>CM053622.1:57985234-57996648 GCA_028646595.1 Phalanger gymnotis
TACATTCCTACATGGAAAGATGATGTGTATGATTCATGAGACCTCATTATTAGGGTGGCTGAAGGGAATATACATATATATGTACACATATATACACACACACATACATACACACACACATACACACACACACACATATATATATATATATATATATATAGAGAGAGAGAGAGAGAGAGAGAGAGAGACAGAGGGCACAGGGTAAATTGAATATGAAGGGATGATATCTAAAAAAATAAAATCAAATTAAGGGATGAGAGAGGAATATATTGAGAGAGGGAGAAAGGGAGAGATAGAATGGGGTAAATTATCTTGCATAAAAGTGGCAAGAAAAAGCAGTTCTGTAGGAAGGGAAGAGGGGGCAGGTTATGGGGGAATGAGTGAATCTTCTTCTCATTGGATTTGACCTGAGGAGGGAAATACCATACACACTCAATTGGGTATCTTACCCCACAGGAAAGAAGGGGAAGAAGATAAAAAAGGGGGGACAATAGAAGGGAGGGCAAATAGGGGGAGGAGGTAACCAAAAACAAACACTTTTGAAAAGGGACAGGGTCAAGGGAGAAAATTCAATAAAGGGGGATAGGTTAGGAAGGAGCAAAATATAGTCAGTCTTTCACAACATGAGTATTGAGGAAAGATTTTACATAATGATACACATATGGCTGATATTGAATTGCTTGCCTTCTTAGGGAGGGCAGATGGGGAGGGAAGAGGGGAGAGAATTTGGAACTCAGAGTTTTAAAAACAGATGTTCAAAAAAAAAAGGTCTTTGCACACAACTAGGAAATAAGATACACAGGCAATGGGGCATAGAAATTTATCTCGACCTGCAAGAAAGGAAGGGAAAAGGGGATGGGAGGGGAGTGGGGTGACAGAAGGGAGGGCTGACTGGAGAATGGGGCAACCAGAATATATGCTATTTTGGAGTGTGTGGGGGGGTAGAAATGGGGAGAAAATTCGTAATTCAAACTCTTGTGAAAATCAATGCTGAAAACTAAATATATTGAATAAATTAAAAAAAAGTAAAAAAAATTATTCTTTCCAACCCAAACAATGGTTTGCTTTACGGATAAAGCAAAATCAAAATGAGTTAAATAATTCTACTTTCTCGCCATCATGCATTATCATTGTTACATCTAGACTAAACAATGATCCTAGCCTTTATATAATTCTCTTTCCTAGCAAAGCCAAAAAGCCATACTTGAGGAAAAGAGGTTCTGAATAAAGTAAGTAGTTAAGAACTGATTTAATACGGGGAACGAGGAAGGGTCAAAAATGGCTTTAAGATTTTAAGTCTTGAGCAACTGGAAGGATGGGCGTTCCATCAACAGAAACTGGGTTTTTGGGAAAAGGGACAGATTTAAAAGGCAAGTGATGGATTCAACTTTGAACATGTTCATTTTGAGATGTCAGTGAATATCCAGGAAGGCATACCAAGCAGGCAGTTGTTGAAGAGAAGTCCTGGGAGAGATTGGGGCAGAAAAAGAATAATCTGGAAATCAAATTGAACCAGTGAATAAAGGCAATACTTACAAATATCTCAGTCTTCTCCAAGCAAGACACATCTAGCACTAAAGTTATAAGGGATAAAGCTATGACTGTGTATGTCCAAAGAATTATTAGCATGTTGAACTCAAAGCTTAATGAAATCAAAGCTAGAAAAATACATTTGAGACCATAAACACCTTCATGATACTTGTCATAATGCAAGCTTTTGGAAGAGCAAAATGGATAACAACATATTTATCAAGTATCCTAACAAAATATGTGCAGGATTAACCAAATACGGGGTCCCTGCAATGGTCAATACTGTTGACGAGCCCCTCGTCCTGAATATTCTTTCCTTCTCTGGCTTCTGAGGTACTTCTTTCTCCTGGTTCTCCTACCTGTAGGATTGCTCCTGCTCAGGGGTAGGGAACCTGTGGCCTCGAGGCCACACGTGGCACTCTAGGTCCTCAAGTGTGGCCCTTTGACTGAATTGAGACGTCACAGAACAAATCCCCTTAATAAGAAGATATGTTTGTAAAACTTGGACTTAGTCAAAAGGCCGCACCCAAGGACAGAGAAGGCCACATGTGTCCTTAAGCCCTCAGGTTCCCCACCCTTGCAGTCGCTTCTCACATTCACTGTTTGAATCAGTTCTTATTAAACCAGTTCTTATTAAATGCCTGTTTGCCTAGGAGGCAGCTAGGTGGATCAGTGGATAGAGCGCTAGGCCTGAAGTCAAGAAGACCTGAATTCAAATCCAGCCTCAGACATTTATGAGCTGTGTGACCCTGGGCAAGTCACTTAACCTCTGTTTGCCTTAATTCCCTGGAGAAGGAAATGGCAAGCCACTTCAGTAACTTTGCCAAGGAAATCTCAAACAGGGTCACAAAGAGTAGGACACGACTGAGCAACAACAAAATGACTTCCTGCATCATTCCAAGAAAGCAACTTGGTACTGTGGAAACAAGACTGAGAGAGAGAGAGAGAGATTCTGCCAGTTATTGCTTCTGTGACCTTGGGCAAGTCACTTAATCTTTCGGGGCCTCTGTTTCCTGATCTGTAAAATTAGAAAGTTGGACCAGATGATGTCTAAAGTCTCTTCCCTATGATCTTAGCTCTTCACCTATGATCCTATGATCACATAACCTTGAGAGAGGAAAGAGGATGATGAATAAATGAATGAGGAATGAAAGACAAAGCACTCGTTTCACACTTACTATGGGCCAGGCCATTATGCTAAGCACTGGGGATAGAAATCCAAAAGCAAAGGCGGGGAGAGCATGTCCAGCAGCATCCCAGGGAGGGGCATTTTGGAAGGTTACCCATGATAAGTGAGGCCAGAGGAGAATAGGCTGACTTTCCCCGTCCAGGAACAATGCTGATCACATCTGTCATTACCGTCGTGATCATCGCTAGCATTTAGGTGGTACTTTAAGATTTTAAAGAGCTTTACAAATATCTCATTCTATTCTCACAGAGACCCTTGGTTCTGTTGTTATACCCATTTTACAGATGAGACAATCAAAGCAGACAGAGGTTAAATGATTTGTCCAGGGCCATATAACTAGGATGTATCTAGGATCGGATTTGAACTCAGGTCTTCCCGATGTCAGGTCCAGCACACTAACCTCTGCTCCACCTAGCAGCTTCTTCATGGTGGCCTGTTGCTTACGCCTATCATAAGAACTACAGGGTGGATGACCAAGTAGCCCACGAAAGGATGCTGCTTGTTGCTTTTGCGGACGTGATGAAACCAGCTCCTTCAAATACTTTATTCCATTTTCTAAGAAGAACCTGTGAACTATCTTTCATCGGATGTCTTTGTTTTCTGATTTCCTTTGCAGAGAATGTCATAAGAGCACAGGGGTTAAAGCTGGCTGGGACTTTAGAGAACATCTAGGACAAGCCCATCTTAATTAAAGCAAAGCAAACTGAAAACTAGAGAAGGGAAGTGACTTGCCTAAGATCACACAAAGTAATAAATGGCATAGTCTGCATATAATAAGTAACTATTACTGATATTACATACATTATAAGTAATAGCCCAGGCCTTATTACTCTTATTTCTTATTTCTTTCTATCACATTCCAGTTCTTCCTGCATACCAGATTAATTTTCTCAAACTGAATTGAGTGTAATATTAATATTAATGTAATATTATTATATATATAATATATATATAATTACATATATATAATATATAATATAATAATATAATAATAATTAATATTAAAGTAATATTAATGGAATATGAAGAACTTTCCTGTCCATTAATAGGCCTATGTGACCTGCTTTGAGCTCTGGCTCAGCTCACAGCTGTGATACATGCTGAGTCACATAGAGCCATTGGGGGAGGAACTTGTTTAAAGGAGAAGCTTGCTTAGGAGAGGCTTGTTTGTAGGAAGTCTTTCATACCTTTTGGTACTAAGCTATTAGGCACCGAGTCAGGAGGGTTGTGATGCCATCTGGCTCTAAGCCTATTAGCCAAAAGTGTATATATATTCTGAGGTGAGATTTTGCTTTGGGGGTTCACTTATGCGAAGGACCTTTTGATTTCCTGGTTGAGACTCTGAGTAGCCATATGTTCAGAACTCCCTGACTGCTCAGATGTAAACACTCTCTCAATCCAGTGATGTACGTAAAGTGTACAGCAATATTGCTTTGATCAGGCAGTTGGTCTTTGTGCTAATTTCTCTGCTTGTATTTTCTCCACGTTCAGGGTGCTGACCTTTCCCCTGAACTAGTGAATGTAATTAAAATAAGATTGCTGACCCCTTCTAAGTTGCTTTTCTTTAGAAAAGCAAATGGAAGAACCTGTGCTAGCAGGCCATGCTGGGTGTGCCAGGGTGACTATGCTTACATTTGGCATAGTCAACAGGATTGCAAAGTCTCCTTGCTGTTACAGACATAGACGAGAATGTTAGAGCTGGGAAGAAACCTTAGGACCTGTAATGTCAGGCAGGGAAGGGACCTTAGAACACTGAGCAGCAAAACTGTTAAGGACCTTAGAACCTAGGATGTCAGAGCCAGAAGGGACCTGAGGACATGGATTTTCAGACCTGAAGCTTTTGAGAGAGATTAGAACAGGGAATGTCAGGACTTAAAGACACTTCAAATTAGTGTGGCTGGAAAGCTAGTCTTGGAGACAGGAACACTTGGGTTCATAGCCTGACTTTGACACACACTGTGTGATCTTGGACAAGTCATCCTCTCTGGGTCTCAGTTTTCTCATCTGTAAAATGAGGGGAGTAGACTAGATAGGCTGTGAGATCTTTCCCAGATCTAAATCTCTGGTCCTACGGACTTAGAGTGTCAGAGCTGAAAGGCATCTTAAACCACGGCCTTCAGACAAACAGAAATGAGGGCCACCAAACTGTAAATAAGGATCCTTGTGGGCAGCATATTGAGTTAGTTTTAAAATGTAATATTATCTATGTTTTATTGTATTTTTTATTAATTTTGTTAAATATTTCCCAGTTACATTTTAGGCTGGAGTGTTAAGGGCCCTGGCCTGACAGTATTTGACATCTCTGTCTTAGAACATAAAGTGTCAAAAGTTTAGTGGTACCTGCCCCTCATTAACTGTTGTTGTTGTGTTTGTCCTTTTTTTTCGAAGAGGACCATGGCATCAGGGAACTGACTTGCAGTTGACTTTGATTTGAACGAATGAGGGCTGTGCAAGGTCACCAGCCTCACTTTCTCCTCTGGAGCCATATGGATCCAGTGACCAGCTATTCATCAGGATGACTGATCCAGGCTGATAAGCACGTGCTGTGTGCCAGGTATTGTCCTTGGCAATGGAAACAGAAGAGAAACAGTTCTTATCCTCGAGGAGTTTACAATCTATCAGGAAACACAACATTTACAAATGTAAAAAAACACAAAGTTAATATCAGGTAAACTGAAATCAGAAGAACAGCTTGGGGGTGGGAGGAGATCCTCCCGAAGGAAGAGGCCTTGAGCCCAGAGAATGGTGGGAATCATTCATCTCTCAGCCCTCCAGGGACCTGACCGTGCCCAGCTAACAGTAGTCTGACCTTTCCCTTACCCCTCGCATCGCCATCCCATGGTACCCCTCCATCTCCGCCCCGATTCTTTCTTCCCCAGGAAAAGAGGTTTCCGTCTCACAGTGTATTAATCAGGGGCTGGCGCCGGAGTCCCCAGCCAGAAACGCCCCCTCCCGTCCACCCTGGCGAGCTCTGCGCTCCAGTCTTCCCGCCAGCTGCCCCCGGGTGCTGGAGGTAGGCGAGGGACGGCAGCGGGTGAAGAGGCAGGGAGCCCAGTGTGGCACAAGGTACGGGGCAGGAAGGGACATGAGCTTAAGTGGAAACTGTCCGGGAGAGGGTTGTGAATCTTCCCTTCCTCTGACTCCCTCTTCCTGGAATTGCTAGGGCTGGTTGGACAAAACAGGGTGGCTTTGGGTTCCTCTGGGCCACGAGAAGGACTGAGCTTTGGCTGAACCAGCGCTTGGAGATCGGGTCCTGTAGCCGCCGGGAGAGTCAGCACGCACCGTGGTCTGCCCTCGCCACCTGGTGGCTAGAGAATGGGTCCATTCCGGGCTTTCTTTGGGGTCAATGGAAGACAACTTCATCTAGAGACAGAGTATTTCTCCAACTCGGGGGAGCTTGGGGTAGGGGCTGGGTTATAGGGGACCCAATCTCCCTAGTTCCCTAGGAATTCACCCGAGAGGTACCCGTGAGGGACGGGGGGCGAGGAGGGGAGGGCATGCTGTAGGGGCATAGGGGTTCTAATGGTTTACGGGGTCTCCCCAAGCACATGCTCACAAAGGACACAGAGGACCTTTGAGAGACAAAGGCTTATTGCCCTAGTGAGAAAATATCCGATCAGATGGGAGTATCCTTCTTTCCTTTATAGAATGTGTGAGATAGAAGGGATCTTGGATTTCATTAGTTTTGGTCTGGACCCGTGATTTCAGCAGCATAAGTGGCCTGGTGCATAGAGTGCTTGGCCCGGAATCAGGAAGACTCATTTTCCCCAGTTCAGATCTGGCCTCAGATATTTGTTAGCTGTGTGACCCTGGCCAAGTCATAATCCTCTGCCTCAGTTTCCTCATCTGTAAAATGAGCTGGAGAAGGAAATGGCAAACCACTGCCGTATCTGCCAAGAAAACCCTAAATGGAGTCATGAAGAGTCAGACACGACTGAACAACGGTGGAGATAGAAACTCACTTCACCCATGTTGAGCTGCAAACTATGCAATTGGCCGCCTCCCTCCTAGTCACTACCCCTAATTCAGGCCTTCATCATTTGCCTGGAATCTTACAATAGACTTCTAACTGGTCATTGCCTCAAGTCTCTCCCCACTCCAATCCTTCCTTCACACAGCTGCCAAAGTGATTTTCCTAGAGCTAAATCTGACCCATGTCACACACCCCTATTAAACAAACTTCGCAGCTCCCTATCACCTCCAGGATTAAATAGAAAATCTTCCAACTGGCATTTAAAGCTCTTTACAACCCCACCCCTTCCTACCTTTTTTTCTTATCCTTTACTCTTCTCCATACACTCTATGATCCAGCTGCTGTGGCCTACTTATGTTTTCTCAGACATGATGCTTCACCTATCTCCCTGCCTTGTCGTCGATGTTCCTCCGTGGTGGGGTGCTTTCCTTCCTCACCACTGCCTCTGTATTCCTGGCTTTCCCTAAGATTCGGCTCAAATCCCATATTCTGTAAAAGGCCTCTCCTAGTCTCTCCAACTGCTAATGCTTCCCCCTCTGAGATTACCAACCAATCGCTCTGTGTGTATCTTGTATATACCTAGTTATTTACACATATGTACCTAGTTATTTATATATCCTCGCCAGAGGAGTATTTTCATTTGAATTGCCGAAGGGACCACAGAGTGGAATGTTTCTGGAAGATCAGCCTTGTATGTCTTCCTTGAAGGCAAGGATTGTTTTTGCATTTCTTTATATCCCCAGTGCTTTGAACATGGTAGAGGCTTCATAAATGCTTGTCGACTGATGGGAAATTTGGAGAGTGCAGTTTCTTTCAGTTGAGTGATCAGATTGGAAGCCAGATTGCAAAAGGTTGAGAAATGAGTATGAGAAGGGGAAATGGAGACAAGCGTAGATAGTTTTTTCAAAGGTTTTGGCTGAGAGAGCAGGGAGAGTTGCAAGACTTAAGGACACGAAAGGTTTTTTTTAAGTATGGGAGAGACTTGGGCATGTTTGTAGACAGCAGGGAAAGATCCAGTAGATAGGGAGAAATTGAAAAATTTAAGAGAGAGGAAGTATGAGTGTGTGCGTGTGTGTGTGTGTGTGTGTTTGTGTGGCAGGGAACAATCTGCTGAAGAGAATGGGAAATGTGAGGGAGGGCACACCAAGTGGAGTTTGTCGTGGTGAGGAGGGGCATACCTCCTTTATCAGAGACTGGAATAAAGAGGAGAGAATAAGGGATGATAGCATTGGACTGAGAGATGAAGGGGAGAAGAGGGACCTTAAGATGAATGACTTCCACTTTCTTTTTTTTTAATTTTTCTTTTTATTATCAGTTCTACATTTTCTCCCTCTCTCCAGCCCTTCCTCTACCTACTGAGAAGGCAAGAAATATGACACTTATTATTCATATACAGTCATACAAAACATATTTCCACATTAGTCACATTCAAAAAAAAAAGCAAGAAAAATAAAGAAAAAATATGCTTCGGTCTGCGCTGTGAGTCCATTAGAGGCGGGTAACATTTTAAATCATGAGTCCTGTGGAGCCGTGGTGGTTCATTATAATAATCAGAGTTACAAAGTCTTTCACAGTTGATCTTCTTTACAGTATTGCTAAGACTATGTAGATTATTTTACTGATTCTGCTCACTTTCCTTTGCATCAGTTCATCTAGGTCTTCCTAGGTCTTTTCCGAAACCATTCCCTTCATTATTTCTTACAACACAATAGTATTCCATCACATTCATATACCATGACTTGTTCAGCCATTCCTCAATTGATGGGCATCCCCTCAGATTCCAATTTTTTAGCAACACAGAAAGAGCTGCTATTGTTCATTTTTTTAAATCTCCTTGAGGTAAATAGTGGTGTTGCTAGGTTAAAGGATGCCTTTTGGACAAATTGTTCTCCGGAATGGTTGGACCAATTCACCATTCCAGCAACAATGAATACATTAGTGAATCTATTTTCCTACATTCCTTCTGGCATTTGTCATTTTCTTAGCCTATCTGAACACGAGGTAGCGTCTCAGAGTTGTTTTAACTTGGATTTCTCTAATTATTAGTGATTTAGAGCATTTTTAAAACATGGCTATTGATGGCTTTGATTTTTTTCCTCTGAAAATTGCCTGTTCATATCCTTTGACCAGTTATCATTTGGGGAATGGCTCCCATTTTTATAAACATGGCTCCATTCTCTATATATTTGAGAAATGAGACTTTTATCAGTGTAATGCTGCAAAATTTTCCCCCAGTTTTCTATTTTTATTCTTACTTCAGCTGCATTAGTTTTGTTTGTGCAAAAACTTTTAAGTTTTATAATCAAAATGATCGATTTTACCTCCTGTGAACTTCTCTGTCTCTTTCTTGGTCATGAACTCTTCCCCTATCCATAGATCTGACAGGTAGTTTCTTCCATGCTTCCCTAATTTGCTTATGATATCACCCTTTATGTCTATGCCTAGTTCTTGCCAGACCACTTTCTAGTTTTCCCAGCATCTTTTGTCAAATAGTGAGTCCTTATTTTCTCAGTAATGTATGAAGTCAAGTCCTCTGCTGTGAGTAGGGGTGAAAGGGTGTAATAACAATTTAGATTTGAAGATCTTTCCCACCTATTAATAGGCCATGTGACCTGCTTAGGGTCACAGAAGCCTAAGTCACATATGGTAGAGGAAGCTTGCTGAGAGGAAAAGGAAAGTGTGTCACAGGAAATGCTGAGAGAGAGCAGTTAGAACTGAGGGAGAGAGCAGACGTGTGCTGTGCTGTGTGACTGTTGGTGGCAAAGCCCCAGCAGGGGGCAGGAAGGTTATGGAATGGAGTGGTTCTCTCCTGTGATATTATGTATTGAATTCTTTGCTGCTGTGATGGAGTGGGCTTATTGGTTTTGGGATCTGGTCTTCTGGTTTACTTCTACCTTCTATACGGAAAGTCTCTTATATTTTGTGATACAGAACCACATAGGCATACTGATAATTATCGTTATTGTGTTTATTGCCTTATTGCCTTGCTAATATAGAAGGTGGGAAGCCTGAGGAAAGAAGAATGTTTAGAACAGCTGCTGTAGAGAGTGGATTAGAGAATCAAGTATGGAGGAGTACAAGGTTGTATTTCTGCGTTCTCCATTTTCTTCCATTGGTCAGCTTCTCTCAGACACCTTTTATGTTGTTCTTTTGGTTGAAATAACACGCAACTAGATGATAGAACATTTTACGAATTAGGTCCTGGTTGAATGGCCAGACCCAAAGAGTAACTAATGGGCTGATGTCAATTTGTACAATAGTCTCCAATGGAGTATCCCAGGGCTCTGTGCCTGGCCTTCTGCTCTTCAATGTGTTGTTTAGTTAGTTTGTTTTTTTCAGTGATTTGGATAAAGGGTATGGTTATCAGTTCTGCAGACGACACAAAGTGAGGAGGGAGAGCAAACATATTGGATACCAGAGTCGGATTTCCAAAGAGATCTAGGCAGGCCAGAAGGAGAGGCCAAATCTATTACAATCATAGAATTTAGAGCCAGAAGGGACTTTAGAGAAAACTAGTTATGCCCTCAAGCCCCCCTTACCTTTCAAATGATGAAATTAAGGCCCCAGAGAGTAGAAGGGACTTTTATGAGATTATACAGGTAATAAGGAGCAAAGATACACAGACCTGTGTTCTTGGTTTTGCTGGGTTCTAGACTAAAAATGAAATCTTCCCTAAGGCCTCAGAACCTTTGTCAGGCACTGTTAACCCTTACTGGGAAGAAACATTAGCCAAAACAAGCTAAAGGGATTTCAGGTTGCATTCTGAGACATCGCATACAAAACAGGGGAGGTTCTTTCTCTGCCTGGATCACATCACACGTTTAGCACCCTAATATTAAGAGCTAGCATTTCCATAGCTCTCTAAGTTTTGCAAAGTGTTCTACATATGTTATCTCATTTGGTCCTCATAACAACCCTGGGAAGTAGGTGCTTTTACTATCCTCAACTGAGGCTGAAGGAGGTCAAGGGATTTGCCCAAGGTCACAGAGAGAGTAAGTGTCTGAGGCTGGATTTGAACTTAGGTCTTCCTGAGTTTCTATCCATTGCATCATCCGGTCTGGACCAAATTTTTAGGAAGGACATTGGCCAGCTAGAGCATGTCTTGAGGAGGACATTCAGAAGATGAAAAAATTGGAGATCATGCCACAGGAAGACTTGTTGATGGGTCTGGGGATGTTTAGTCTGAAGAGAAGACTCAGGGTAGGGCGTGGGTGAGGGGTGAGAGGTCCATGAGAGCCATCAAAGACTCAATTGGAAGAGGAATTATACTTGGCTGTTTGGCTTTAAAGGCAGAACCAGGAGCAAATGGATGGGAATTTGCTCAGCCAATTTTGGGTTCCATGTAAAGAAAAACTTTCCAACAAGTCCCAAAGTGGAAGGGGCCAGGTCAGACTGCACTGAGCTCCCCATTGCTGAGGATTTTCAATTCGGCATTCTTCTCATCATTGGCTTTTTGGAGCTCTTTTGCCATTTGAGTTAGTCTATTTTTTAAGGTGCTGTTTTCTTCCGTATATTTTTGGGTCTCCTTTAGCAAGTCATTGACTTGTTTTTCATGGTTTTCTCACATCCTTCTCATTTCTCTTCCCAATTTTTCCTCTACTTCTCTAACTTGCTTTTCCAAATCCTTTTTGAGCTCTTCCATGGCCTGAGACCAGTTCATGTTTTTCTTGGAGGCTTTTGTTGTAGGCTCTTTGACTTTGTTGACTTCTTCTGGCTGTATGT
>CM053622.1:57996748-58106766 GCA_028646595.1 Phalanger gymnotis
CACCATGTTCCCAGTCAACTTACTTGACCCTTGAGTTTTTCGTTGGGGTATGACGGCTTGTAGACCAAAGAGTTCTATGTTCCAAGTCTGGGGGGAATGCACCAGCTCTGCCTCACTAGCACTCCTCTTTCCCCAAGAACTCCCAACCTGGACTGGACTTAGATCTTCAGCAGGCCCTTCACTCCTGCTCTGATCTGCCACTTAGTTCCTCCCACCAGGTGGGCCTGGGGCCAGAAGCAACTGCAGCTGTAGTTCTGTAGCTGCCCTACCTCCTCTTCCCTCCCCCGCCAACAGCAAACTCTATCCCAGTCCCCAGCAGCTTCTCCCACTAACCTACTCTGTTTTCCTTGGTGTTTGTGGGTTAAGAAGTCTGCTAACTGCCACAGCTCACTGCTTCAGGGCGCTAGGGCACGCTCCACCCGCTCTGGGTCTGGTGGGTGCATCCTGCCCACACTGGGCTCAGGTCCGCTCCCAGCTCCCTGTGGGATAGACCTTACCTAGAGATCATCCAGGCTGTCCTGGGCTAGAGCCCTGCTTCCCTCTGCTATTTTGTGGCTTCTGCATTTCTAGAATTGGTCCAGAGCCATTTTTTATAGGTTTTTGGAGGGACTTGGTGGGGAGCTCAGGCCAGGCCCTGCTTTCCAGCCTCCATCTTGGCTCCGCCCCCGATTTTCAATTCGGGCAGGACAAGTCCAAATCAGGGCACTGCAGAAAGCAGTCTGGGCCAGGCTCTCAGGGTATGAGGTTGTGGGAGCCATCTCCCCTAACCCCTCCATACTGTATCTAGCTTCCTCTGAAGACCTCCACGTGGGGGCTACTTGTAGATCTTATACACAAAACTTTCCTAAACGGTTCTTTTGGGTGGGTGGGGGCCACTATAGAGCACGATTAGGCAGTGCCAGCCACTGCGCTAAGCGCTGGGGATACAGAGAAAGGCAAAAGACCGTCCCAGCTCTCGAGGAGCTCCATTCTCCCCGGGGGAACAAGCAAACAGCCACGCACAAACAAGCTAGAGATGAGATAAACTGGGGATCATCTCAGAGGGAAGGCACTAAGAATAAGGAAGACTGGGGAGGACATTATTTTGGTGGAAGATGCGCTGAGACCGGAAGGAATGCAGGCAGGAATGAGGAGGAGCGGAGCGCAGGCTTGAGGTTAGAAAGTCGGGGGTCTGAAGATTGAGGGTGGGGCGCAAGGAGCAGCCCAGGGAAGGACGTCACTGGACAGGCGAGGACGCCCACGACAGGAAAGGGAGAGTAGGAAGGGGCGGGCTGCTGAGGAGCTTTAGAAGCCCAAGGGACGACGGTGCATTTGACTCCTCCCTGGAGGTAACAGGGAGCCACTGGAGTTGGGGGAGGGGAGAGGAGAGCGATTCCTGCCATTCCAAGTCGTGGCCCCCAGAGGCCTTAAGGAAGGATCCTCTACGAGGGTCACGGACCGGGAGGCTCACAGCTGCAGCGGGAGAAGGTGGAAGAGAGCGGGAAAGGACTGTATCGCTCCCGAGGCCAGGGCCCTTTAAGGTCTGGGGAGGGGCGAGACTCGCTCTTCTCCGCCTAGTCTCCTGGCTGCAGGAAGCATTTCCCCCCTCCCTCCCCGCCCCGCCTGCTCGCGCCTGCGCCCTGCACGCCGTGGCCTCCGAGCTGGCCTGGCGCGGTTCTCCACGTGTTGGCTCTCCGGACGGGCTGCTGTGGGGAGGGAGGGAGGGGGACTCGGGGCTTCCCCACGTGACCGAGCGCGGGCACTCCTGCCTCCTAGTCCTTTTCAAACTTAAGCTCCGCTCCTACCTCGGCTGCAGTCGCCGCTGTCCGGGCCTGGGAGATTGGAAGCGAGAAGCCCCCCCGGGAGCGGGGGAGCAGCGGGAGGTGCACAGAGCCGCAGCAGGGAGGCGGCCCGGCTCTGGGTACAAGTCATTCCCCTTCTCTGTCCTCGGTTTCCCAGTCTGTTAAATGCGGGGGTCGGAAACAGACTCTTCCTTCCGAGGGACCTGAGATTGGGGCTGTTTGCTCAGACGCTGGTGTCTGTGAGGGTGCCCTCCGGGGTCTGGCTCCCCAGGGCCCCTCTGCAGAGCGTGGGTGGGAAGGGACCAGTTACTGAGCACCTACTACGTGTCAGGCGCTGTGCTAAGCGCTTTGCAAACATCTCTTCCGATCTTAACAACCTGGGAGGTAGGTGAGGATACTGAGGCAGTCCCTAGGTACCGAGGACAGCGGGGGTGGGTGGGGGGGGGGGGTGGCAGGGTTGAGAGGCTGAGTGGATGATTCTGTTCCTGTCTCTTCCAGCAGAGAAGAGGTGAGCACAGGGCTCCCTGCCATGGCCACCCCAGTGCCTTTGGTCTGCAGCCAGACTGTGAGTAGGTGAGCGCAGGTGCCCTGGGGCTGGAGCTGAAGGATGAGCCCACCCCCCAATCACCTACCTCCCACCCATCTTGGTATCTCCACAGGGTGAGCTCTGTGCTCAACCGGGATGTGAAGCAGTTTGGAAAGAAGAATCTGTTTGACGAGCAGGACGAGACCTGTTGGAATTCTGACCAGGTGACATGGGGCGGGTGGAGGGGAGATCATTCACAGGGTCCCCAGAAATGGGACATCGGTAGAAGAATCCTTAGACCACCAGCTGTTTTTAGTGCTGGATTTCGAGTCTGAGGACCTGGGAGCAAATCCCACCTCTCCCACTCACTGACTCGGGACCAGTCTTTGGCCTTCCATTTCCTCACCTATGAAATGTGGAGATTGGAGTGGATGACCTTCAAGTCCTCTTCCAGCTCCAATCCACCCTCTCACCCTTTTAACACTAGGGTCAGTTTTCTCCCTTCACACCCAGCATTGTGACTTCCATTTTACTGGTAAACTAAAGCTCATTCAGGGTTCTTCTGTCGGGGTTTCCCGACACCCCATACTCCAAAGAACAGGTCAGCTCAGAAACCTTGTGTAGGTTCGTGTCTCTCTGCTGGGCTCACCACACCTCATTTATTTGGGTCTAACCTGATTCTCTTTGGCCGTGTGACTTCAGGGCTCCTCCCAGTGGGTGATGCTGGAATTCCCACAACCTGTCCGAGTGTCTCAGGTGCAGATCCAGTTCCAAGGGGGGTTTGCAAGCCGCCAGGGCCGCTTGGAAGGTGACAAGGGGTCAAGAAGTGGGGGGGGGGAGAGGAAGGTAGTGTGATGGCCAGGGCCCTAGAGCTGGATCTGTGGGACTGAGCCCTTTCTTTTTCCCCCTTCTTATTCATAACAGGTGGTAGGAAGAGTGAGTCCCTGGAGAAGATTGGGGATTTCTACCCCCAAGACAACAACTCCCTCCAGATATCCTCCTGCTCTGTGGCAAGGGTGGGGCTCACAAGCTTGAGGCTAGGTTAGGCAGACTCAGGGACACAGAAGTGCCACGAGAAGCCTCACTGGGAGTTGGGGAGAAGAGGGAAAAGACATGTCTATCAATATATGAATATTGATGAGAAAGCCTCCTGGCAATGGCCTCATGGCTAGCACTTTGAAGCTGGTTCAGTGTGACACAGGGTGCGGGTGGGGCCACCCAGGTCTGTCCTATTAACCTTGACAGCTCAATTACAGCTTCCCTGTAGCAAATGTCACACTGGACAAGCTCAAGGTAACTTTTGAAAACAGCACTGACTTTTTTGGCCGGATCATCATCTACCACCTGCGGATTCTTGGGGAGAAGCTGTGAGCAGCTTCAGTTCATGGACTCTGCCTGCTTCCTAGACCAGGCAGGACATCCTAGGAGAGGCTGCTGGAAGGACAGCAGAAGCTGCACCTAGCTCTGGGCCAGATGGCCAGGAAGTAGAAAGTTCTGGTTTGGGTGAACCAGCCTGGTCCCAGCCCATCTTCTCCCTCTAAGGACCTGGGAAGAGAATCTCAGAAGGAAAGAGCCTCAGAGGTTTGGTTTAAAACCTTACAGGAAGCCAGCCTTGATTAGAAAACAACGTTGTCAAGACAACTTGGAAAGACTTAAGAATTCTTATGGTAGAGTATGCCACTGGCCTCCTGATGGAGGTGAGAGATTCAGGATGCAAAAGGTTTTTTTTGGCCTAAACACTGGGAATTTGTTTAGCCTGACTGTGAACATTTGTTACAAGCACCTCCCCCCACCCCAAATAAGTGCTTGTTAATTTAAAAAGGAAAAAAAAACCATTCCTAATTTACGATCACTTGGCCTATTTAAATAGCCCCACCTGTTTCATTGTCAGATAGCCCTGACTCTTAGAAGGTTCTTCCATATTTAGTGGAAATCCGCCTCCCTTGTAACTGCCACCCCTAATTCCATCTTCCAGAACAAAAATAAGCCCGTCATTCCCAGGATGGCCTCTTAGACTGAGTGGAGTAGAGGTTTCTCCTCTTTTCCAGGAGAAAATTGCCCTATTTCTTTAGAGCCAGTCTTCCCTAGAACGTGGTTTTGAATTTTCTCACCCCTGTGGTTGCTGTAAGAGATAGGGAGGAAGAGCCTATGCTCACCCTGGTTGTTTGGGTAGCAGCTCGTTTTTATTGGTTATTGTTCCCATTTCATGGGCTGGGGGAGGCAGGCAGGGACTACCAGGATGGCTGGTGTGGGGGCAGCAGAGGAGCCAGCATTGGCCAGCATGGGAGCTACGTTTCCAGCCAGGGAAAGTCATTAGCCAGTCCCTCCCGTGGTCCTGGGAAGGAGAGGAGCTGCCTTGTTTCTGTTTGGGGTTTGCCTGTTGTGTCACAGTGGACATGATCAGTGGGCACTGAGTTCTTAGGTGACCCCCCCTCCCCAAAGCTCCGTAGGTGGCTAGGGAAAGATATACAGCTTTCAGCCATAGGAAGAGGGAGACCTCCTCTTGGACCTGTTCTCCCTGGCCATAGGGACTGAAGAACTGCCTTCTTAGTGAGCTGGCCTTCCTGAACACCAAGGTGGAAGGCAGAGGACCAAAGCCCAGTGTCCTAGGCCCCCTTCACTCTGTCTCTGGAAGCAGCTTGTTCTGAAAAAGCTTAAGGATATGGTTCTCCATCACCTGTTGGACTGAAGCCCAGAAAGAAGGGAGTGAGAGACAAGAAAACTCAGGACCTATGGCCCCCTCTGCCAGCCCTGCCAACGTGAGGTGATACTGGGGAATACCAAAAGCCAGGCACAAAGCCCCTAGGTTTCCCTGAAACATCTTTCTGGGGGAGTTGATGCAGATGGGGAGAAGAAGCCAGTTCCCCCCCACCCCCTCCCTGGGCTGCATAGTGGGGCACAGCTGGGACTAGATGGAGCCTTGGTGTTGGTCTGAACATCTGGAGTGCTTACGGGGGCCCTGATAAGAAGAACTTTAATTTCTTGAGGATTTTACAGCTTGGAAAGTGCTCTCTTCATGGCAACCCTGTGGGGTTGGGTTAGTTTAGGCAACGGGATCCCCATTTTGCACGTGTGGAAAAAGATGAGGCTCGGAATTAGGGGTCGATTCAGAATCGAAGGCAGGCTCTTGACAGGCCCCAGAGCTGGTAAGTGTGGGACTGGAACCCTCCCCTATAGTGCATCATCCGTGTGCTACTTGGGGGCAGGGTCTGGGAGGCAGAGCTAGACCTTGGTATTAAAAATAAACCAACAAAAACCCAGAGAAGTTCAGGTACTTGTCCAGGGTCACACAGTGAGTTCCATGTTGGAACCAGGATTCAAACCCAGGTCATCTTGCCTCTCTAATCACCCCACCAGGACTGAGGAACCTTCAGCCTCAAGGCCACATGTAGTCCTCTAGGTCCACAAGTACAGCCCTTTGACTGAATGGATCTCAAGGCCTTGGGTCCCCTACCCCTGCATTATACTATACACTGCCTCTTACTAGCTCTGACTGGGGGCAGATCTTGTAAGTTTCTGTGAGCCTCAGTTTCCCCATCTGTGAAATAGGAATAATACTAGTAGTACCTGCCTTGAAGGCTGGTTGTGAGGAAATGTGCTCTACAAAACTTAAAAGGACTGGAGTTATTATCCCCACCACTGTGGGCTGTGTAGGGTGCAGATCAAGAGGGGGTATTCCCTCTAACAGATTTCTGTATATAGTTTGTTTTTACTTATTTGTGTGTATTTCCACCCAATAGAATGTGAGCTCCTTGAGGGCAGGGACTTTTATGTCTCCATCCCCAGCACACAACTCAAGGGTTGGCACATAATAGGTGCTGAATAAAGAAATGCTTGCTGAATTGAAATGACTCTGTTAAGGGGTAGGGTGGATTCCAGATATCACTGACAGCCTTCTGACCCAGGGATGCTTCTGATGGTGGCCAAGGAGAACAGCCTCCCTCTTACACAGTGAATGTGTCTCTTCCCCTGAAATGTACATACCCTTCTTGTGTCCCAAGGCCACAGCCAGGTCCATTGGGGTGTAGCCTGAATCTGCTTCTGTCGTTAGATCGGCCCCTCTGGCTGAAAACCAAAGCAGAAAAGAGGGAGCTGCTGGAGGAAAGGCTTAGCACTTTTTTGGGGGGGGGGCAGTCATCTCCTCCTCCTCCCAATGTGGCTTCCCTGGCTCATTAGGACATAAGCTCCTTGAAGGCAGGGAGCATCACACATCTTTCTACCCTCACTGCAAGCTTGGTGTCTGGCACATTCTAAGCCCTTGATAAACGCTTTTTTGGATCCACCTGGGCCTGAGATCCTGAAATCTTCCACAAAGCCCCTGTTGGTATGCTCTTGACTCTAACACAGGGATAGGCTCAGAGAAGCCACCCCAAAAAAGAGTGGAGTTATTTAAATGCCAAAAAAGCAGGAAGTTCAGCTAAGTGTTATTGTTGGCCAGTCAAATTCAAATAAAAACAAGGGCCACTATACCATACGTAAAGATCCCTGCAGGCCACCTATTGACTTAGATTTAAAATGTACTATCTATGTTTTATTGTATTTTTATTTATTTTGTTAAATATTTCCCAATTACATTTTAATCTGGTTTGGGCCTTACTTGGGAATGTTGTGGGCAGCATGTCTGACATCAGCCTAGCAAAGTCACTGCCTATGAAGGATGCCAGTAGATAATGGAGAATTGACAGAAGTCTAATCCAGTAAGAGGACAAAAGGGGGTGAGAGTTGAAGTGTGGACTAATAGTCATCCCTTCCCCCGCATCCAACACCTGTGCCAGGAATCCCGCTCCCCGACCTGGGGGTAAAGCATCCCACACCTACCCAGCAGAGCTTCCACACATTTCACATGGTTCCCTCTCACAGCATAGAGCAGCGGAGTCCCACCGTTCTGGAGGAGGAACGGGCAAGGGTGAACATGGCTCATCATTGGGCAAGGGTCTCCCTTATTGGCAGAATGTCCCACTAGGGCAGGGATGCTGTCTTTTAATATCCTCAAAGCCAGGTGGCACTAGGGGCCTGGAGACAGTTATCACAGTGAGTACAGTGCCCTCCCAGAGGCCCTCAGCTTCCGGGGGGGAGGGGGGGCAGGGAAATAAAACCCTAGAATGTTGACACTGAAACAGATCACTAAGGCCTGGGGCTCTTAACCTTTTTTGGACCCCATTGGCAGCCTGGTGAGGCCTTATGAACCCTTCTCAGAATAATGTTTTTAGATGCATGAAAATAAAATACATGGGATTACAAAGGAAACATTCTATTGAAATACAGTTTTCAAGATATATTTTTTAAAAGCTCATGAACCCCCAGTTAAGAAACTGATTTAGTCCAACTCCTCACTTTACAGATGGAGAAAGTAAGGTTTCAAGAAGGGCAGTGATTTACCCAAGGTCCCCCCAAATTAATTGCAGAGCCAGGATTAGAACCCAGGTCTTCTCCCTTCCCAACCTAGTGGCTTTTCTGTAACACCACATGGAGTCTGGCCTTTAGCCAGAGGAGCCTCACAGATCGATCTCCCTACATAAGCCAACTGGGTTTGTGTCTCTGTTCTAGCTCCATGGGGAAAGGCAGTGTGGGGCAGTGGGAAGAGTCAGGAAAGTCCTGCCTGACACATTAGCGATGGGGCTCTGAGGCCCAGGCTCTTCATCGGTACTAAGAGAATAACAATTCCCAGAATAACCACTTTGAAGGGTTGTAGTGAGCCTCAAAGAGTCTATAAAGCACCAAGGACACATCAACTATTACTGAAGATGAGCCTCCAAAGCCTCCCCAACCTCCTGGGTCTCTGCCTGACTCCTAAGCATCCTGGGATTGGGAAGATTATCTATAAAACAAGAAGGTCAGAACGGGGTTAAGGAAAGGGCTCGAGGTAACCTAGGTGGTAAACAGCAGGGTCAGGATTTGAATTTGGCCCCCTCTGCTCCAGAATCACTCCTATACTGCCTTGCCTTCGCTGGACTCTCGGGGCACCTTTGGACAGCAGCCCAACCTCCTCTGGTTCAGTCCATTCCAGGAGAGGGAGATACCCCACTCCTCCCCTGCTGAGGAGAAGAGCTCCTCTGATGACTACAGCAGCTACAAGTAAGTGTGGGGGGAGCCGCAGAGGGGCCTTACCCAGTCATAGCTGTTGATGTCCACGTCCCGCTCTAGAAGCATGACCACGATATCTGTGTAGCCGCCAGTGCTGGCCAGGGAGAGGGCACTCTCTCGTTCCTTGGCCAGGATGTGAGGATCAGCACCCTGTGGCGCAAGAAGGTGGGTGAGCCCTGGGGGTGTGGGAGCAAAGTGGAGGCTGGGGGCCAGGGGAGTCACAGAGACAGGGATGAAGAACCCTGGTAACTGCCTCAGGCTGGGCTGAGTCCATTTTGTCAGTACCACTTTGGTAAAGACATTGTGTCATTCTATTCTGCCTCTGAAGGTGAGGTAAGGCACTGGCTATTGCTGGGCCTGTTTCCCTGTTTAGGACAAGCTGCAGTTAGACTCTCTAAGGTCTCCTTCAGCTCTAACACTGCTCTCTAAGAGAAAGTTCAGACTCTTCAATATGGTGTCCAAGGCCCTTCCCACTTTGGCCTCCATTTACCTCTAAATGATGGCTGAGGAGTGAAACTTTTGATGGCCCACAGGACAGTGGCTTAGCAGAAAATACCATTGAGTTCTGAGCTTCTGCCCTTTACTCCCACCCAACCCTTGGGGACTAGGAACAGGGAATGGTATGGCTATAGCATGGCCCCCATGGGAGCAGAGAGAGAGAGAGAGGGAATCTTGCTTGGCAATCCTGGCCCAGATTTCCCTAGCTACCAGACAGCTCTTCATAGTATCACTGAACCCTCAGCCATATGAAGAAATGTCTAGTGATCGTCCACTGTCCTCTGTCCTGGCCAGACCCCACCTGGAAGGCCGTATTCAGATCACAGGATTTAGAGCTGAAAAGAGACCTCCGAGGTCACTGGATCTAGCTTTTCACCCCAAAAGAAGAAATCTTCCTCTGCAGCCCACCTGACCAACGAACAGCCCATCCTTCCGTACTCTCCAAAGAAGGGAACCTGCACGCTCACCAAGATGGCTCATTTAATTGTGGGCTGGCTCCAAATGTTGAGATGTTCTAGCATGCGTGGAGGTTTCCCCACCTGCCTCCCCATCACTTCTATCTACTGCTCTCAGCTCTGGCCTGGTGCAGCTTTCTCCACAACATCCCTTCTGACAGTTAGAGACAGCAGTTACATCCCTTCTAAGAAGTCTTTTCTAGAGCATTAATATTCTCCACATGGTTCCAAGTCCTGTGTTTTCCTCTGGAAATACTCCAAATTCCACATGATGTAATTTTTTAAAAAGCCTCGGATTGGCGTTTGGGTGACTCCAAATGACCTGATGAATTGAACACAATACCTCTCTCCCTCTGGACATGAGACATCCATTCCATTTATGTGTATGGCCTAAGATTACATTAGCTTTCTAGTTGCCAAGTCACACATTTGATTTATATCAAGCTTGTCATCAGATAAGATCATCTCTACTGCTAGGTGTCAAAATAGACAGAACTTGAGGGTTGAGAAGACCTGAGTTCAAATCCTGCCTCAGATATGTACTAGCTGTGTGACCCTGGGCAAGACAGATAACTCAGCCTCAGTTTCCTCATCTATAAAGTGGAGATAATAATAGCAACTGCCTCATAGGTTTGTTGTAAGAATTCAATGAGCTAACACATACAAAGTCTTCTGCAGATCTTCAAGCACTGTATAAAAAGTAGCTATTATTACAGGAATTGTTTCCCAACTACACCTTTTCCATCCTATGCTTGAACAACAGATTTTCCCTAGCTAAGTAGATGAATGTGGGATAAAAGGAAAAACCATCCGCAAGGTGATGGCACCCAGCAGCCTCCCCCACCTTCTTACCCACTCCAGCAGGAAGCGCACAGTCTCAATCTCTCCAAAAGCAGATGCCCAGATCAGGGGGGTGAAGCCACGCTCATCGGGCTTGTTCACCAAGTTGTCACCTGGTAGGAGGGGGAGAGCTGGTTATGTCTGCAGCCAAGCCAGCCCTTAGGCTAGGAGGGGCCAGGCCTCCCCCAGCTCTCCTGGGTGCAAGTGGGTATGGCATCAACAGTTCAGTGAGGCATAGGGGGGTGTCTAAATCCTGCTCTGAAGGGGGATCATCATAACAAAGGTGACAAAGGTGCTCCAGGGCGCCCCCCCCCCAGCTAGGGGTGACTGAATGGCCTCTGAGATTTGGCCTCAACAGTGAGGATGGTCTGCACTGACACACTTCCCTCCATGATCAAAGGAACAGATGGAATGAGGAGGTCACCTGGGGGCCAGGGTGAGGTGCAAAGAGCAAGTGGCTGGAAACTGGAAGACCTAGATTCTAGTCCTGGCCCTCCCACTAACTCACTATGGGGCTTCTCTGAGCCTTCTGTTTCTGCATCTGGATAATGAAGGGGGCAGAATAGGTCACTCCTTGGGAAATGTTTGTGTTCTAAGGGGCCTTCTAACTCTGGCATTCCAGATTCTCTGGGTCTAGCTCTGGCATTTCAGATCCTCTGGATCTAGCTCTGGCATTCCAGGTTCTCTGGGTTGGGGCAGAGGAGGTGGTGGCCCCTGGCCTCAAAACAGAGCAAAGCTACCTGAGCTGCAGCAAGCCTAGCTGGGCTGGACCTGGCCCCTTCTCTCCCTCTTCTGCTCAGAAGGCAGATCTGCCTTGTTTCCACTCCATCCATTACCATCTGCATTCGGGTCTCTGATAAAGTAGACTGGGGTTGGCTAACCAAGTGGAGTGACTCTTTGGAGCACGGGTCCTTCAGGTTCTGGTCTTAGGGGTCTCATGTATCAAGCTTAATGGAGTGGGACTGGGGGGTCTTGCTCGGGGAGAGGACTGCAAGGGTTAGGAGGGAGACAAGAGCCACATACCTTTAAGAAGGTATTCTTTCAGCTGGGCCAGTTCTCCCTGAGCGGCAAGCTGGTGGATGGACAGAGCTGTTGTTTACAAAGGAGAGAGGGAAAGAGGCACAGATTATAGGGGGATTCCAGGCACTCCAATGAGAGGGGAGTGTCTATATCATGGTGGTGGGAGGGGGCAACTTCTAAAAATTCAAAGATAAAGCTAGGAGAAAATCTCTGGGGCTGGGAGTCAAGAGATCAGGTTTCTGATTTACCACTGATTTGCTCTGTGACCCTAAACACATCCCCTCCCCTGTCTGGGGCTCAGTTTCCTCATCTTCACATTTCAGAGGTTGGAACGGATGGTCTCTGAGGTCCCCCCAGTTTAGACATTCTATATTCTACATTCTAAGGATCCAGCAGGCTGAAAATTCTAGGAGTGAGTCCAACTCCCTCCAGAACGGCTCCCTTCATCCACCTTTGGTCTCCATAAGGTCTACTCACAGTCCAGGGTGGCAGGCAGAGCTGAAATCTCATTTCCCCTCTGCCGGTTGGTCAGGGTGGTGGAGTGCTTCAAGGAACTGCCTGCTGGGAGAGAAGAAGAAGAAGTCTGGTGGGAACTGTTCACTTCCTCCACCACGGGAGAAGAAAAGATAATTTGGATTTCTGAAGTCTGAGGAAAAGAACACCGGACTGGCAGTCAGAAAGACTGGGTTTGGGTTTCAGCTCTGCTTTTTGCTGGCTTCCTCTGCCAGTCACTCAAGCATTTATACAAAGAAAGAGAAAAATATTCCCTGCTCTCAAGGAGTGTCCATTCTAATGGAGGGCACAGCATGTAAAGGCTAGGTAAATATAAGGGAGAAAGGGAACGATTACTAAATGCCTATGCCTCCTTCCTGCCAGGCAACATGCTGGGTACTTTACAAATATTATCTCCTTTGACAGAATACATTGGAGGTATACAGAGTAGATGAAGGCAATCTGAAAGGGGAAGGCATTCGATGACGGCATTGAGCTCTGTGACTTTGAGAAAGTCAAGGGAACTCCTCTGAACCTCTGTTTCCTCGTCTGTAAAATGTGGACCAGTAGCAGTCGCACCACCTATCTACCTCCTGGGGTGTTTGTGAGGGGAGCCAGATTGTAAACAGGGGCTCCTCCCCCAGAACCTGAGCTCCCCTCCCCGGGAACACTTACTGTGAGGTGCGGCAAGGCCCCCATCCAGGTCCGGACTCCCCGAGTCTATTGTACAGGGATACAGGCGCAACAACACCACGTCCGAACCATCAGAGCTGTCCTGGGCTGGGTCTTCAGGCTGCGAGCCCAAGGCCGGGAGAGGGTGGGGCTCCTGGACTTGGCCCTCGGTGCCTACCTGGGCCACGGCCCCCTCTGGCTCCATGGAGGGCACTTCTGGGGAGTCCGGATAAAATCAAGACATTATGGCGCCCCCTCCCCTCCTGCTTCCTCCCTCCCCCTCCTTACCACTGCCTCCTCATACCAGAGGGGATGCTCCCAATTCCTAGGGCCTATTCCTTTAAGAAACTTTTGTCCTTTCTAGTCCTGGCTCGCTGAGTGACCTTGACCAAGTCTTTTCCCCTCTCTGGGCCTCAGTTTCCCCTATCTGCCAAATGCCGCCCAACGCATGAGAAATACAGGGTCAAGCAAACCCTTCGAGCCCCGATGGATGCAATGACACGGGCCCGCATTTTGCTCTGGGTCCCCGGGGGAAGAGCCCACCTCCTCGGACCCCAGCCTTTCCCCTCCGGGCTGGACGCTCCTCGCACCTGGGCCCCGGCCACGTCGGGGAGCGCCGCGCCCGGGGGCTAAGTACGCGAGGCTTTGCCCACGAGGCGGCCGGGGGCTGACCAGCTTCCCCGCCGCGTCCCCTGCTGGGAAGCCGGGAACCTCCTCCTCCGCACCCCCAGCCCCAGACTTCCAAAGCCCGCACCTAAAGTTAACTTTACCAAAGTGCAGCGCTCCGCCCCCTCGCCCCCTTCCCCTAACCCCGCGGGGGGCCTCCCACAATGCACCTGAGCGCGGCGGGGGCGGGGGGCGCCCCTCCCCCACCGGGGAGCAGCTGCGCAGAGCGCAGGAAAGGGGATAGGCGCGCTGGCCCTTTAAGGACTCAGCTTCGGCTCCCAGGAGACCAGCGGAGGAGGCCGGGCGGAGCCGGGACGCAAGGAGGCTAGGTCGGAGAACTTCCAGTGCGCCTGCGCACCATCTGATTCCCTCCAGCCGGGACCAATCGACTAGGGGCTGGGCGGGACCTCCTCGGCTGCGTGATTTAAAGGGACGGTGCCGCCCATTTTCATGTCACCCTCCCGCGGGGCAAGTTTACTGTGCTTTAGGCTTGTGCGGGGATTTAGGGGAGGCCCGTGGGCGTGGAGGAGGGGGGGAACTGGGAGACGGTCCATGAGATCCGTGGGTTTCTAGTGCCTCTCTCTCTTTCCCCCAGCCCAGGCTTCCCGTCTCCCCGTTGAGCCCATCGGGGAGTCTCCGTCCCACCTAAGGCCAGGAAGGGAGTCCCTCGCCTATTCCTGAGTTGAAGTTGCACCCCGGGACTGGTCCCGCAGCTCAGGGTTGGGGCTAGGGGTGGGGAAGGGAGCCAGACCGGAAGCGGAACTGGAGCGGCACGGCTATGAGTTTCTGCCGGGACGGTCGAGGAGCTGCACCTATCCCCGGCCCCCCGAGACTTCCCGTCGCCACCAACCGCCACTAACTGCCACAAATCGCCGGCCCCGCGGAGGCGCCATGGAGGAGGCGGAGATGCAGCTCAAGGGGAAGAAAGGTGGCGGCGGGGCGGGGACTGGGGGCCGGGGAGGGAGGAAGATGTGAAAAACCGGAGCAGGTGGAGACGCAGCTGTGTGACCCTGGGCAAGTGTCTCCCCCTCTCTGGGCCTGAGGGTGCTTTCTTGGAGGACCCGAGGTCCTCACCCGCAGGCCATAGACTTGAGGGAATCCGTGAACTTGGATGGAGACAAAATACGGCCAGTCTTTGATTTACTTATGCATTTTATGTTATGCATTTAAAAACCTCTCTCCTAGGAGTCTAGGCCTCCCCAGGCCGGCAGCCAAAGGGGTCCAGACACCGGCAAGGTGGAGAGCCCCTGCACCCTGGGGTTCTGAGGGCCCTTGTGATGCCACATCTTGGAGGCCTCCGAGATTCCTCCACGTTCCCGCAGTATCCTGGCCAAAGAGAGCCCTTCATCCCCTCTCCGATCGTCTCCCAGTTTATTGCCCCATTTTTCCTTTTGTCTTCGTCAGTGCGGGAAGGGACCTGCCTGGCCCAGCGCGCTTATTTTACAGATAGAAAAACTGAGACCTGGAGAGAGGGAGGATCCAAGTTGTGTCAGAGCAGTGGTGGAATTGCCTTCTAAACCAGTTGCTCCTCCCTACCCACCTCCAGTGACTTGTTATTTTTATTCCTCTAACAGCCCCCTCCCCAAATTAGACCTGTCCTCATATGTAAAAATGAGAAGTCTGTCTAGTCTTATCCAACACCTATCCAGTCCAATGGGTGTTTAAGGTCCTTTTCGGCACAAAATCTATGATTATGTGACCGCTAGATACTTCCAGTCCCATTTGTCCCAAGCCAGATTTTTCTTTCAAGATAGTCCTAATAACCAAAAAAAAAGGAAGGGGGAGAGGGCATATTTGCAATAGGAATGAGATAAACATTTAATAATCTTTACTATATCCCAGGCATTAAAAATAATATCTGCCTTGATTTTCAGAACAACTCTTAGAAGATGTAATTATGATTCCCATTTTACAGTTAAAGTAACTGAGGCAGATAGAGGTTAAGTGACTAGCCCAGAGTTACACATCTAGGAAGTATCTGAATTTGAACTAGAGGCAGAAGATCTGGGTTCAAATCTTGCCTCTGATGCTTATGACTTCTGTAACATTGAACAAGTTTATTAATCTTTCTAGGACTTAGTTTCTCTAACTGCTAAATGCAAGGATTAGAATCCCAGGGGTGGGGAACATTCACCTCCTCTCTCTCCTCTGAGACATCTATTTCACTTCTTCCCAATTTTCCCCCAAGGTCTTCTTTCTCTTTCGATATCAATCCCCACTCCTTAACATGCTCACATGAACTAGGTCTCTCCACAGACATTTCCCTCCTCTTTCTCCTTTTTCCATCAAAACCCAAAGGGATTCAGAGTCTTAATGTTTATTTAGAAAAGCTGGGTTGGTAGGACTTGATGGGAATGAGCAAGTGCCTACGTTGTCATATCGCCAAATGGGTATGTTTTCTCAGCAGCTCTCTCCTGGCCTCCTGAGAACCTGGGTTTTTTGTTTGTTCGTTTTGGTTTTTTAGGCTTCTGGAATATAATATGGCCAGAGTGTCTATGTTCAGGATTGGTTGAGCTGTTCTGGCCAATTGTAATGCAACATGGGAGTGAACAAGGCCAGATCTGTATATGCCAAGTAATCAATTTGAATTATATATATATATATATATATACTTTAGGCATCAGTTGTTTTTAGTCTGTATTGTTGAGGGAAAGGTTCAGATATTTTCTGGATGCATAAGTTGCTGCTGTAGCCCTTAACTTTTAAAATTATAGTAACTCACATGTTCTAGAGCTGGTCTTGGTTGGATGGTTGACATCTGTTTGGGGAAGTATAAGAATTGGGGGGAGGTAATTTTCATTGTTTTGGGATCTTTCTCCATATGGACTGCATCTTAACCATGGTCACTGGTCTTGGGTTCAGTTACAGACAAATTCACAGAGAGTGTTTACGTCCTGGCCAACGAGCCATCTGTGGCACTGTATCGCCTACAGGAACACGTGAGGCGCTCCCTGCCGGAGTTAGCCCAACATAAGGTGAGCTTAGAGCCAACGATTGGCACAATCCTAGTCTAAAGGAACAATTTCTCTTAAGCTTGAGAGTCAGTTATCTTTGTCAGTTTGGGATCAATAGAAGGAACTAGAGACATTTTACCTTCAAAGAGATTTTTTTGGGGGGAGGACATAAATCATGGTCATCAAAGTATTGAAAGGGTTGTCATAGGAAGAGATACTTATTCTGTGTGGCTTCAGAGGATGTAACTAGGACCACCGAGTAGAGGGTACAGGGAGGCAGATTTCAGTTTCAGGAACAACTTAGTGATCAAAGGTGACCCCCAGTTTTATGTGTATTTTGAAATAGTGAGCACTCTGTCACTGGAATTGTTAAACAGAAAGGGGGGAGGGTTCTATTTCAAGTAGGGTTTGGACTACTTGACTTAAATTTTAAAAATTGACATCTTCTATTTACATTATCCCAAAATCTATCTCCCTTTTCCCCACCTCAAAGAACCAGTACTTAAAATAATAAAAAAGAAGGGGTAGAGGAGGCATTTTAGCCAAACCAAACACCTTAGTTGAGTCTGCCACTGTATACAGTCTTCATACTCATCACTCCCATCTCTGAAGATGATTTCAAAGGTTCCCTGTAATTCTGAGTTTTTCTGCTATGTGGTGTATGGGAAAGCTTCCCATACTTCCCAGTGGGCAAGTCAGCTTACTTCTCTTCGATTCTGTTTCTCTAAAAATCAAGATGATCCTTTTCACAAATGCTTTGGAGACCTTGAAAGTGCTTATATAAATGTTAGTCACTGTTAACACTGTTAACTGACTTTGCTTGCTTTTGCGACTGATGCAAACCTGTGTAAGACCCTACCTGCTACCTTTATGGAACTTGAGTAGTGGGTTGCTTTCCTACAAAAATAGCACGTTACATTTTATGGGTATTTTAGAAGAGTTACAAAGCTTGCTATAGAAATTCTAAGGGAAAATTGTTTCTGACTGGTGAAGAAAGGCTTCATGGAAGACGTAGCATTTGAGCTGGGCCTTGAAGAATGAGTGACGTTTTAGCTGAGATGAGGAAGAAGGAATTCTAGGCTGTGGCAGTGTTAGGAGAGGAGGGAGCAAAGTAGTGTAGTTCATTTCTTAGAGGACAGAATGGAGAGAGAAAAATGAAAGGACTCGAAAGTTAGGTTGGCACCAGCTCCCAGAGGATCCCACATATTGAGTGGGGAAGTTTGTATTTTGTCCCATAGGCACAGAAGAGAGCTACTTTGGGGTATTGTAAGTAGGGGACTGACATGGCCAGGACTGTGTGGTAGGATAAATCACTGGACATTGAAGTGAAGGAAGGACTCAAAGAAGGGAGATTGGCTAAGAGGCTTGTCAGTCATATTGGTCAGCGTAGGAACCTGGGGTCAGGGAGGTCCAGGTGATTTTGAACAGCCTTGGAAAGAAATAGCTACCTGCTGTTTGGACATAGGCACCTGCATGTTGTCTCCTCCATTAGACTACACAGGTGGGGAACCTGTGGCCTTGAGGCTACGTGTGGCCTTCTAGGTTCTTGGATGCAGCCTTTTGACTGAGTCCAAGTTTTACAGAACAAATCCTTTTATTAAGGGGATTTGTTCAGTGAAGTTTGGATTGAGTCAAAGGACTACACTTGGGGATATAGAGGGCCACATGTAGCCTCAAGGCCCCTGGACTACAAGGTCCTTGAGAAGCATGGCCTAGCTTTTACTTTTCTTTGTGCGCTTAGCACAGCTCCTGGCACATCACTTAATACATATTATATTGCCTGGCAACAGCTTTAGTGATAATAAGTAGGAGAGTTCCAAGTTACAATTAACATAAAATAAATCTACCTTCTACTCCAGATGTGAACATCTGGCTGTCCTCACAAATCAGATTTTAACAATAAACCCATAAGACTGGTGTGATTAAATGCTCATGCATTTCTGTCCCATGGGCCAGGGCTACAGCTGCTGAGATATCTGACATCTACATAAAACGTAAATCTTGGAAAGCGTAAATGTTTTTAAAGTTTATGAGCAGGATTGGGCTCATGGGGTTTTACCTAGATACAAATTTAGAGAAGATTTCACCTTGTTCCTTTCTCATCTGCTTGAGAATTTATTTCTCTGTATAAACATGAACAATATTCCATTTTCAAACGTGCTTTTTTTTTCCTCATTGCCCCCAAATCTTGGAGTCTCTTTGTTGTTGTTTTTAATCCTCTCACAGGGGTTCCATTAGTACAAACACATGCTTGTCTTATAGAATCAAAGAATGTTGGCGCTTGAAGGGCTCTTAAGATCTAGAGTACAGAACGCTGAGTGGTGAGAGCTGATACTGATGTGGCATTTTCAAGTTTACAAACTGCTTTGTATGCATTCTCACCAGATTGTCATGATACTCTGTGAAGGAGATGCCATAGGTGTTGTCACTATTTTATAGATGAGGAAACTGAAGCATAGAGAATTATTTACCTACAGTCACACAGCCTGTGTCTGAGTTGGGATTTAAACTCTATTCTGTTCTGAAGCTAGGTCCAGTGTTCTTTTCTCTGCTTACTTCCCTCTAGAGCAGGGGTTCTCCTCAGGTTCATGAGCTTTTCCTCCCCAGATTTTGATAACTGTATTTCAGTATGATTGGTTTCATTCCTGATGAATTTTTAAAATTTTCCATTCCAAATTCTCTCTCCCCTCCCCCACCCAATGAGAAGACAAGAAATACAATTCCTATTATGCATATGAAATCATGCAAAATGTATTTCCACATTAGCCATATTGTGTAGAGGGGGTAGGGGAACCAAGAAAAATGAAATGAAAAAAAAATTCACTTCAGTCTGTAAGAAAGTTAAAAAAAAGGATGCTTCAATTTGCATTCAGACTCCATCAATTCTCTTTCTAGAGGAGGATAGCATTTTTCATTGTGAATCCTTCGGAATTATCTTAGATCATTGTATTGATCAGAGTAGCTAAGTCTTCCGCAGTTGATCATCATTACAACATTGCTGTTACTGTGAACAGTGTTCTCCTGGTTCTGCTCACTTTACTTTGCATCAGCTCATCTAAATCTTCCCAGGTTTTTCTGAAACATGGTTTCATCTGTAGCCACATATATTTTATTTTATGCATTCAAGAACATTAATCTGAGAAGTCATTCAGCTTTACCAGAGTACCAAAGGGCACGTGATAGTGGAAAAGGTGCACTAGGAAGAATCTTGTTTATCTTCTTTATTCGACAAATTTTGTAACTGGTAAAGTCCTCTGTAAAATGTCTATATAAGTATTTCTAAATCCCAGGGTAACTATTTCAGGTGTTCAAGTGATTTGCTTGCATGAAAAAAAGTAGCCTCTGCATAATTGAACAGGCATTTTAAATAGCCAAAGTCCGTGCTCAGCAGAATACCTTAATGAGAGGTCTTGAAACACCAACTCCCTATTCTTCCTCTCAGCCCAGCATCCCTGGTTTATGATCAATAGTTCTGTCAAGGTACCAAGAGCTTTAGGGTGGTTGAAGAGAATCCTCTGCATGATTGGAAACAGGCAAGAAAAGCACCGACAACATGAATCTTGGTAACTTTGGCAACTTTGTAAATACTAATGTCCCTAGTGATTAAAATTAGAAGAAAACTGTGCAGAAGCTTAATGTGGTAGGAAGGGAAGGGCCAGCCAATCTTTGGTCACTAAGTACAACCTCAGAAGGCCCCTTCTTAGGTTGGTGTGATAAATAGAAAGTTTCACCCTGTCTGATAGAAGAGAAAATGCAGGGTGTTTGGAGAGGATTATTGAGCCTTCCACTGATTATTTCCTGTATAAAAGAGGCAGTGTGCTATAGGGGATACAAGATAGTATTTGCAGTAAGAGGATTTGGGCATATTCTGATTCTGGCTCATTATACAGTTTCCTTCTCTCTAAAATGGGCTCCCTGGTCCTCTAAGTAAAGGATGGGAATGGAAGAGAGGGAGATAAACAAACAGTGAATGTAAACTATAATCTTCAGTAGTAGTAAGTAGTAATCCTAAAAACCTTACATACTATCAGGCTACCCTTCAGGTGTTCAGAAAGAAGAGGGTATTAATGGCATACTATGCCCTATCTTGGGCAGAGCATAGCTAGAGGATAGGAAGTCTGGTGGAGGGGGACCAACATGTGACATTATCTCAGATGAGGATCTGTCGAAACAGCTGAGGATGGATAGGAGAGACACATGGTCAAGCTCCACATGGCTTTGGCAGCATCCTGTAGGATGGACAAGGGTGAAGAGGAGTTTGAGGCCAGGACCAGGATCAGCAAACCTTTTTCTGTAAAGGGCCAGATAGTCAGTATTTTAGGCTTTTTGGGCCAAGAGGCAAAATCAAGAATATTATATAGATAATAAATAAGAGAAAACAAATTTTTAAGTGGTGAAATACAATGAGAGTACAGCTTTTTATAGTTCAGGTCTACTCATGAAAAGAATGGAATACTTTGTGGGGAGAGGGGCATGGGAGTGGGGAATAACGTTTTGATTCATTTGGGTTCAAAGTTAGTGTTCTCTACCATCAGAATTAGAAATGTGCATCTGCTAATGCTGGTCTGTAATGAGATTTTACGTTTCGTCTTTGAAAGCGCCCTTTTGTACAGATAGTTACTGCCAGTACTGACATCAGTCCACGAGCAGGTGATTTTACTTGCACATGTTCATCACTTGGAAGGTGTTTCTAGAGTTCTGTTAGATCCTTGATATTTGCCTTTTAGCAGCTCATTATATTGCAGATTAATTACTACCAATTGAAGGTTAGGTAGCGGCTTCTCAATTGCAGTTAAATGGATTTTGAAATATGGAAATTCTTTTTGCATTTGCATTGAGGTCTGAAAAATGCTGCTGGAATCATTGCTTGAGTTCAGAAAATCTATTCACTGCCAATTTGTGTGGGAATGGAGATTTCCCTTCTTGTTTTAAACATTGGCAGCCCAGGAAATGGATAAAGCAGCTTGACATAACTTGTGGTTCAAACAGTGTTAGTTGTCATAGAATTGACTTTACTTCAGTTTAAGTTTTGCATAGAAGCATTGTTTTGCTTTGTAATTTTAGGTTGGATTCATTAAGAAACATTATCAAGTCTGTAGCAAAAGCCAGAGGCAGGTAGACAGTACAGTGGGTAGAGCATCAGGCCTGTAGTCTTCCTGAGTTCAAATCTGGCCTCAGATGCTTACTAGCTGTGTGACCCTGGACAAGTCACTTAACCCTGTGCCTCCATTTCTTCATCTATAAAATGAGTCTTAGAAGGAAATGGCCAACCATTCCAGTATCTTTGCCAAAAAAACCCCAAACCAACACAACTCAAAAGGGTCAGACATGACTGAACAACAAGAAGAGGTATAATAAAGCTTGAGTTCATTGTGGCCTTTGCCACTCACTAGCTGTGTGACCCTGGGCAAGTCACTTCACCCTGTTTGCTTCAGTTTCCTCATTTGTAAAATGAGCTGGAGAAGGAAATGGTGAACCACTCTAGTGTCTTTGCCAAGAAAACCCCAAATGGGGTCAAGAAGAGTCACATACAATTGAAAAACAACTGAATACAGCAAAAGTTAATTTCCAAAGCCATTCAGTGGTCAGTGATAGTGGTCGAAGGTTCTTTTTATTAAAAAAAAATTTCAATCTTGGCCTTGAGCTCAAAAAAGTCACAAGACCTTTTTGTTCTCTTCTTGCTTCACTGTGATGGGGATGCACTGGTAAATTTTTTTTAATGTCCCATTTCGACAACACATGGGGCATTTGAAACTCTGTTGAGATATAACTGTATTCCTGCAGTGCATAATGAAGTGGTGGGGCAAGGCAGTGACTGTGACACATGGGGGCTCTGTTCCAAATGCTGGGCTCTGGTGTTTTAATGTGAAAATCGACACAGACAGTAATACACAAATTAATAAGTGTGGCCGTGTCCAAGGAAATTGTATTCGTGGACACTGGAATTAGAATTTCATATAATTTTCATGTTTCAAAGTATCCTCCTTTTGATTTTTTTTAACTATTTAAAAATGTAGAGGTCTTAGCTCATTGGCCGTACAAAAACAGGAATCCAGCTGAATTTGGCCCAGTAGTTTGCAGACCCCTGGACAAGGAGACCAATCAGTCTGTTAAAAGAATCTGGAAGTGGGAAGAGACACAGACAGATGAACAGACAGATGGAGGAGGGGCAGGGAGAGGGAGGGGGGGAAGAAGGGAAACAGGGAGGGAGAAAGAACATGAGAAAAAGAGCATGGGGGGAAGGGAAAGAGGGAGGGAAGGAGAGAGAAAGAAAAAATTGGTGGGGGGGAAGAGGGAGAGAGAATGTGGGTTAGTTTGTCATTGTATTCCCTTTTTACTCTGAGGCACTCTTATTTAACCTTTCTGGTCCTCGGTTTTCTTACCTATCAAAATAAAAGGGTTGCATTCAACTTTTAAAGATTCCTTCTAGAAATTGGGATCAGCGGAAACCTGAGTTCAAATCCTGGCTCTGTTATATTATGCTTCAGAGCTAGAGGGGATATTAGAGAATTTCAAATATCAGAATAAATCACTGTACTAGACTAACCTTGTTTTCTTTTTAAGTTGGTTTATCAGACCAGTAGGGTCAGGGGACGCTGTAAGTATGGATAGTAATCTGAAATCTAGGCATGCTATAACATAAGGTAGGATGGGTTAAATCCTCTAAGACAGCACTTCTTAAACTGTGGGTCTCAACCCCATATGGATCATCAAGAGTGAAAAAAGTTTAAGAAGTCCTGCCCTAAGGGGATGTGTGGATTTCTGGGAGTTTGGAGGAGGGGTAATTCACTTCCAGCTGAGCAGGTCTGAGAAAACTCCCTGGAGGAGCCGCTATTTGATCTGATCGAAAAGGGTCTTGAAGATAGGTAGGATTTCAGACCTGCTGGAAGTTATGTAGTTCAACTTTCTCTAAAAATATAGTTGAGGAAATAGCCCCAGAGAAGGGAAGCGACTTCTTAGTTCTTTGTTTTTGTCAACTCCCTCTTTGTGAGCAAAGAATGATGGGAGGGAGAAGTCAAAGCTCTCTCTGCTCTCATCAGTCTGGTTTTAATTTGAGAGTGAATATTTCAAAGCTATCTCTAACTTAGAATCTATGACCAGGATTTATAGTAGGGCTCTCCAAGTATGTTGTCAGCCCGGCTGCCCTTGGTAGCTAGAGTTGTTCTTAGGAAATTAACAAGGACTGTTCATTTTGTAGTTCGTGTACTGTCAATCATTTGCTAGCTTTAGAGCATAAGCTGTACCCATTTCCTTCACTTGAGTGCTTGTCAAGCAATCACTTTGGAAACTTTAAAATGCCATAGTAACAAATTATTGCTTCAAGGATTTCATGCATGTGGCGCTTCCCTCCACCAGCATTGGATTGCAGCTCCTCTTTGAAGTGATGTAAGATGGCTCCATCTTGGGAGGGCATGTCAGAATTTATGCTCACCCCAAAACCAGGGGCATTCCTGTGTCTCAGCGAATAACAACAATAACAGACATTTCAGTGGTGTTTAAGGTTTAAAAAGTAATGATTGGATTCTCCAAACCCGCCCCTGTGAGGTGGGTGTCATAAGAAGCATTAGCTCTGAGGCTGTTCAGTGAGGAAGCTGAGGCTCAGAGATCCTAAGTGATTTGCTCATAATCGTATAGTATGTACGTGTCAAAGGAAGTATTTGGACCCAAATCTTTTCAGATTCTAAGGGTCGTTAGAGTAGGACCTAAGTGGAGATAATTACCTTTCATAGGGGTTGATGGGTGTTTTAAAAGATGTTTCATGTAAACCTGCTCCTTTCTAATTATGTACCTGGAAGCTTCAAGGAATGGAAAAAGATGGTGGTGGTAGAAAGCAGGGGTATAGATTTTAAAATTTTCAAAACAGATGACATTTAAAGTCATCCCTGGGAAACAACTTTGCTTTAACTAGGCAAAAATAAGACCCTTGTTGTGGTAAACTTTAGCTTTCCAACTCCTCTCAGGTCACATGGACTCCTAAAAAATCGTATATGTTCTTGTGGCAAATTTGTACCTCCTGAGGTTTGTAATTGATTTAGGGAAGTTGGGGGTGGGGTGGGGGGCAGGATTCTTATAACAATCTAATTTACCAAGGTCAAAGTGAGTTGTCTCCAATATCAGGCCATCCACAGTAAAGTAATTCAGCACTTCAGTCTGTCTTCATCCCACTGTTCTTAAAGGGGAAAATCCAGGTCTAGGCAAACTTTATATGCCTTATCATAAACCAATTATAGGATGTTGGTGCTGGAAGGGGCCATAGAATAGATATCACCTGTCTAGTCACACTGAAGGATTGTGGTCCAGTAGCTCAGCAAGAGTGGCAGAGCTGAGACTGGATCCTTGGTCTTCAGGTTCTCAGGCCTGTTCTCTTTCCATTACAGCACATTATTATTCTATCCAAAATCGAAATTTTGATCAACCCCTTCTCTCCCCCTACACCCCCTGGGGAAAAAAAAGAGAAGAAGAAAAGGCTTTCATTGAATAATCTCAAGCATTTCTTTTCAGTCTGACATGCAGACCTGGGAGGAACAGAGCCAGGGAGCCATCTATACAGTGGAATACGCTTGCAGGTAAACTGAGGAGCCCACTTTTAACTCTTTCTACATTTGCAAACAGAATTTGATCTCAGCACTGAGGAGGAAAGGATAATTGTTCCCCCTAGAAGGGACACCTTCTGTGACTGGCCCCGGAGCTCATCACCCAAGTTACTTTCCGTGTACATTCCATGTGATGATTCATTCTTCTCCACATCCTGCTCCAGATATTGGAGATCAAGTCTGGCTCTCAGTTCAAGTCTATAAGCAGTTATTGTGTCCCTACCTCAGAATTGGGCTGAACAACTCACATTTCTTTAGTTCAAATACTTTTTATGTGTAAGTCACTGTGCTAAGTGCTGGGACTACAAAGATTTAAAAAGTAACCCAGGAGCTTATATTCTACAGATAAGTATGATACAAAGCAGGGGCAAAAGAGAGCCAGAGGAAATGCTTGAGGGAAGTTTAAGGGGAGTGGGGGAGGGACACAGCTTGGGGTGAAAGGGAGGACCAGGGAAGGCACCTCAGAAGAGACAACCCTGAGTCTTGCTCTCATCTCTAACACACCAGTGGTTCTGTCCTCCAGGCACATGGATGGATCCTCCCTTAAGCTGAGAGCAGCCTTAGAGCCCTTTGCCAGGCACTGACATGCTTCTTAACATACCCATCCCACACGTTGCATTGGTGGTTGTGGGACAGACTTTCTTGTTCTCCTTTCCATCCCTCCCTGTATTTCAGTGCTGTGAAGAATTTGATGGATAGCAGCATTCATTTCCGAAGCATTGAGGGCTTGCTGAAACAGGCCATCAGCATCAAGGACCAGCTGAATTCTTCTCAGGGTCGAAGGTAGCTCCTGAGAGCGGACGTCGTGCTGTATTATCTAAAGATGTACTGCCCACCAGGGTTATCTTAGGCAAGAGCGCATGAGCCCGTAAGCTAGTTGAATCAAGAACAATCCTGCCCAGAGCAGTGCAGAAGAGCTCCCATTGCTTGTGTTAGTCTTCATGTGACTTTTTTTTGTTGGGCAAGAATACAGGTAGAGTTTTCAGATGTTGAAATGAAAACAACTTACGTATGTCTGGAAGAATATTTTTGGCTAATATGTAGCCCCCTTTTTTTGTTCTTCATCCTGCTAGCTAATTTGAATAAGTTATGCTTTAAGCCTGCAACAGCTTCCTTTTTTGGATGCTTCTGGGAGCTTTTCCTAGATTGGTGGTCCTAGGAGGCATTGTGAAATACTCCCCACTTCCCCCCCCCCCCCCCCCCCCCCCCCCCCCCCCCCCCCCCCCGCCAAGTGCAGAGTCCCCTGTATGCTGCCTCTTGACACAGGTTGCTAAAGGCCGCTATTGGTTCCTTCCTGTTCCTTCTGGGAAGGCCAGTTTGAAGGGATCAAATAAAAACTATCTGCTGGCAAAATTACAAGCCTGGTTTTTATTCAGAGCTTAACTCTGTCTTGCCTAGGTTGCTCCAATTTGTTGATTTTTATAGGATTTAGACCTACTTTTCCAACTAAGATTCCTGACTCTTTAAGTTCACTGTATCGGAAAGAATATTGGGAGTCAGGAAGACCTGGGTTCTAGTTCTAGCACTGCCCTAACATGACTTGGTTAAGGCCCAGCCTCTGGGCCACAACTTCCCAAGTTGGTTCCTGCAGAGAGATGGTGATAATCACAGAATCACAGAATGTCAATGGAGAGAGAACGTTATACATGATCCCATTGAACCCTTTCATTTTACAAATGGAGAAACTGAGGCTTAAGACAAGGGCTTGGCCCAGAGTTGGCCAGCATATATCTGCGTTTCTGCTGAAGTCGCAGGTGGGTCAATGTGTACACGTATTTATGTACCTCCTAAAAGTCTTGGCATGCAGGGCTCTTGTAGCAGCTTTGAATTTGGATTTGATTCCTTCCAGAGAGGGGAGGAGAAGAGATTGAGCCTTTGTTGGGTTGGTTTGGTTTTTTTGGCCTGTGTGATGGTCATGTTTTGTTACAGCCCTGCTGACCCGAAGCCTCCTTCCTTGGCCTGATTTTTGGATGAGGCAAATCTTTCTCCACCTTCCCAGGTCAGTGTAGAGAGGGGTGGTGATGCATCCTGCTGCTCTGGGGCTAATCTTGCTGCCTTCGGTTTCCAGATGGAAACCTCACTTTTCTAATCTATCCACAAAGCTCCCCACATGGACATCAAATCTAGTCATAGGGCTCTTGGAATATAAAGTGTCAGGGTGGGGGGACCCACAGAATGTAGCCAGGCACATAGAACGTGGTTTGTCAGACCTAGGATCTTAGGCCATGGAATGGGACAGCTAGAAGAGACCTCTAAGATCATGTCATCCAGCCCTGTCACTTTATAGACAAGGTCCTTGAGGAAGAGGAGACTTTCCCAGGCCACACAGAAAGAGGCAGAGCCAGGATTGAGTCAAGAGTCTGTCCACTGATGCTCCAAGTATGGACTCCTTCTGCTGTGTCGTGACTTAGGATCATGGGATTTAGAGCTGGGGAAGACTAGAGATGAGTCTTGATGCTCTCCACATTCCTTGGCACTTTCCTCACACCAGCACTGTCACAATTATCCTTGTTTTACAGATGAGGGAATTTAGTCCAAGAAGCAAAATAATTCTCCCTTGGCCATCCAGACTTTAAGTAACAGTACTCAGTTTTCAAATCCTTTGCACTTTCTGCCTCATCCCGCTACTGCTGCTATTGCTGTTGTCACCACCACAGCTGCTACTGCTGCTAGCTCCCCAGCTGTTCTGTTAGTCTGTCATTACTTTGCCCCATGTCACCAGGTAATCCATGTGTTCCAGGCAGCAAAGTCCCCCAGAAGACCAGTCCGGCTCAGAAGCCAGAAGCGCCAAGGAAGAGAAAAGGTCCCTTGTCTTGCCAGCACTTGTCTCAACCCCCATTGCCTCAGAGGTTCCTGTGACCTCAATGGGTGTATGTCAGATTCGTCCCTAATATGAGCAGAAGACATTTCTGAAAACCCTATGACTCTGGCTCTTTGTCTTAGGAGCATATCTCCTGATTCTCACCACTAAATGAGAAGACTGATGTCTTTCTTCTTAGGGACAGCTTTCCCATCCCCAGGACCACCAAGGGTCATCTCTGTGTTGGGGTAGCCAGTGAATATGGCTTCCTGGTCCCAAAAGCTTTTCCAGGAAATGCTGATTTCTTTTTTGTACAATAGCAAGAGAAGGGACCTTAAAGGTCATGTAAGAAAACAAGTCAAGACAAAGGAAGTGATTTAATTTGCCCAAAGTTAAGTCATACCATGAGTCAGTGGCTGAGTTGGGCCTAGAACCTCAGTCTCCTGACCCTCTTATATAGTGTTCTTTTCACTTCGTACCACAGTAGTGCAAAGGTTAATTGGCTTGTGAAGGGACTGGTAGAAGAGCACTGAGTACCAGGCTAAGTGGGCAGCATGTCACCTTTGCTATTCTTGCCAAGTGGATGAGGACCCTAGAGCAAAAGAAGCCTGAGACAGGCTGCCAGAGAATGCTGCTGGTCAACCTGGGACTTGGGGACAAGAAAGGACCCACATAGACTGAACAAGATGGGTGTGGGAGCCTTATCAAATCTCTTTTGAGTGGAAGGGGCCTCGGGTCAACCATGTTGTGTGGTTCAGTCATGCTCAGTTCTTCCTGACCCAGTAGACATAGCATGCCGGTGCTGTCCGTGGGCTTTTCTTGGCAAAGATACTGGAGTAGTTTGTCATTTCCTTCTCCAGTGAATTAAGGCAAACAGCTCAAGTGCCCAGGGTCTCATAGTAAATGTCTGAGGCCAGATTTGAGTCTTCCTGACTCCAAGGCCCAGCACTCTATCAACTGAGCCACCTGGCTACCTCGCGTTAAGAATTTTCTTTATAGTTTCATCTTCAAGTGGCTATCAACCTCCACTTGACCTAGGGGTTACTGACCCATGACCTTTGTGTAAGGGAGAGAACACTGGATTAGAGTCAGAGGCTTGAATCTCGCCCTTAGATACTGTCCTATGTGTCTGGGCAAAGCCCTTCTGTGGGCTTCAGTTTCTTCGTCTGTAAAGTAAGGGGCTTGTGGCATGGGGTGAGGGAGGTAGAGTGGTCCAAGATTGTGGCTCTGGGGTTAAGGTGCCTTCCGGCTTATGTCTTGTGATTTAGTTTAATTCTACCACTTATCAAGGTCACTTCTTCAGTTACTGGACAATGTTCAACTTTCTGCAGATCCCACCATAGACTTCAGCTTCTTTACTTCTGGTACTTGGTATTCCAACCTTTTGAAGCTCAGAAGGTATTTCCCAATAGTCAGGAAAGAGTAACTGCAAAGAGGCAAAGAACAGAGGCCCATATCCACAGGCCACCAGGCAACTGGAGCCCTCTGCAAGCACTGCTATTATCTCAGCAATAGCACCTCATGCCGGCTCTGGGGCAAGGAGGCCCCAAAGCCCTTCTCTAATCCAGAAATCCCACAGCAGCTCATCTTCCTTGCTTGAACCCCAACCAGGCAGGAAAGAGAAACTCCATTGTGTTTCAAATGTATTCTCAGTTCTGGATCAGCCAGTCAAAAGGATCCTTTTCTCAATATGGCAGAAGAGCCGGGCCCTTCTGTTTACCGTCATCACATACGTCTTTCCAGAAGCAGGCTCCCTAGTCTTTTATGGGCTAGACACAAATTCAGCACACAGTACATTCTCTGGAGATGGGGTCCCACTGGCCAGATCCAGTTACATTTGTAATTACCTGTCTATTTACACACTATAACCTTCCCCCACCCTCTCAGTGAAATGTAAGCTCCTTGATTGTTTTTCATTTTTGTCCTTGTATCCCCAGTACCTAACAATGTTGCACTTAGTAGGCATTTACAAATCTGCCCCAAGACATTAGCTCTGCCTCAGTTTCTTCATCTGTAAAATGGGATAATAGCACCAACTGTCATGAGGATAAAATGAGATCGTATTCGTAAAGCGTGTAGCATAGTCCCTGGCACATAGTAGGCACTACATAAATGTTAGCTGCTGCTGCTGTTACTATTCCTATTCCTCCTATCACTAAATGCTCGCTGAATTGAATTTCACTGTCTCAGAAGGAAACAACTTCTTGTTCTTCAGAGAGTGATGGTATGCACCAGCTGAAGCCATTTGGTAAGAGGTTACATTTGTAGAGGAAGAAGAGATGAGCCATGGTGATTGGTCTCTCCCACTGAGAGGCACCAAGGCAGCTATATTTGTCTTCCTTGCAGATGCAATAGAAAGGTCTGCTGTCTTCCTAGGGAAGTTCCCCCAGCTTGTTAAATCCATGACTACTACCCACTTAGGGTGACTCTGTGGCCACACGTGACGCTTCTGAAAGGAATCTAGAAAGCATTGCTAAAGACTATGAAGGCCACAGACTGAAGACTAGGGCCACAATGGATGTTTTCATCACCACTGCCAATCAAAGGCAAGGATTTCATATTTGGAAAATGAATATCTTGTTAAGGAAATGGTATTTGCGACAAGATTTGGATTTGGGACCACAACTTAAAATTTAGAAATAACATTTTGCATATGGTTGAAATATAACAAGTACTGCTTAAAATGTAATTGGATAGAATCTTGCAAACCTAGTTGAAAATGTTTGAAACTAAAAAGGAAAGGAAAGGGAGAAAACTGCCTAGATACCATAGGGAGTGGCTACAGTGGAAGAAGAGCAGAAAAGCTGCTCAGGAATTCACAGGAGACGAATCCAAGGAAGGAATCAGCATAAAATACGTGAGTTCATACATCTGTACATAAATGCACAAACGAGGGATAAAGGGCGAGGTGACCTAGATGTCAAGGAAGCATATTTGACTTCATGGTATAATAATGCTAAAATAATAGCATTGAGAATGGTTTTAACCAAAATGCTCTACTGACATTTCATTTGATCACTGGTAAAATAATGACCATTCAAAAGAAGGTAAAAGAAGGGAGGAATAACTCTTAGGAGCTTGTATGTATACTTTGTTGTCTTTCGAAGGAGAAAAAAAGTAGAATCAACATCCTGGAGGTGATTGACCACTTTGTCCAATATGCGTAGGAACCAGAAAGCTGTAATTGCTAAGGGGTCATGGGACATCTCACTCCCAGCATGAGGCTGAGACTACATCTCCCTCTCAGAGTTCTAGGGATAACCCTGAGGAGTTAGGATTGTCTGTTTTCTAATGTTATTAACTGGAACTCGTATTTCCCTATTTTCCCTATTTCCAGTGTGGTCCACCACTGTTAGTCACCAGTGATTAGCACCACTTTTTCTTTTAACCAATTACCATCAATCAGCTTTTATTGAGGATATTTCCTAAAAAGATAGAATAGTAGCATAAACATTCCCCTCCTCCAGTAGCAAGGGGTATATTCTCCCCAATGCTAAGTCACAGTTTCTACATACGGTTGCACCAAGTTTATGTAATACCTCCAGATGGGATCTAGTCACAAAGTGGGGTATAAACACCCCCATCTTTTCGATGGATTTGGCTCTTACACTAACAGTTTTAAGTTCTGAGAGGCCACTACCACTCAGTTACAGTCAAACTCAGTATCCTGGGGATAACACTGTTGAGAAATTCACATGCCCTACTTACCACTCTAGCTTTTGAACCCCTATCCAATATGTTTTCTATCTACACAATCATTCACAACACAGTGCAGTCCCTCAGTAAGTCTTTATTAACTACCCACCATGTATCAGGCTCTGTGTTCATTGTTGGGGATAGAAAAAGAGGCAAAAGTGCCCCATCAAGGGGGTCACAATCTAATGTGAAGACAACAAGCAAACACATATACAAACAAACATACAGAATAAACAGGAAATTAATAATTAACAGAAAGGTCCTAGAATTAAGAGCAACTGGGAAAGATTTCCCGTACTAAGTTTTCTTGGGACTTGAAGGAAGCCAGAAGGCAAAAGTGTCCAAAACTGAGAGATGACATTGTCTGGTTCATGGACCAGCAAAGAGGCCAATGGTACTACATCAAAAAGTACTTGGTGGGGAATAAAGTGTAAGAAGCCTGGAAAGGTGGAGAGGGAGTAGATTATGAAGGGCTTTGAATGCCAAACAAGATTTTGGATTTGATCCTCAAGGTAATAGGAAGTCCCTGGAGCTTACTGAATTAGGGATGTGACGTGGTTGGATCTGCAATTTAGAAAAACCACTTTGGTGGCTGAGTGGAGTATAGAGTGATGTGGGGAGAGACTTGAGGCAGGCAAACCTTTCAGTAGGCAATTGAAATTCACATAGTATATGTTATTAATAGAACCAGCCCCTCGTAATAATACTTAATAAGGCAAAATAAACCATTTTATGTATGTGTATATATACATATATATGCAAATGCATAAATAATAAAACAATATCACAAGACATCTAACACCAGGTCACCCTCTCCTACCAATGTCCTCAAGAGCTATAGTGAAGAGCAGTCATACGCTTATAGGAAACTGGCAGGGAAATGCATGAGTAAGGAAAACTCATGTGCTTGGGGTACTTTACCACTTTAGTCAGCAGGCTTCAGTGTTTTTGGTCCATTCAGGAACATCTGCATCACACAAAACTGCTTCTATTCTCACTGCTTTACGGTTGATCCTCACGACTCCAGCTGGGGAAACCCTCTTCTCTACCCGAACAGAGCTTTTATAAGCTCTTTGAATGAACTATCACCTTTCAAAGGGCATTTAGAGAATATCTTAATGTGAATAGCAGTTCTCTCTGAGCCAAAGAACTGTAAAGCTCATCCTACTGGTTGTCCCTGGGCTATGCAAACCAAACTGGCCAGTTATTCACTCACCAGGAGGCTGTGCTGTTCAGTTACTTCAGAGCTAACAGCAACACAATTCCAGCTCACTAGGAACACCTTCTGCTTTTCCTTTTTTTTTTTCAAGCCAGATTTGGTGGCATAGAACAAACCTTTCTATGAAGCTCTCCAACTCTAGGTGTCACTGACGAGCAATGACTTTCAATGTTTGTTAAAGGAGCTTACAAAGTATTTATCAAATAGAGAACAGTTGGACCTAGCTAAAGAGTAGTGAGGGGCAGTAGTCCAGCTGTCCCTGGAGTTCTGTTCTGGTCGTTGGCTTCAGTTCTGACTATTAAAGGAATCATTCAACTGAAGCCTCTTGGTGGCCTGCTTCTAAATGCCACAGCTCCAGTGGAGAAGCTTTTTCAACTCCCCTCCTGTCCTCTTCCTCTCCTGCTGCTGTCTTGAGTGATGTCTCTTGCCCTTCTGGAAGAATATTTAATGTTTAATGTCTTAAGTGAGAACCTCCTGATTCTCAAGTGACTTACCTACTGAAAAAGTCACCACTCCCCAGGTGTCCCCCATCAAAGTGATAAGTTTTTGTTTTGTTTTGTTTTTTAGAATCACACCTCAGTCTCCAAATGTCTGTATGACTACAGGCAGCTAGTAGATAAAGTGCTGGGCCTGGAGTCAGGAAGACCCGAGTTCAAATCCTGCTTCAGACACTTATTAGTTGTGTGACCCAGGGCAAGTCATTGGAGATAATAATTGCACCTACCTTCTAGGGTTGTTGTGAAGATCAAATGAAACAGTATTTATAAAATTCTTAGCAAGCTCTGCTATGCTAGTGCCCCTCCTTGCCCTTGGAATGTGACCCAGGATTTTGGCCCAGATCCATGTATGGGTAATGTAACAGAGTCCTGCACCCAGTGCCAGCAAAGGGACTGCTGTAATCTTCTGACTGTTGTCAGACCCCCTTACCACGTGTGGGCTGAGAGCTCTGGAAGCCATTGCTGCCCATTCAGTTGCCCCCAAGGCCTACTGCTATCTTGGTGGGGAGATGCCTGCCCTGGACTGAGCTACACTCTCACCTCAGCACCACAGATCTTTCCTGCCAACCTTCTAAGTTGTCTTCGGCTGAAAAATTGTTTCACCCCATCTTTTTGTGGGTTCTGCTGCAGAATTTGTTTTAAGGAGTTATTCAAAGTTGTCTGGAGGAGAATTTGGGAGAGCTCAGGCAAGTCCCTGCCTTTTCTCTGCCATCTTGGCTCCTGTGGATTTTCTTGACTTATGTTGTATCCTGGTTTTCCCCTTTCCTGCATGACTGCTCCTTTCCAGTCTCCTTTATTGGATCATCAGCCAAGTCATGCCCAGTAACTCTGATTGTCGTCCAAGGCTCTCTTCTAGCCTCTTCTCTTTTCCCTCTATATTTTTTCATTGTACTAATTTTGGCCAAGAAAACACAGGTTCTCCACCAGCCAGCACCACACCATCCATATATGGAACCATTGATAATAGCAAGTGGAGAAATTTGGAATGCTGTGGATAAGTTCACTTCCTTGGTAGTATATTTTCTAGGGATACCCACATAGATGATGAGGTTGACACACACATTGCCAGAGCTAGCTCACTGGGAGGCTCCAAAGGAAAGTTCGGGATAGAAGAGAATTTAGATTGCTTACCAAACTGAAGGTCTACAGAGCCATTGTGCTGACCGTTTTGTCGTATGCCTAGGAAACCTGGATAGTCTACCAGTGCCATGCCAGGAAACTGAATTGTGCCATATGAATTGTTTTCAGGAAGATTCTGAAGGTCACCTGGCAAGATAAAGTACGAGACACCAAGGTCCTTTCTTGAGGTGACCTGCCAAGTATTCAACTCTAATTGCAGAGAGTACAACTCTGATGGGCTAGCCACATTGTTTCAATGTCAAATGTATGTTTGTCTAAAAGACTATTTTGGGGAGAACTCAAGGCAGGTGCTCACACAGAGGTCAGAAGAGGTGATACAAGAATCCTCCCTGGGTCTCTTTGGAGAACTTTGGAATTGATTGTGAGATGTGGGAGACACTGGCACAGATCACCCAGCATGGCATCAAAGAAGGTGCTGTGCTCTGTGAGCAAAGCAGAAGTGCAGTAGCTAAAAAGAAACTTGAGATGCACAAACTTAGAGATATCTCTACTCCGAATGTTCATATGGATTATTTGTGCCCCACCTGTTGTAGAACCTCCTGAGCTTGTATTGGTCTGATCAACCACAGCCACTATACCTTGACCCCAACATAGTAATTTTAGTCCTATTTGAGAACGAAAGAAAACACCCATACCATACTTTCTCACTCATTGATCTCATCAATCATTCAATCAACCAGTATTTATTAAGTGCTTACTGTGTGTATTAGCTCCCATGGATTCAATTATCATCTCTACATAGGTGTTTCCCACATCTACATATTCAGCCCTAATCTCTTTTCTGAGCTCCAGTCCCACATTATCTATTGGGCGTTTCAAATTGGATGTCCCAAAGGCATCTCAAATTCAACATATCCAGAAGAGGATTCATTCTCCTTTCCCTAAAACTCACCTCTCCTGAATTTCCCTGTTACTTTTGAGGGTGTCGTCATCCAGTCAAGTGACCCACGTTCATAACCTCGATGTCACCCTTGACTTCTCACTCCTTCACCCCACATGTCTAATCACTTGCCAAGTCCTACAATTATCTATAATATCTCTAGAACATACCTTCTTCCCTACACTCACATCACAATCTATTTCAGGCCACTACGATCTCCTGCCTAGGCTATTACAATAACCTTATAATTGGACTCTCTGCCTCACGTCTATTCCCATTCCAATCTATTCTCTAGACCAAAGTGATTTTCCTCAAGCATGGGTCTGATCATGTCACCCTCCCCTACTTAACAAACTCTTAAGACCTCTAGCATCAAATATAAATTCCTCTTTTTGGCACTCAAAGCTCTTCATGGTCTCTTCCTATCTTTTTGACTCATTGCTACTCTTCATGTACTCTGTGATCTAGGCTTACTGGTGTTCTTGCTGTTCCTCACATATCACACTCCCATCTTCCATCTCTGCGCTTTGCACTGGTTGTCCCCCGTGCCTAGAATTCTCTCCCTCCTCACATCTGCCTCCTGATATTCCTAGCTTCCTTCAAGACTCATGTTGCTGTGGGAGGCTTTCCGTGGCTTCTTCCAGCTGCATGTGCTTCCCTCTTCAAGGTTACTTGAACTCGATGCATATATGTTGTTTATACAGTATATCTATGTGACAGTCATTCAGACAAGTCTTGGGCTGGTTGCGTTGTCAGGGGACTAAGTTGCTAAAGACTCTAGGAGTTACAGTTTTCCCATCCTGAAAAAAGACAAAGCTGTCGTGGGCTTGGAACTGGTAGGTGGAATTTGCTGTTGCAGTAGGGCTTTAAAATGGTCTCTGAGAGACGCAGGAAGGGTTCCAAAGAAGATCAGCAGAGATGATAGAGAGTGGGGACCCTAGCAGCATTGAGTAGCAGTGACTGAGTCAGTCTGTATTCCAGGAGAACTGACTCTAACCGTTGTAGAGGCTGGAGCCTTTTCCTTTCCTTGGCTCCTGGCTCAGTTTTAAAGTCTAACAGGGAGTGACTAAATTGTCCCTATTTGAGTGAAGAGCTAGAACGATGGTAAATTTACTCCACTCTCTGCTTCTTCTGTTTTATTGACCCATGTATTGTTTATTAATTAATTGTAATTAATATTAATTAATTAATTAATTAATTATTGTATTATTAATCTTTTACTTGTTTAAATTTGCTTACTTTTCTGTATTAAAAAAAAAGGTTTTCTAGAGATGAGGGTAATTTTCATTGCATCCTGTATTAGTCTTTGTTAAAGAAAATGTGGATAAGGTGGGGAAGTCAATGGATAAATTGGCTACACAGAATCTTAACTGGCAGGCATATCTCATTTCCAGCCTGGCAACTAAAAGATTACTTGGGGCCTCAGAGATTTTATGAATTTTATTAACAGTCTATATTTCTAAGTTTTTTTCTTATTTTGAAGAGAAAAGAAGCCACATGGAACAGGGCCCCTTGCCCTAGAGTAAAACACTCGTAGTTTAGATTCTTTGTCTCCCAGCAGATAGGTCACTTTCAACATGACCTTTGGGTTTTCTCCATCCTGCATGGGAGAAAAGGAAGAGGAAGTAGATATGGGGAGCCTCAGGGAGTAGAGTCTGGAAAGGCCAGGAAGAAACAGTACCACCTATGTTCTGAAAGGAGTGCTCGTCAGGTGAACTTCCCTCTATAGTGACATCAGATGGCTATACCTAATATATGCATTTATTATTTTCTGCATTAGACTATAAGCTCCTTGAGATCAAGGCCTGTTTTTGTTTCTGTCACTGTTTTTGGTCCTTTGTTCTTGAAGAGGACCAGTGACATCATGAGGGTGATGTCTTGACTTGATCCAGAAATTATCAGAGGGGAGGACATGCTGAAGAATAGTGCCTGAGTCCTGGCATAGACCTGTGGAATTTCTTTGGAAGAGCCAGAGAAATTTTAATCCTTCTAGTAGGACTGAAGAGTTCAAAAAGACAGGCTAAATGCCCCTGGGTTCTAATTAACTGACTTTCTGTTTTGTGTTGAAAAACAGGAAGGTTCATAGACCTTGGCCTTGTGGAAAGATGACTGGGTATGTGAAAGGCCTGCCTTTTTCACCGAAGGGGTTGAAACTTCTTACCTCTCACTTAAGAGAGATGGCAAAACCCACTACTGATATGGGTAAGAGGAAGCCCCTTAGCTGAGGACTCTAGCTGAATCTCAGTCAGAGTCAGCTGTGAGAAATCCAGGAGAGACAAAGGTAAAACACCCAGCAGGGAGCAGCCGAGACTAATGTGTTGTCCTGATGCCTTCATATGTCTTTTAAAAAAACCCAATAATTCTAGATCAGGTCCTTTGAGGATTTTTTCAGCTATGACATGCTAAGATCTCATTTCCATTATCAATGAGGTTGGGGCAGGAAAGGAGAAGTCAAGGGTTTTGAGAGCTGAGAGGGTGTGCTTTTTTTTTAATGTCTGTTAATAATAAAATATTTTTACAGAGACCAAAAAGTCAAAATAGTGCAAAACATCTCAATTTCATGCATCCATGATCGATTTAACACTTTTGTTCTGGTTCATATATTTACAGAGGAACCCAGGGCATCATCGCTGTCCCGGGTGGAAGGTGTTTCTTTCACAGCCACATGCCAGAGAAGTCCTGTAGCAGGGACAAACACTTGTTTGAGGAACTGTTCTTGGGGTCAAGGGTTGGGGTATGGTGGGGTGGGGGCACACCCTCCCCCCAATAAAGCCTTCTCTGCTCTAGTCAGGGGGCCCAAGTTGTTAGGAAAGGGACTGAGAGGCATTGGGGAAGGAGGGAAGCAGTTCAGAGAGCCCTGGGCCGGGCATCCATAGACCTGGGTTCCAGTCCCAGCTCTGTACCCTGGCTCAAAGTGTGACCTTGGGCAAGTCCCTTATTCTGGGGCCGAAATTTCCCCTCTCTGTAAAAGGAGGGGTTTGAGCTAGAGCTGAGATCCTTCCAGCTTTAAGATCCTGTTACTGAAGGCAGCAAACTAAATGCTAGTCACAGGGGGCAGTGGCTGGAAGTGTGTGGGAATGGGGTTGAAGGAGGGAAAGTTTCCTCGTCTGACACAGTTAAGTGCTCTTCTCTAAAAGGCAAAGATGAATGGAAAACAGGTGCAATGTCCTACAACTTTGGTCCTTGGCAAGTATTAGAAAAAGGAATGGATGTTGAAGAAAGGGGTGGGGTATGATCTTGTGGTAACAGAAAACTGGGGCTTCCCCATATATGATCCCTTGGTGTGGCTGCTTATCCCTCCCTCCCCTCCCCCCACCCAGCCCTTTGGTCCTTCTACATCCTCTGCTCTCCCCTCCCCCACTTTCTGTCTACCTGTCTCTTTTGTGCTCTCTCAGTCTCAAGACTCTGGAGCCCTGGGTTTCACTTAAAAGATCATAGTTTTATTGCTGGAGGTAATCTAGTCCCAACCTCACATTTTACCAGATGAGGAAACTGAGACCAAGAGATGTTAGATATTCACCTGTAATATAAGCTGTGAGTAGGAGAACCAGAATTTGAACCCTACCGCTGCAGCAGTCCACCCCTCTATCATTGGCTCAATGTGTGACCTTGGCCAAGTCCCTTTCCTCTCTTCCCCTTGGGTTTCCCATCTGTAAAATGAGGGGATTAAGCTAGATGGCTTTTAAGGGTGCCTCACAGCTCTAATACTCCTCCCCCTTTTTTGCATATTGCATTTCTAATCCTTGGCCCTGGTGGGAGAAAGAACAGTTGGCTTTAGAATATCCCCACCTTTTAGTAAGTTAGGATGGGACAGAGGAAAGAGGATATCTCTCCTAATTTGATTTTTCAGGTTTTGAACCTCTCCTCTGGGTAGGAGGAGAATCTAATCTCTGTTAATCTGGCTCTTTTCTGCCTGCCTGTCATCTCTCTGGTCTTTTTTTCTGCTTGCCTGTCGATTCCTGCAAACAGATGGCATTCTTCCCTTCTGCGATCCAAGCTGAAGGCAGATGGCTTCCGGGTGGGACCCAGGAGACTGTGAGGGAAGTGGTTTTGGCCCCTTCAGGACATTGGTCAAGTATCACCCATCAGCAAATATCTTTGGGTAGTTGCTTTCCAGTAGGTAGGTCCCCCTTTGAGCAAACTGGCTAAATGGACATTGGGATTCACTGAAAGGCTTCATTGGGATGAACTGGGGAAAGTGAAGTATTTTATAAATGAGCTCCCCTCCGGTGCTGAAGATAGTGTTTGACTTCTTCGGGTGCTTTCCCATTGTGTAAAATGAGGTCTGCCTTACTCAGGCTTAGTATGCCCCAAGTGCCTTCCTGCTCCCAAGGAGGGCACAGACTGCCTGGAGCCCCCCTCATCCAGGCCTCATGTGATGAAAGATGAGGGAGCCTACACCATCCCTGAGCTTAGCAGGGCTGATTGGCTATGTGACCCTAGAGTAACTTTTCTTCCCTTCTCTGGGCCTTAGTTACCTCATCTGAAAAAATGAGGAGGCTGGATTAGATGCTCTTTAAAGCCCTGCATTCTGTGTCCTGAGGTCCTTTCTGTCTCTGCACTTCTATATTCCAAGAGCCCTCCCAAATCTGAGATTCTATGATTCATTCTATTCTCTTTTTCTTCCTGCTTCTTACCAGATTAGAACCATGGACCTCCCCTCCTCCCTGATAAAAGTATTCTTGCTTTTCCTTCCCTTCTATAAAAAGATGAGTTCTCAGTCCTGTGTCCCCTGCCCCCATCTCTCTGATCCCTCCCTATTATCTGGATTCCTCTCTCTTCTCCTTTCTATGGAGGTCCTCTGAGATAAAGGCTAGAGAGGCAGGAAGATAGAGAGGTGCACAGGTAGGAAGTTAAGACAGGTACACACTTGCTCACTCACACAGACTAGCACACACATGCAGATAGGTGTATAGACACGTGCACACACATGCAAGACAGGCACACAAACTCATGTGTTGGCAAACATGCATGCACACAGACATGCTCATTCACACAGACAGCCACACACAGATGGGATGTACAGGCACACACAGAGGCAAATGGGTACAAACACAGTAGAGCACATAGATACGTACAATCTCCCATACATGTGCACAGACAAGTACACACAGATGGGCACCTATGGTAACAAATGGACATGCTCAGAGATGGGTGCATGTGCCCACTCAAAACAGAAAGGTGCCCCTGCCCACAGGCACACAGCCTCTTGATTTTTGTTTCAGTGGCCCATGTGAAGGACCAACCTTTGGAAGGCAGAGGAGCCCCTAGTTGGAGGGAGAGGAGAAAGAAAGAAGTGGCAGAGTGAATTTAGTGGCTGGAGACAGTGTGGCCAGGCAGCTTCACTTCTGATTCATCATGTGTCGGGGGTGGGGAATATTAACATTTTGAGGGCATTTTTAATGGGAAGTGGTAAATGGGAGCCTCTGCTCCTGGGTAAGTTTAAGGGCCTTTCAGGAACAAAGAGGATTATATTCTCCCTCTCTCCTCCTGCAAAGCCTTTCCATACCTCCTAGACTCGCCCCCCCCCCAGCTCAGTGGCTGGGAGAAGAGGAAAGGCTGAGTGGGGTGGGTAGAGGAGAGGATGGAGGAGGCGCCTGGGGAACTTGTAGACTGGTGGCAAACTCCCCTTCTTGCCTGTCCTCCAGGTGACAGATGAGGCTGAAGGAGGGAACAGTGAAAGTCCTCCAAGGTTGGGGGAGAGGACCCCAGTGGGGACTTTTAGCAGCAGCTGGAAGCAGGGGTCTGAGGTGCAGCCCCTTGGGGCCCCCCTGGGGAATGGTGATGGAAATGGGATAGTTGTGGTCCTGGTTCCTCCCTTCTTCCTGGATCCCCTGAGATGGGAAAGAGGCTGGGAGCAGGGGCATCCAGAAGGCAATGGGGAGGGGGAAGAAGGGCCATTCTGGGCCTGGACCCAGGAGCTCTTGGAAATCAGAAGGGGAGCTATGTCAACTTCTATCCAGAACAGGCCATTCAGTGCTCCCCTCCAACCTCCACTAGCCCTGGCCCCTGATGCCCTCAGAACCCTGAATGGAGTTGGGTGCCTGAGGGTTTGTGTGCTTTTAAATGTCACTTTTTTTTTGCAAACGCCAAACCTGGGGGTCCCTCCCCAAACCCTCCTCCCAGCTTGCCTTTCAAAGGCCCAGCCTCTGAGTACCCCCCTCCCCCCTCCCTGAATGGCTGGGGCCTCAGGCCCCTGCCTAGAGCCCTGACTCACTGTCCCCAGCCCCACAAATGGACTCTGAGGTCCTCCCTGGGTAATTGCCCTGCTCCCCTTCCCCCACCCACACGCCTGGGGGTAGGAGTATGTCTGGTGGTGATATAGGGCAGACGACCAGTATGGCTTTTCTGCAGGTGTGGGTATGGGTCCCCCGGAGAGAGGAATATCCTAGGGCAGCCCCTCTCGGTGTCTTCCCCCTCCTAATCTGCCCCACAAGCCCCCTGGGGCGGAGCTCTGACCTTCTCAGTCTCTTAGCAGCTAGGTCTCTGGGAGCTCAAGACAGAACCTAATCTCCCCTACTCCCTCTGTTCGCTGCCCAGCGGGACAGAGTGGATGGAGTATGCCGTGAAACAAAGGCTTGCAGCCCTCTCCAGTCCTTAGGGTGGGATGGAGTGGGGCACGCCTCATCTCTTCCAGCCCTCCTAACCCCCTAGTGAGGATGGCAGGAGCAGAGGGTCCCTCCCCCTCCCCAACTCTCCCTGGCTGGGGCCAGTGGGAGGAGGGGCCTCCTGGGCTGCCCAGCTCCCCGAGAGAGAGAGCTTCCCCGAGCCAGAGCCGGCCAGTCCAGGCCAGGCCCGGGGCCCCTCCCCGTCAGCCCAGCCCAGCTCCCTAGGGCCCAGGCCCCTGGCCAGACCCGGGCCCGGGTCCGGCCCCGCCCTCCTCAGCCGAGCGGGTGTCTGATTTGAGCTTGACGAATTCCTTGGCCACCTCGTCGTTGCTGCGCTGGGAGAGGATGCGCAGGACGGTGAGACCCGTGTCGTCCATGTGGATGCGGCGGCCCAGGGGCAGCCAGCAAGCGCAGCTCCCGCGCTGCAGCAGCTCCTTGAGCTGGAGCACAGCCAGGCCCACCGTGCGGTCCTCGCGGGCGAAGCAGTAATCCTTGACACAGACCTGCAGCTCGTAGCACTCGGGGCCGGCGTCCGCGCTCAGCGTGCTGGGAGCAGGGGAGAGGGAGGGGTGAGACTCGGCAGCCTGGGCTCTGGTCGCGCAGAACCCCGGGCCCGGAGGGGCTCCTCCGGGGCACACCTGACTCGGGCGGGCACACCTGGCCAGAGCGCGCCGCGGGGCACAGCTTCCTCCACCAGCCAGTCTGGGACTTAATGGATAAATCCGACAGGACTGCTGGAGCCACACAGAGGTTGTGTCTTGCTCAGATCCGCAGTATTAGCAAATGTCAGAGGTGGATTTAAACCCAGGTCTTCCTGACCCTAAACCCAACCCCTCTATTAGGTAGTTGTTAATTCGATAAAAATGGGACGTCCATACAGATGCTCTTGCTGTACAGATATTCCCTCTATGCCAATGTTATTCTTGTGCAGATGTTTATGCCTATACAGACCTTGTACAGATGCTACCCCTATACAGACGCGTATGTTTGGGCAGGTGTTCTTCCTTGTGCAGGTGTTTATACCAGTACAGATATTTCTGCAGTGAAGTTGCTTAGTCCTACACAGGGCAGATATTGCTACCACATTGATGATTATGCATGCGCAGATCTTGCATCTGCACATATGTTTATGTAGGTGTTACTTCTATGCAAACACTTAGGCGTGTACGAATTTTGCAACTGTAAATGGACTTGTGCAGGTGTTACTTTTGCGCAGAAAATTATGCCTAGGCAGATGTTTCCTATAGAGCTGCTTCTTTAGAGCAGATGTTTGCACAGATACTATGTTTGTGAATATATTGTTACCCCTATTCAACTGTTTGTCCCGTGTAGAAGCTACTAGTAGAGAAGTGACATGTTAAATACTTGTATGTGTCCTCCCAGGCCCAGCCCTACTCACAATTGGAAGGTCTCGTTGTACTTGGGAGCCCAGCTGTTGTTCTTGGACTTGGTGGCAAATTTCCTTTTCTTGTCACTAAGCTGGGGCCCAATGATATTGACCTCGATGAAGGGCCGAAAGATGCCTGATGTCTGCCACTTAAGGTCATTGGCAGCCACAACTGTTTCAGAGGAAGGAGAGAGCATATGAGGCTCCAGTCAGATGCACCAGGCCCTCCCCCTGATCTGGCCTCTCAACTGAGCTCGCTGAGGGCCGTCTAATAGACAGAAGTCAGGAGGCTCAAGCCCACACCTTCCAACTCACACTTACCTTTCACTGTAACCTTGTGTTCCCCAGTACCTGGGTGGGTGAAGAGCTCCACATGCACAGAAACCTCACCGACAGGGTCATCCACTCCTGATCCTGATGGTGATGGGGCAGGAGACAGTGGGTATGAGTTCTGTCCTCCACTTAGAGACCACAAGCAGTGTTCTTCACATACCCCACCCCACCCCTACTCCACCCCATACCCATGCTGGCGGCCTCAGGTCAACAACACTAATGGGGCAGGTCATTCAAGAGGGGAATGGGGAGAGGAGGCAATGAAGTGGGAGAAGGAAGTCCTGGATAGGAACCTTGGATAGAGAGAATGATGACCTTAGAGTCAGGCAGGCACTTTTCTTCACCTCCCTTTCTTCAAACTCTACCTCCGACACTTACTGAGCACTCATTAGCTATTTACTTAACCTCTCCACGCCTGAGTTTCTCCATCAGTAGTTGGGATAATCATACCAGTACCTCACAGGGTTGTTGTGAAGATTAAATGAGACCGCCAAATTTCAGAGTTCGGAGGAACATCTGAGGCCACTAGCCTGATGAGTTCTGGGGAAAATGTCCTCACTACAGTTTGCCCACCAAGAAGTCACACAGCTAATGTGGAAAGTCTGTGGCTCTTATTTTAAATGGTTGGCACCCCTTTTCTATTACCTAGCCCTTAGGAGAAGTATTTGAGGAGACGGGTCCTGAGGCAAAGCCATGCAGACTCCTCCGACAGAACGTAAATTCCTTGAGGGCAGGAGCAGCTTCATGTTGCCTTTGTTCCCTTAACACCCAGCAGTGCCCTGGCCCATAGCAGATGCTCAGTAAATGCTTGCTGAACTGAATTGTTGAACCTGCTATGTTCTAACGCAGCCTGCTACAGTTTGAGAGTTCTAATTATTCTAGTTTCCTCCTCTGCCTCCTTATATCAATCCTACTTTTGTTTCTTTCCAGCACCCATGTATTGCTCTTAGTTCTGCCCTCTGGTGCCCAGCAGAGGACATTTACTCTGTCTTCCATATGACAACCCTTTGAGAACCTGAAGACAGCTCCCATGTCTCTCCAAGTCTTCTCTTCTCCAGGCTTAACAGCCTCAGCTCGTTCAGCCTTTCTTCATGTGGCATCCTTCACCATCCTGCTTGCCCTCTTCTAGTCACCCTTCTGCTTATCAATATCTTTCCTAAACTGTGGCACCTTGAACTGAACATGGTGCTCCAGATGTGGTCTGACCAGGGTAGAGTGTGAAGGACCTATCACCTCCTGACTCCTGGAAGCTGTGAGTCTCTGAAAGCAGACTAGGATCAAGTAAGCTTTCTTGGCTGCCGTATCACACTGTGGGCTCCTATCCACATCACAGCTGTCTCATACTGAGCATGCAGTGCACTAAAGCCCCCTGATCATTTTCAAACAGCTGTAAAGTGCCTTACATATCTTAAAGCAGAATATAAATGCTAACTTCTATTAATGATAGTTTACATTTTATGTAGTACTTTAAGGTTTGCAAAGTATGTTACAAATATGTCAGTTGATCCTCACAATGGTCCTGTGAGATAGATGCTATTATTATCTTTCTTTTTTTTCAGTTATATCTAACTCTTTGTGACCCCATTTGGGGTTTTCTTGGCCAAGATACTGGAGTGGTTTGCCATTTCCTTCTCCAGCTCATTTTACAGATGAGGAAACTGAGGCAAAAGGGTTAAGAGACTTAACTTGCCCAGAGTCACCCAGTTAGTAAGTGTCTGAGGCCAGATTTGAACTCAGGAAGATGAGTCTTCCTGACTCCAGGCCTGGCGCTCTGTGCACCATGACACCACCTAGCTGTCCATCCCCATTTTACATATGTGAAAACTCGGGCCGAAAGTGGTTCAATGAAGCAGTTCTTTATTGCCTTTAGGATATGCAGCAACTAGGGGGAGCAGTGGTGTCAAAGTAAAATAGAAACGGGGCCACTAAACTGTACATAAGGATCCCACCTGGCTATATTAACTTAGAAAATCACATATGAACATTATCTATGTTCTATTGTATTTTTATTTTCTTAAATATTTTCCCATTACATTTTAATCTGGTTCAGGCTGATCTTGGAAGTATGGGGGGATATGTGTTTGATACCTTTAGTGTATAGAATCTGGAGTCTGGGAGATAAGAATTCAAATATGTCATTAGATGCTTGCTAGATATATGACCCTGGGCAGGCCACTTAAGCTCCCCAACCCTCACTTTCCTCCTCTGAAAATGGGGCTAATGATATTTGCTTCATAGGCTTGTAAGGATCAAATGAGATAATATGTATAAAGAGCTATGTAAATATACTAGCTATCATCAACATCATTATTAAAATAGCAACTTCTCAGGTATTTAAAGCCCTGAACAGTCTGGCTGCTACCTACTTGTCCAAGTTTATTCCATGTTACTTCCCCTTCATATGAACTCAATACTTCAGCCCCTTTGCTCTTCTTTTGGCGAGAGCCTAGCCTCGCATCTCCCACCTCCATACCGTTATACTTACAAGCTGCCTCCTATGCCTGCAATGCCCCCTTACTTCCATCTCTTAAAATCCTCAGCTTCATTCTGGCCTCAGCCAAGTTTTACCTCCTACAAGACCTTCTGCAGCTCCCTGCCTGTTAGTGCTTTTTACCTCCTCCAGTTATCTTGTATTTAGTTCCAGGTTTACATATGGCACCCTTCTATACACCCCTCCCCCACCCCAGTAGAATGTAAGCTTCTCGAGGACAGGGATCTTCTTTATTTTGTCTTTCTCTCCATTGCCATAGACACTTAATATATGCTTGTTGGGTTGGATTGGGAAAACACTCCCTTATGGCAAATATGTTACTAATATAACTTGGCTTTTTCCTAAGTCTCATCAGGAAGCCATGGCATCTCCCTTAAGGAAGAAAGAATTAATTTTGCTGTGTAACTAGGGTCACATGTATGGCACTGTGGGGTAGTGGATAACACAGCTTAGAATCTAGGCACTGAGGCTTGAGTTCTTCCTCTGACACTTACTAGGTTTGTGATCATAGATAAGTCATTTAATCACTAAGATCCTCAGCTTCTTCACCTATTAAATGGGGATAATAACATTTGTACTACCTACTACATGGAGTGATGGGAGGAAAGCACTTTGAAAACCTTGCAGTAATAAATAGAAATTTGAGTTGCTTGGTCTTCAGTTATTATGTTAGAATGGACATGGTGGGATAGAGGGAGTTTTGTCAGTAGAGAAGGTCACACGATACAATGGGAAGACCTCTGGACTCGGAATAGGGGACACAAATCCTACTCTCTCCTTTGCCTCCCGTGTTGTTCCATCTCCAGGTCTCACTTTTCTCAGCTGTGAAATAAAAGGGTTTGACAAGATAATCCCTAAGGTTGCTTCCAGCCTCAGTGGCGCCTCTATTCTTAGGCACTATTCAGCTCTAAGATTCTATGTTCTGTGTCAGAGAATCACCTCGAAGCCTGTCTTTGCTGTGATGCTACAGAGTTTGACATTACTGCGAAAGATTAAGGACAAGCTGGATACTGCTTCCCTGAGGGACTGGGAGAAGTGAGCTTTTCCATGTAAATTGTGCTCCTTCCAGGGAGGCAAGAGATGAAAAGAACCTGCTTAACTTGCTGTCATCAATTCTCTGTCAATATATATAACCTTTTCCTCAGAACATTGCAAAACCCATCACTCAGCTCCTGAGCCTCATTATTTTGCATACTCTCATTTTTCCCAATTTTGTATACTTTAGTCACTTCATTTAGCACAGTGTCTGGCACATGGTGCTTAATAAATGTTTATTGAATTGAATTGATCAGCCTCCTAACTTTGTACCTTCCCCTCCTAACTTTCTATTACCCTCACTTGATTTCCCCGCCTCTGTTCTCAAAAGATTATAAATATCTAAACTATCCTCAGCTTGGATGAAGAGTTTGACCATGGTGTCCATAGCCCAGGTTTTCTCTTGCAGCCACAAGTAATAGAAATGACTTTAAGCCACGAAATACAGTTACTGAGTCAGTTCTTGAACAGTATTCTAAGGTTCCTTCCTTCCAGATCTGGCATTCTGTGTTCCAAGGTCCTTTCTTAGTCCTGACATTCTACATTCTAAAATCCCTTCCAGTTCTGACATTTTGTTCTGCTTCAAGGTAACTCCCAGGTTTATATTTTGTGTTCTATGTTCTAAGGTCTCTTCTCTTTCTGATTTTCCATGTTCTAAGGTCCTTTCCAGCTCTAACATTCTGTTATCCATGTCTTAGAGCCCCTTATCTCGATCTGGGCTCTTGCTTCAGCTCTTTGGTGTTTGATATTTCAATCAATCTTTTGGGAAGTGACTTGAATGGGACCCTTCAGGGCCTCCTCACCTTTGAGTAAATCACATAACACTGAAGCTTAATACTGAAACGCAGGCCCTGGGCCAGTGGCCACAGTACCAACGTGGTCCCCAGCCAGAACACTCTTTTGTCCATCCTAAGCAGCTCTGTGAGTTAAGCCTTAGTTCTTGTGCCCTGCCATGTTGATGGCTCATGTGGCATTTGTCATGAACTAACATCCATAGGATCATGGAACCTCACAGCTGGGAGGGACCACAGAAGGCAATTCTAACTGGCCTCAGCAGGAATCTTTTCAATAACATCCCTGACAAGTGGTCCTCCAGTCTCTGTTTGAACACCTCCAATGACAAGGAACTCACTACCTACAAGGCACCCCTCTCCTTCCGTTGTTGATTTGCTCTCATGATCAGGAAAGTCCTCCTTACATTGATCTCGACTCTGCCCCTCCATGACTTCCACCCATTGCTCCTAGTTCTTCTTGGCTTTGGGGGATAGAAAGAGACAAATTCCTCCTGCACATAACAGACCTTCATCCACTTGAGGGCAGCTATCACATTCCTCCTAAATCTCTTCTTCTCTTTTGACAAACAGTTCCAGTTCCTTCAAATGATACCCATGATGCTTCAGTCCCCTGCTCTCCCTCCTTTCTAGTTGCCCCAACATGTCTGTCCTTCCTAAAATATGGTTCCCCAAATATAATATTCCAGTGTGGTCTGTCTAGAGGACACTCTCAATCTGGACTGGAGTACTGGCCCTGGGGCTGTGCCTCAGGATCCCTCTGCAGCCTTTCCTTGGTGAATGTCAACATGGCCTTGTGGAGAAAGAGTGATCAGGACCTACCTTCAAGTGGGACCAGTGACCGCCCCAAAGTGAGACCTGTTGCCGCCAGCAGTCTGGGCCCCGGTTCGTCTCTCACTCTGCCCACCTTCCCCCCACCCCCCACCACACTGCAGGCAGCTCCCCATCCCCCATGAGGGCAGGCTTGCCAAATGGGACATGCAGCAGGTGGCTGGGACTAGAGGAGGTGGCGGCTGCAAAGGGGATGAGATGAGAATCATTTATTCCAAGCAGAACCATACCAGGTCAGCTTGGCTGGGGTCTAAAGAGAAGTAGATCCAGGCTGGGGGGAGTCCATGGATCTCCCTGCCCTGGGGGCTCAGACGCTGAGCCCCTCCCCCCATTCCCAACAAGTCACATGCTCAGCTTCATCTCCCTCCCCTCTGGAATCTGATGCTTTGTATGCAAGCGTCAAACCAGACCCAAGGGAGTTCAGGGTAAGGGGTGGAGAGGGTAAGAAGGGAGGATTGGAGGATGGGTCACACATCGGGGAGGGCCAGGCCCCCAAGGCAAGGGAGAGAGAAGTGCTGGGTCCCCCACCATGGGATTGGGGGAGTCAGAGCCTGAGGCCCACCCTGTTTTGCTGGTTCCAAGGGGAAGGGCCTTGCCAAGCTGCCTCTGCCCCCACATTGAAGGAAATGATGGAAAAAAAGCTCATTCCTTTCTTCAGAAGGTCTTGGGTCCCACTACACCTGACCACTAGGGATTTGAGGCATGTACCAAATGAGGCAGTAGGTGGTGCTAGGATCTCGACTGAGAGAACTGGGATCTGGTATGAAAAAAATAAGATCTACCTTAGGATAAGAAGGATCTAGCTTAGGAGAGAGTTGAACTAGTCCAAGGAAGGACAGGACCAATGAATCAGTTCAGAATGAAGACCTAAAATTCAGATCGAGATAACTGAATCTGGAATTAACTCTTGGAGAAATAGGACTCCTCCCTCTCAACTTCCCCTCCTCCCCTTCCCCTTTCTTACAACTAAGTTTTCTCCTCTGTGAAATGGGAAGATTCAACTAGATGGTCTTTCGTGTTCCTCCTATCTCAGACATTCTGTGATTCTAATGAGGGTTGTCTTAGTTTAAGAAAAATGCTTACACGTGGTTTAGAAAATCTGGGTTATTAGGTCTCGGGATTTCTATCCAGTGGTTCCTGGGCCAGGCTGGTGGTAGGATAGCTGGGTTATCTTCTGGCCCAGAGCCCTTCCCTTTCCTACCCTCCCCTTTGGAACCAGCAACCTGCTGTGCCCTCCCATCCCCCAACCCTCCTGTCCCTCCCCCAGCTCAGATCCTAAATCCCTGGCCCCATGGTGGAGAGGGGGAAGTTGGAGCTGGGGTGGCCAGGGTACACCCCAGTGGATATGAGCATAGCAGGCCTGGCTCAGCCACCAGGCCAGCCACGGGGACAGGGAGGGAGCAAGGGATGGGTCGTTTTACTAGCTGGGCCATTAGGAGGGTGCTTCAGGGAGTGAGGGGCAGCGACCAGGGCACCGAGAGTGCAGGGAGAGGGTACCAGGGACGGGCAGGCGGGCAAAGAGACGTACCCTTCTCAGGATAAATTTCTTCACTAAGAGTAAACCTAATACCTTTTCCACCATGGACTAGTAAAGGGTGAAAGGAGAGACACAAAGAGAGGAAAAAGATAAGGAAAGAAATAGGGAAAACAGAGACAATGCAGGAAACACAGAGAGAGGCAGAGAAACAGGAGACAGACAATTAGAGACAGGCCAAGAGGTAAAGATCATGAAATAATAGGGAAAAAAAACCAAGAGATAGACACAGGGAAAGTGAGAAAGTCAATGAGGCCCACAAAAGAACATAGAGACAGAGATTGATAAACAGAAAGAGACACCCCAGAGACAAGGAGACAGGAGAAGAGGGACAAGGGGAAAACAAAAGTATTGTAGAAGGAGAGAGGAGAGTGAGGAGAGGATTGGGAGTTGAAAGGAAGGAAAAAAACAAGAAAGAGAGAAACATCAGCTCCCAACGGACAGACAGATGGACAGATGAGACAGACTAGCCCCCGGGCCGTGAGGGGCAAGAGTTAGGTCAGAGCACTAGGGTGGCAGGCAGAGGAGGGGGAAGTTCTATGGCCCCCAGCCCTACTCCTCATCAGGCTCAGGATGGGTGGGTAACTTTCCTTGTGTTTCCAAATACCCCTTCCCTCAAACCCAAGGCCTGGTGGGGACTTGTGGAGGGCATCTCAATCACTTCTCCCTGGCTTCTGAGTTACAGTGAATGGTCTTGTACAATCCAGGATTGGGCTGAGTCAGGCGAAAGTCAAGTCCATCCTATTAAGCTTCTATTCCCCTACCCCGCCATTCCCAGCTAGGCCCAACCTTCTCAGGGATCTCTACAGGTATGAGGAAGAGTCACACTCGCCAACAGTCACTTTACAAGACCATTCCAAGATCCCCCCCTGTGCTCATGCACCTCCCCTCTCCCCCACCAAGGTCCTCTTTAAATGGATTTCTGTCATGGAAAATGGCACTTTGAACAGGGAGACCCCCAGAGGGTCAATGATCCAGCTCAGAATAGAACTGAGGGGTCTGCTCAGGCCCCTGCTTACATGGACCTGCCTCCCACTAGCCCTGTAGTTAATGATAGGGGTGTAGAGGCTCTATGAGGCAGCCTGGGGCCTCTTCCACGGGAAGACACTTCCCCCCTTTCCTGCAACCCAGTCACCTCAGTCTTAGGCACTGACCCAGAAAGAGACCAAGAGAGAACCAAAAAGAAGAGAGGAAGCCAGAGATGTTAACCTTCCTCACCTTCCTCTAAGCCAAGGGACATGGGGATTCTTGCTTCCTGTCAAAAGAACTTGTTACTGAAGAAGTTAATTTGGGGTGGCCTCCTCATCCCCACCCAGCAGTGACTGTCCAACCTCTACCAACAGTGTTTAACTCTAAAATGATGTTCCTCTCTTTCTCTTATATTATAGAGGCTCTTACTAAACCTGCCCCAATACTGCTCCTTCCTCCTCCCACCCCCACTCTATGACCCAGCCTGGAACAGAGTCCTTGAGGATGAAAGAAGAAGACAGCTGTCATTGGTTAGAGGAATGGACTGAGGACACCTGGACTTTCTCTGTGCTCCCCAGTGCCTAGGTTTGGGCACCAGGCATGAACCCCCCTCCCCTCTCGCCACACCGTGCCCAGCTGTGGACAAGGGAAGGAGGTGGGTAGATCTTACCCTGAGCTGACTGAGTCTGGACAAACGTTTTGATGAGCAGGTCTGTGGCCTGCGTGTAGAGAGACAGGGCGTAACGGAGGGACTGCAGGTCTGGGCTCTTTTCCAAGAAGGTCTTCTTGAGCCCCACGCCACCCGCATGGAAGTATTGCTGTGAAGGGAGAGGTTGGGTCAGGGGTGGCTCTCAAAGATTCCCTCTGAGTCTAGGAGCACCAAAGCCACATTTTCCCAGGGCACTGAGATGGGTATGGTGGGCTGATTGCTGGAAGAAGCATCAGGATGCCTGGGTTCTATTCTCAGCTCTTGTCCCTGACTTGCAATGTGACTGGTGAAATCCCTTCCCATCTCTGGACCCCAGCTACCATATCACTCAATCAACTAGCATTTCTTCAGTGCTTAGTAGTTTCTGGGTACTGGGTAAGCCCAGGGGATAGAAAGAAAGGCAAAGGCATGGTTTCTTCCCTCAAGGAGCTCACATTCCATGGGGAAGACTCCATGGATGTCCAGAAAAGGCCAGGTTTGGGCTGGAGGATCTCTAAGGTACTTTCTATCTCTGATAGTCTACATTTAAAATCCTAAACTCCTTTCTAGCCCTGTAAGTAAGTCCTAACCTCCCCTCCAGCTTTAATATTTCATTTTCTAAGGTCCTTTCCAGCTTTGACGCTGGATGTCCTAAAGCCCCCCATGATGTTCTTTTTCCTTCCTCAATGATTTCAATGCCTCGTTCCAAGTCCTTCCACCTCAAATCTTGCCCTCCTCAGCTCTGACGCTCCATGGTCTAAGGGCCTTTCCAGCTCTGACACTCTGAGTCCTAAGGTCCCTCTCAGCCCTGACATTCTGTGCTGTTAAGGGCCCTCCCAGCTCTGACACTGTGTTCTAAGGGCCCTCTCAGCTCTGACATTCTGTGTTCTAAGGGCCCTCTCAGCTCTGACATTCTATGTTCTAAGGGCCTTCTCAGCCCTGACATTCTGTGTTTTCAGGCCTCTCCCAGCTCTGACACTGTGTTCTAAGGGCCCTCCCAGCTCTGACATTCTGTGTTTTAAGGGCCCTTCTAGCTCCCATTTTCTCCATTTGTCTTATAGCTGGGGGTCCTGGGGTTGTGGTTACTCACCTTAATGGTGTCCAGAGCCAACTCCACCACCGCGCACTGCTTGGGGGTTAAGCTCTTGGCCTCTTCCCGTACCATGTGGTCCTAGAAGAAAGGGAAAAAGGTTGAATGACTGTCAGCTGACACACTAATTCAGGCCCTGGATGATCTGTCTGCCCAGGCTTGGCAGTGAGGAGCCCATGGGCATTGGACTCTGGGGGCGCTTAAGGGGGAATTTTCAGCCTTTGGGGCCCTTCTTACCCGGGCAGTCTATATTCCGAGCAGTTTCCAGAGTCCTGAAAGTGGAGGTCAAGGATAGAACCCTTTATAGCCTCCAATCCCTGACCCCAAGCTCCCTCTGGAGGGCCTGAAACCTGAACTGAGGAAGTCGGTATGAAGACTTCTGCCCCAACCACCACCACTCGACCTCCCCAAGTCTGTTCCTCCGTACCCCCAGCTCACCTTGAGCTTCGAGAGCTGGCCCAGCTCCTTGGCAGCATTGAAGATCATTTGAGTCCCCTGCAGAACACACAGAGATACCCAGAGAAGGGGGTAAGGATATGGTTGTGGGGTCCCATGTCCCTGGGTCCCACCCCACCCTGCTGTACTGAGCATTGCCCCTTCGCTGGACCTGGCCTGAGCCACATTACCTTCTACCGGGCTGATATGCCCAGGGCCATGGTGGCAGGGAGGCAAATCAAGATAGAGGCTGGCACACATGGCCACCTGAGGAAGAGGTGAAGGCTGGTCCATAGGTGGGGATGGACTCCAGGGACTTGGTGTCCATTCCTGCTCAGTCTCAAGATCCCTGGACTCAGGATGCCATGGCGGGCCATTCTGAGGGGATCCCCAGAGCTTGGGGAGTGGTGCTGACTTGGATGGTTCCCTGACCTGTAGGGCCATAAAATCTAGGCAGGGGTGCTTGGTTTGAGACTGAACCTTCTGTGGACAGTGGTTCTCAAAAACTGCCCTTATCTCTAGGGTAGGACTTCGTCTGGGGAAGTTGCATCCCCATCCCAGAGTGGGGACATGTGGAGTCCTGAAAAGTTACACCTCTCCCCTCAAGAGCCCAAAGAGCCAGAGGCAAGAAAAAAGATTAGGGGAGAAAAAAAGAATAGAGTCTGGGGGTAGGCAAGAGGCCAGATGTCACTAGGCCCATGCTAGGCAGAGGCTGAAGGCAAGTTGGACATTGTACCAGTTCCTTGTTCTGTCTGGAGTCTCAAGTATAGGATCTGGGAAGGGACTTCCAGAGAGGGAGGTAGCCCCTCCAAAGAGGCCCCTGGGTTCTATCTCCAGGAACTAGGAATGATGAGTTCAGGAGAAGCCACTGATGGCCTTCATGGAAAAGCACTCCATTTACCCTCTCGATCCCCACCTCTGCCACCATCCCAACCCCTGGATGTCACAATAAGCGAGGGCTTGGCAAGTAGTGGGGCAGTCCATGGGAAGTAGTATGGTATACAGGGATGGGGAACCTGTGGCCTCGAGGCCACATGTGGCCTTCTAGGTCCTTGGGTGAGGCCTTTTGACTGAGTTCAAGTTTTATAGAACAAATCCTTTTATTAAGGGAATTTGTTCCGAGAAGTTTGGATTCAGTCAAAGGGCTGCACTTGAGGACCTAGAGGGCCACATGTGGCCTCTGGGTCACAGGTTCCACATCCCTAGAAGAGAGCAAGCCTGGGGTCCTAGTGCCATCCTTGCCACACCCTCATTGTGTGGCCTTGGGCAAGTCACCTCTACTTTTGGGTCTGTTTCTCTATTCCTAGAATGTAGAGGTTGGATTGGATGGTGCTTAAAGTCTCCTTTATGGTTCTGTAATTCTTCAACTAACTGGCTGTGTGATCTTGAGCAATGTCCTTCCTCAATCAGAGCCTTTCTCAGATTTCTCTCCTATCCAATGGTGATGATAATCCCTGCCCGGCCTGCCTCTGCAAAGGTGTTAGGAAGCTAATTTGACAAAGGGGTATTGAAAAGAACCCAGAAAGCCCACAACCAATGGATTGTGTTCGTTCTTTGGGGGGCTCCTGGGGGCATAGTCCTCCGGTCTCCAGCCCATCCACTCCTCCTCCCCCCAACAGCCGGACAGACAGAGAAAAGAGAGCGGACAGACAGAGGACAGCACAGGGATCCAGCTTTCCCCACCCTGGGGGGAGAGACTCTGGGGAACACAGGATCACAGAGGCAAGAGGTTTAGGAAGGGAGTGGGGGGGCAAGGAGAGGAAGGAGGGCCATATAGAGAGGGGGAAGCCAGACAGACAGCGAGAGACCAACATCTTACGTCTGAGTGGCTGGGGAGTTTCACCCTGCCCTGTGGAGAGAATAGGAGTTCAGAGGTTTCATTGACTGTTGGGGGTGGGGTGATCAGTAGGACTTCTCTTCCTATTCCCCCACCCTCTATCCTCAACCTGAGCACAGTTCAGGAGCCTTCCCATCCCCCTCATTCTCCCTCTTCCCACCAGCTAGTTATAAAATCCTTCTCCCGCTCCCCAACCAATCAGCCCTCTCATTCCATGCTTGGATGAGGGACTCAGGGCTCCAGGTCAACATTGTAGTTCTACTGGGTCCTTGCTGGGTACCCAGGACTGTGGAGAGAGAATTGTCTTCCACATTGAAAGGCTCTAGGCCATGAGACCAGGGCCAGCCCCCCACACCTGGGATGGGTACCCTCTTATCCTGAGTCCTTCTCTGAGAGGAGAGGCAAGGCTAACCAGCTCTCCTCAGCCCAACCCCCAACCCTAGTCCCCACAAAACTTGGCTCTGGACTCCTGGGGAGGCGGGGAATGACACAGTTTGACTCCACATATACAATCCCTCACACATGGTCACATGCACCACAGCACACTTATTCCATACACACAACATACAGAAATTTCTACAGACACACGAACACACATATTTGGATCCACAGAATCACAGAAACTCAAATTTTGAACCTAGTTCAACCTGTCTCTGACCTATGGTCACCTGTCCTCAGCTTGAAGACTTCCAAGACGAGCAGCTCCCTGCAGGTTTCTAAAAGCTGCCTTTTCCACTCTTGGAGAGACCATTGTGAGAAAGCTGGTACTTACACAAAGCAGAATTCTGTGTTCCTGTCACTGACCCCCCCCCAACTCCTACAATGCTCTTTGTTCTTGCCTTCTTGGGCAAGCAGAACAAATCTAATCCCTCTCACAAATGACAGCCCTTCAAATCCTGGAAGATGGTTATTCTGTTCCACTAAGTCTTCTCTTCTCCAGGCTAAGCATGCCCATGTCCCCACTAATCTTCAGCTGACATTCTCTCTAGCCCCGCACTATCCTGGGTGTCCTCCTCTTGAAATGCTCTCAGTGTTTTGGTGCCCAGAAAAGAAAATACCACCCCAGACGTGGTCTGCGCAGGGCAGAGTGCAGCAAGGACCATTACCTCCCTCATGGCAGATTGGGGTTTTTGTTTTTGTTGGTTTTTTTAGTTCAGTGAGAAACAACCATTACTATTTATTTGGATGCTTGTGTTATGGTAGATACAGACTATTCTCTGCCCTGCAGGACCAAAACCAACCAAACAGACAAACAACTCTCCTCGCCACATCCCCAGGCCTTGAAAAGCAGCTAGAAAGAATGCAGACAATCCAACAGAACACACTGACACATACTCCCTCATGGACACCACTGTAGTTCTCAATGCAGCCCAATGCTGTTGTTTGTTTTTCTGCCATATCACCCTGTGTTGACTCATGTTGAATTTGTGGTCCACTAAAACCCTCTGGTCCTTTTCATACAGACTATTGTCTAAACATCTCCATCTCGTACTTGGTAAGTTAACTTTTAGAACCCAAGAAATGGTCTTTATATTATTGCTACTGCTTCATTTTTACTTGATTTGACTCAGTATTTAGGCCCATCGAGATCTTTGGGGATCCTGACTGTTGTTCTTAAAATGTGGTAGCTCTCACTTCCAGCTCTGTGTCATCTGCAAATTTGACAAACACGTAATTTATATCTTCATTCAAGCTGTTGAACAAAACAGAGGCATAGACTCAGATTTAGACACAGACACAGACGTAGACGTGGACACAGTAGATACATGGGTAGGCAGAAAAATGTACATAGATAGCACAAATGTCAACAGATAAACACACATATACACACAAACATATATGTGAAAATACAAATGATACATGAAACAAACACAGAAGCATATAGACACAGAAACACATTAAAGATACAAACATATTAATACATACACACACATACCTGGACACAAAACAGGCAGCCCCAACTTTTAAACAAAACACATCCCCAAAGTTCACTCCTCAAAATGCATAGATCATCAGGATACACTATCCTGAGAGCCCATGCACTATTGAGAGCCCATGCACTATTGACTTGTTTCAGGAAGGCATTAATAAGTACTAATGAAGGAGTCACTGACAGAAATGATAATCCCTGCTCATCAAGCAGTGAGGGAGGAAGGTAAAGTTGAAAAGAGGGGGTTGCCTCTACATACATGTGAACAATGTGCACACACACACACACACACACACTCCACCTTCTTCTCTGTAGGTCAAATCCCATCTCAACAAACCATCACAATGCCAATCATTGTGTAAGAAATAGCCCTCCAAGCCAGAGGGATGGTCTTGTTGGTAGACCATTGCCTGATACTGAAACATTTCAGCACATGCTGGGGGCCATTGGGTGTTTGTTGTGAGGGGATGTAAATTATATTTAGCGTGCAGACACCTGTACACTTACACAGACACAGACACAAACACATTCATCATACATAGAACTACCTCCCTACAAAGTCAAGCCCTGTTATCTGTCCCATCTCTCTCTTCCCAGCTATCTGTCTATCCCTTCCCAGCTGTCTGTACTCTCTCTACCCCTTCCATCCTCAGTCTAACTCCCCACACAAGCATACATACACAGACACACAGACACACAGGCTTAGCATGGGCAGAGCTGAGTGTGGGGCCCGGGCCTCAGGTCCTCTGGGGATCGGCCCTCATTACCTTCTCTAATCCCTTGCCATGTTTTCTCAAGAGCGTTCCCTGTAGAAACAATGTCACAAGTCCATCAACTGTGCCAAGGGGTGTCGAGGGGTGTTGTGAGGCTGGGCATGTATGTATGTATGTTTCTGTCTGTGCTTGAGGGTCCCGGTGCACAAGGTGTGCATATCTACATGTGTGAGCAGGTACCTCTAAAGGAAGATATTCATACATGTTTGTGTGTTTATTAGAATTGTGTGTGTGTATATATGTGTATGAGGACAGGAATTCAGGAATTGTCTTAGGTTTCTTTTGTAACTCCCTGGCATGCCTAGGATAGTGTTAGGCATATACTAATTATGTGTTAGAGAGGGAATAAGAGTATTTATGGAACTGTGTGAATCTGTAAGTATTTGTATATGTCTGTGTGTATGAAAGTCTGTATTCCTATTCATATATGCATGTGTGTGTGTGTGCATGCATGTGTATGTGCAGGTATGTGTGCATGTGTATGTGCGTGTGTATGTGTATGTGAATGGGGAGCCTGGGGTTAGCCTACAGGGGACATGGATGTTACTATTATGTTGGGACCCATCTCCCTAAGCCTTCTCCCCCTTCCCCCTCCCCCATTGAGCTGTTGGGTTTAAGATGGAAAGGGGGGTGGAGCCTCTTGACCTGGGTCATTTAGGTGTCCCCTCCCATGCTGGTTCAGGAAGTCTGGTGTTCCCATCTGCCCAAGGAATCCTGTTTCCCGGGGGGGCCCAAAGGCCTGGCTTATAGGTGAATGGGGAGGAGGGAAGGGGAGAAGGGAACCCTTGGGAGGTGAGGAGAGGGAAGAGGGGAACCTCTGAGGCTGGGAAAGAGAGGTAGGAGAGCCCTTAGTGGGTATGGGAAGAGGACAGCTCCTAGAAGGAGCAGGGAGAGGGAATATCTCCTCCAATTCCAAATCTTTGTAGGCCAAGCAAGTTTATGTGATTCTCTGGGAAAGAAATCAAGGGGTCTAGATGAGATCTCCAGTTAGGGATGGGGGTGGTGATGGTGGTGGTGTGGTACAGGTCTGTCCCAATAGCATTCCTTGTCCCACCCTGTTCCTAGGTAATTTCTGGTCAGAGACAGAAGGGGAGAGGAGAAATCAGGAGCAGCAGCTTCTAAAGAGGGATCCCCAGCATTGCAGACAGATTATAGAATAATAGGTTCTGCCCCCAGATTGTGTTGTTCAAAGGCAGGGCTGTGGGCACTACGTATATCATCTTGGGCATGGAGAAGAGAATGCAAGGCTGGGAGGGAGAGGGACATCCCTTCCCTCCCTCAGGGGTCCCCTCCTCCCCCAAGACAAACATGAGGCAGAATCCTTGAATGGCAGTGCCCGTGGTGGGTACCCCAACTGGCACCAAGCAGTCCGGCCAGGCAGGGGCTCTCGAGAACATGGGGATATTGGGGAGGTGCTGAGGCCAAGGCCAAGGCCGGGCTGGGGTGGTGAGGTGGAGTGCAGCCACACAAGACAGGGGACTGACCAACCAAGTTCGAACACTGAGCGGACAGACAGACAGAGACGGGCTGCTGTACTTACAATCATCTGCCGCAGGGGGGTGGAATAATCAAGAGTTAGCGAAAGATTGCCTCCTCTAGGTAAGGGTTGGGGCTCAGCCCTGGCTTTCTAGGCCGGACCTCAGGCTGGGCCATTTCTCCTATGCCTCTGAGGGTCAGTCTAAGGTGGTCTTTGCTTAGCCGATGGCTGCGGAGCCAGTCATTTTGGGGTCGGCCAGCAGACAGCACCATTTGCTCAAACCAGCTTCTACAAGTCTCACCTCTGGCCACCAGATTCGGGGTTTGGGCCCAGGGGTCCTTTCCACCATTCCTAGTAGTTCTTCATCCTCCACTTCCATTCAAACCTTGGGTTTAATGACTCAATCCCCCTGCTCCATTCTATGTTGGGTGTCCTGAAGTCACTGGAACTAACCCCTCCCTCCCCCAAAAGGGGGATCTCTCCAGTGGGGCAATGGGAATCAGAAAACATGGCCACTTTTGAGTTGGCCTCAGACAACTTGTTAAGGATCCAACAAAGGGCTACTGGAGGGGTCCCATCTTTCCCTTTCCCCACCCTTTCCCCGAAGCCCTCCCTTCTTGCTTCTTCCCCAGGGCCATTCTCCTTCCTTGTTGATCCCTGGCTTCCCCTGGGCCCCTCATAGCCTCCTCACAGCCCCAGACCCATTGATGATGGAGGGAGATGAAGGCTCCATTCTCTTAGGCTAGTAGTCTCTCTTACCTAGTCCTGCCCTAGCCAGCTTGGAGGTGTCCTTTTGAAAGAATGGACCTCTTCTTGGAGATGGAAGAAAGAACTAAGAGATTTCTGACCTTTCTGTTTCTGGACCTTTCTCCTGTCTCTGCTCTAGGACATCTCTGACCTCCGTCCTCAGATCTTTTTACTCCCTAATAATGTCCCTGACTTCTGACCCAAACTCAAGTCTTTACTTAATCTCTTGGTTCTGGAATGTCTCCGTCTCTGACCTGTCTGACCTGTCCAAGAACTTTAAGGTCTTGGGGCCTGCATGGTCAGAGACAGAGGCAGAACACAGGTGGGTAGTGGCAGCCCCCTGCTGAGACTTACCGTCTGGTCTGTGAGGGGCGGCAGGACTATGGTCTTCTCCATTGTGTTCATCACCAGCTTCCAGAGCTCCTTCAGTACTCTCTTCAGCACCGTCTTCTCACAGATTTTGGCAAAGAGGGTCAGGCTAGGGGTGGGGAGTGGGTAGGGGAGCTGAGCTGGCATCCATAGGTGGGCAGGGGCCTCACCTGTGTCTCAGACCCTCTCTCCTCTCCCACTTCAGAGAGCACAGCAGGCAGAGGGGAGAGAAAGGCAGCACAGGTCCTCCCTGTTGCCTTCTAGATATGGGGTAGGGGAACTCATGTCTTATAGGCTGGATAGGATCCCAGGCATAGGCTTCCCTTGTCACTCTTTCCAGGTGGCCACCATGTCTCCAAGCATATCATGCTTCTCCTCCACATTGCAACCCTGATTCCACCTCTTCCTTCCCCCCAACCCAAAAAGCTACCCCTCTCACTACTGCCAGCCTTCCTTCGCTTTACTTTGTTCCTGTAAAGCCTAGGCTCTACTTGAGTATAATCAAGTCAACAAGTATCTACTGGTTCCTAGGCTGGGTGGGAAGACGGAGCTGGTGACCCTTAAAGTCCCTTATAGTAAACTCCAAAATTGTAGCGCTCTAGTATTTCACAGAGTCTATGAGTATAAGTTTCCAACAATCTAAGAAAGTATTAGTCTAAGATTCTAGCAGTCTATGGGACTAAGGTTCTAAGAGTCTAAGATTCTAGAATTCTAGTAACAAAGTAACAAAGATTCTAGACTTTTATGTGTCTAAGATTCTACTGGTCTCAGGTTCTAGGATTCTATGGATGGTATCCTGGAGGGAGTACTAATTTTTAAGTCAGAAGTCCTGGGTTCAAATTCTGACTCTACTATTTAGTACCTGTATGACCTTGTGCAAATCCCTTCCCTTCTCTGGGCCTCAGTTTCCTCATCTATAAAACAAAGGGATTGGACTAGAATATATACAAAGTTCCTTACAGCTCTAAATATTATGATCTCATGAAGTTAAAATGAAAAGGTTCTAGTAGGGTGTTGCAGTTGGGTGAGACTTTGGTTCAAATCCTCATAGCTAGCTGACTCTTGGAAAGTCATTTCCCTCTCTCTGAATCTGTTTTGTCATCTTTAAAGTGGGTGGCACAATAATATTTGTACCACCTACATCAAAAAGTTGCTATGCAGAAAGTGCTTGGTATGCCTTAAAGCAGTGGGGAAAGGTGAGCCGTGATTTTGAGTCTAAGAGTCTAAAATCATGATTCTAAGCTTCTATGATTATATTGCTGGTCAGTCATTTCAGTCATGTCTGACTCCGCCTGATCCCATTTGGGGTTTTCTTGGCAAAGATAGTGGAGTGGTTTATTATTTCCTTCTCTAGCTCGTTTTGCAGATGAGAAAACTGAGACAAACAGGGTTAAGTAACTTGTCCAGGGTCACACACTGCTAGTAAGTGTCTTCAGGCCAGATTTGAACTCAGGGCTTCCAGGTCTAGGCCTGGTGCTCTATCCACTGCACCACCAAGCTGCATAGATGAGGAAGCTGTCATAATAAGACTCTGCAATTCTCACCACACTCACTAAGCCCTCCTTCTCCCTCTATGCCCCATTCTCCTGGCTCTATATGATCCCCTCCCTCCCTCTGGGCCCTGGGGACTCACTTGCTGTCCAATAGGTCCATGATGGGCTGCAGGACATTATCAGCATCCTGGGCCACGCTGCTGCAGGCACTGGCTGGCACGTTTCCTGTGCCCTTCACTTGACTCAGGATGTCCCCCATCTGCTTGACGCACTCTTCGATGTGTGGCTGGAAGCTAGGGGCATAGGGCTAGTCATCAGCCTGGGGCTCCCTGACGGGCAACCTCGATTCTCCAGACCAGGGACGTTTAGGATGAGGGAAGAGGCAAAGAAGGGGTCAGGTGAGAGAGGAGAGTGCCTGGGGCAGGGGAATGAGTAGTTGGGGGCATAGAGGAAAGAAAGCAGGGTGACTAGCTCAGGGAGACATAGGGATGGAGTGATCGAAGGAATAGAGGGATGAGGTCAGGGCTGTAGTTTGGGGATTGAAATTCTTACATGCAGACCCTCCCTCCTCTTCCCCACGCCCCCCCCCCCACACACTTGGCCCCATTACTCCTGAGCCTCTTCCCAGAGTCCTCTAATAGCTGAGGTCTAGGAGTTCAGAGGCCTAATTCTCCCCTTCCCTCTGTTCTCCCCATGCTGTTCACAGGCATACCTGCACAAACACTCACACACCTGGTGGCAAATAGTCGACTGAGCTCATCCAGCACATTATTGAGTTTCACCTGAAGCTCCTTCAGGATGTCACTGGCCTCAGCATCCAGCTGGGGATAGGGAGGGGTGAAGATGATGCTGTGATCAGAGTGGACTAATGCACTCAGAGGGGCAAAGAAGAGTCAGAACAGTTGGAGATTCAGACCTCCTGGGGTCAGTAGGCATCACCTCCCTCAACTGAACTAGCCAGACTGACAACACCTTTGGCTAGAGGCCCAGAAAATCATAGAATCTCTAAGGCTATTGAGCCCAATCAGAGAAGGAATCCCTTCTAACATCTTGAGGAGTGGTCATCCAGTCTCTGCTTGAACACCTTCAGCCCTGGGGAACTCTCTAACACTAGAGGCTGCCATTTCTACATTTGTGTAGCTCCGGATGTTAGGAAGGTTTTTCTTATAATTCTCCCCCCCCTTTTTTTTTTAGTAAAATGTATATTTCTTGAGGAGAAGGTCTGTTTCATTTTTGTCTTTGTGTTACCAGTGCCTAGAACACTGCCTGGCACATAGTGAGCACTTAACGGATATTCATTAAATTGGATTGATGCTGAAATTGACCTTCTTACAACTTACCCACTTCCTTCCTCATCCCACCTTCTGGGGCCAAATCTGATCCCTCATCCATAAAAGAACCCTTCACATACTTGAAGATGGCCCACATCCCCCCAGGAAAATGCCCAGTTTCCTTCACATGATGCTTATATTTAGCATGGTCACCAGTTCCCTCCCCATTTTGATTGCCTTCCTTTGGACATATTCTAGGTTGTCAGTGGCTTTCCTAGAACCTAATACCTACAACTGAACCCAGGGCCCTGGATGCGCTCTGACCAGGGAAAGGGACAGTGGGAGGTCTCTCATTCTCTTCTGGACTTTTGGGCCACCCATAGAGTCAATCAGCAGACCCATGCTGGACACTAGGCCTCTCTTGGTGGACCTTGAGGTCCTGCTAGCTTTTTTTGGTGGCCACATCACACAGGTGATTCATAATCAACTTTCAGTTTACTAAAAGCCACAGGTCACCTTCAGATATTACTGTTTATCCACTCATGTCTCTCCCCCACCCCTCACAACACATACACACACACACACACATACACATACACACACACAATTCTGAAAATGATTATTTGAACCTTAGTGTAGATTTTTACATTTGTCTCTAATTTCACCTTATTGAACTGGGTGTAAAATGCTAGCCTGCAAGGGCTTGATGGTTCTTAAGCCTGGCATGCCCTTGCCTTTTTAACTTTGTGTACTCTGTAAATTTGGTAAATCCATCATTGATGCTTTCATCCAGGCAGCTCTTATAGGGGGCAAGGAAAAGGAGACTTTCTTGTCTATTTATCCTCCTAGTCCTGGCCCCTGTGAATACCACCCAGGGTCTATATTCCTTTCTTGATCCCATCCCATGAGCCCTCCTGGTCAGTCATCTCTTCTTTGGTATTCAAGGTAAATGGAGTTGAGTGAGTCTGGAGTAAGGATGGAGGCAGGAGCCAGGACCTTGGCTCTCACCCATCCACCTCAGGTCCCTTGATCCATAAAAGGAAGAGGAAAGACCCAGGCTAACAGTTTTGTTTCCACTCATCTTGGGCACTTGCCTAGGGAGCCCAAAAGACACCCTAGCTCTGGGTAAGAGGGTACAAGGGAGTCTCAGAGGTGATACAGGTCAGAGAGAACAGAGGAGACCATTGAGGACACATTGGATCAGAGGGAGCATATCTAGGGCCCCTGATCTTCCCATTTCCCTCCAGTGAAGTCTTACCTCCTTCCCACCCATGGCCTCAAACATCTTCTCCAGTTGTACCCGAAGTTGCTGTGTGTTGTTCATGAGGATGCATGGCTGTGGGAAGAGGCAAGGAGATGCCAGAGTGTCAGAACCCATACCCTGGGACTCGCCTTGCAGGCACAGGTCACAAGAGACCCCTGATCAGTTTCCCTGCCCCCACCTTCCACCCCAGGCAACAGGGAAGGGACCGGGATTACTTCAGCCTTCTTAGGCAGAGATGGGAATCCAAGACCCAGACAGGGGGTGATGACATGCCCAATGTCACACTGAGATTTCACAGCCTGTCTGGAAACTAAAGGTGGACTTTGGGGTCTCTGGGATCCCTCAGAAGTTGAGTCAGAGATGGGCAATGGAAGAAGATAGAGTAAGAAAGTCTGGGGGCTCAGAGCCATACCCTCTTCTGGTAAGGGAGCGTAAGTTACGGCCCTAGTGTATGGGAGGAACTGAGAATAGTGGCCAAGTAAGCCAGGACCTGAGGGAAAGGAATAGAAAAAAGACTTTTGGGGTGAAGTAAGGGAAAGGGAGGGAGGTGGATGATGGAGACAGTAGGCAGATGAGGCGACTAGGTGTAGGAGAAAGGAAAGTCACACACATCTAGTTACATCCAGGCACTCCGCTATACATTCTGTATAGACACATCCACCCTCAGATGTAGATATACACGGGCAGACAGACACACATACACAAATACTACATCCATGGGGTTGAACTGAATGTCTGGTACGATTGAGGTCAATGTGGACAAGAAGTGACACGGGTCTAAATGATGTCTCCTTGGAAAAGCTCCTCCTCCCCTCCCCACTCCAAGCAGTTTTAAGATACTGCTCCTTCAAGAGGATTGGGTCAAGGGAAGATAGTGTTCTGAGCTGGTTTCATCGTGCTTTTCTTTAAAGAAATAGAATGCATTTTTGCTTCAAAGTTACTCTCAGTCTCAGAATGCTTGTCCAGTAAAGGTGGGGTACATAACCTCTGAGATGCTGAAGGCCATTTTTCAGTACCCCACTCTCTGCATACAGCCTGCTAGTAACGGTTCTGGGGTGCAGCTAAAGGAGAGCCTGCGCACATATTATTATATATGTTCATGTATGTATATTGTGCATACATGTATGTATATATGTATCTGTACGTATCTCTACACAGAAACCTATATCATCTAGATATATCTGTCTGTCTATCTATCCATCTATCTGTCTGTCTCTTTATCTAGCTGTCTCTCTATCTAGATATCTGTCTGTCTGTCTATTTATCTAGCTGTCTCTCTAGCTATGTGTCTTTCTGTTATTATCTGTCTGTCTGTCTGTCTGTTTATCTATCAGTGGAGCAGGTGTGAGGCAAGAAGCAGGAAGGCTATACTATACATAAAGACTGGGAAAAATTGAAGAAAGGATGCACTTGGGAACCACATCACAGCTGGACTGATCAATGCAGCATGGTGGATAGAGGGGCCAACCTTGGAGTTGGAAAGACCTGGCTACCTCTAACACATACTGACTGTGTGACCCTGGGCAAGTCACTTGACCTCTTAAGATGCTAGGCAACTCTAAGAACACATTACTAAGAAGCAGCTAACTTTCATTAGGAGAGGGAGTTCTCTCTCTAGAGTTTCCTGTACCAAGGAAATCACAGTTCTGTCCCCTGTTCATATCTTTTAGATGGTCTAAATTTTTAATATTAGTTAGGTGGTGCTCTTAAAATCCTCCGTACAGATAGACACACACACTCATAGACACACACACTCAGACTCAGCTCTCCTCAGACACCAACACAAATGTATACCCCTTCTGATGCATACCTGTCTTCTGTCTGCCTCTCCTCCTCCCTCCCCCCCTTCTCTCTCTCCCTGTCTGTCTCTCTCTGTCTCTGTCTGACTGTCTCTTTCACAGAGTCATAGAAATTAAAGTTGGAAGGCATCTTAGAGATCATTTAATCCAATCTCCCTCATTTTATAGATGAGAAAACTAAGATCCAAAAGTGAAAAATTCCTTGTCCAGGACATAAGGTGTTCTCCTAACACAGCAAAGGCTTGAGCCTAGGTCTTTTAACTCTGAATCTGGTAGTGTTTCTACCACACCACACTCTCTGTTATATACCCATGATCATTCCTTTACGTGAACACATACACACACACATGCATACATGTGTTCAGATTTGTGTGACCCAAATGGGGGGGGGGTAATGTACTAGGAGTGGGCAAGCAGGGCCCCAGGAGCTGAAGGGGGAGGGGAGCATGTGTCACCACTTTTTCTTTCTCCTTGGAGCAGTAGGTGGTGAAGTCCTTGGAGATGATCTCAGCGTACTGCAACAGGACGTTGCTGATTGTCTGTGGGGAAAAGAGACAAGACAGCAGATGGAGGATGTGGACCGATTGGCTCTGCCTCTTATGGCTGTGGGACAGGTCGCAAGAGCAAGGGGACAGGGCCATGAACCAACTCCCCATAACAATGATAAATAATCATAATAGTAGTTGTTGTGGCTAGCATTTTTATTTTGCTTCAAGTCTTGCAAAGTGCTTTTCAGATATTATCTCATTTGATCCTCACTGCAAGGAAGGTGTTGTTATTATCCCCATTTTACAGATGAAGAAATTGAGAAAGATAGCCGTTAAGTGATTTGGCCCATTCACACAGCTAAGCGTCTTGAGCCCAGAAGACTCAGGTCTTCCTGACACCAGGTCTGGCACTTTATCCACTGTACCACCTAGCTGCCCAAGCAGCTATATTTTATATGTTGCTGAGCTCATTACAGATCATGATGCCTGATCCTTAAATCTCCATGCCCTAAAGAACCCAGACCCATGAAGTTCTAATCGTGAAGATTTCCATTATTGGCAGCAGGATAAAGAGATATACCCTGTTGGTTTGTGACTCCCTGCTGAGGGATGTGGTAGCTGCTGTATGTTGACTTGATATCACCAACTGGGAGCTCTTCTGTCTTCCTGCGGACACGACAAAAAGCCTCCCAAGACTTGTCAAACTCAACAATCACTATTACCTTCTTGTGACTTATGCGCTGACAGATGATAGTACCATGAAGAAACTAGGAAGCATCTTTAGGATTATGAAAAGTTGGGCAGGAAAGTAAAGGCACCTGGGTGCCTAGGTAGTGTTTTCATTTCTGCTGCCTAGTAAAGGTAGAGGGTTCGGAAGAAAAAGCAGGATTTGGGGAATGAACAGTGGGCTAAGAAGATGATGTCAGAGAATAGAATTTGGGTCCCTGCATCATGCCTTCAGCTACAGGAATGATGAACTCTTGGACAAGGGATGACATGCACATCTGTAATCATGGAACCTCAGAGTTGGGAAAGACCTCAGAGACCATCTGGTCTAATCTATACTTGAACAGGAGTCCACTCCATAGAGAACACCCCTGATTGATGGTCATCCAGCCCAAGGTCGCATAGGGAATTCACAGCGGAGTTGGGTTTGGAGTAGATGAGACAGGACAAAGAGAAGGCAGAATTACTCAACTTGTATTGTGCTTCTTTTTTTTCTTCCAGGGAAAATGATTTTCAGCATGAAAGGAACAAAAATGGCTAAGAGGAAATTGAAACCCAAGGTAAATGAGGTGCTTGAAAGAAAGCCCCTTTATGTTCACAATGAATTCACATCACCAGACCTGGACGCACCATGTCCCAGGGTACTGAGTATATCTGCGAGCTTCTTTTGGTGGCCTAGCTGTGAATGAGGTGTATCACAGAAACAGAAACAGGCAAATGCTGTGTTTACTTTCAAAGGAGGAAAAACCTACAGCTTTTCAGACTACAGGCTGGTGAGCTTGGTGTCAATCCACGGCAAAGATCTAGAGCAGATCGTTATGGAGTCGGTCTGTGAGCACTTAGAAAGAGAAATGGTAATCACAACATGCCAGCACGGATTGACCAAGAACAAATCTTTCCACTCTAACATGACTTCCTTTCTTAAAGGGATACTAGATTGGTAGGTCAAGAAAATGCTTTAGCCACAATATAACTGGATTGCATCCAACAAAGAATTCATCAAATCTGTCTCATGGTATCCCTGTAGACAAAATGGAGACATATTGACTAGATTGTAATAGCTGATTTCAGAGCTGGTTGAATGACTAGACTCATGGAGGCCATTAATAGTTTGATATCAGCCTTGTGGGAATTTACTACTGGAGAAAGCAGAATTCTGTTCCCATCCCTATTTTGTTCATTTTTTTTCAGAGACTTGGTACATACAGAATTCTCATTAAATTCAAAGAAGACACAGGCTAGTGGGGTTAGCTAACATATTGCATGTAAGAATCAGGATCCCAAAAGATCTCGAAAGGCTGGAATGTTGAGTCAAATCTAATAAGAGGAAATTAAACAAGGGTGAATGTAAAGTCTCTCTCCTATGTTAAAAAAAAAACCAATGGCACAAGTATAGGATGGAGAAACATAGACTATTAATGTGAAAAGACTCCAAACTCAATAAGAGCCAACAGTGTGATGTGGAAGCCTCCAAATGTTAATGCCATCTTTGGTTGTGTTAACAGAAGCATTCTGTCTTGGATAAGGCAGATGAGAGTCCTTCTGTCCTCTGCTATGGTCAGGCCATATATGTCTTCATTTCTGAGCAGCACATCATAGGAAGGGCATTGACAAACTGGAGAGCATCCAGAGGAAGGTAACCAGGGTGGCGAGTTCATTGGAAATTTTGTCATAGAAGAATCAATTGAAGGAACTGGGGGTGTTTAGCCTGGAGAAGAAAAGACTTGGGGGACGGAGGGGCAAAATAGTTCTCTTCAGGGATTGGAGGCCTCTCAAATTGAAGAGAGATCAAATTTGTTCCACTTGGCCCTAGCAATGGCCAACTAGGAGCAGTGGGAGAAAGTTGAAGATTTAGGCTTAATATGTGGAAAGATTTTATAATAATTAGAACCGTCCAGCAATGGAATGATTTGCTTTGGGAAGTAGCGTCACTGGAAGTTTTCAATTGGAGGCTCGATTATCATTCACCAAGTATGTAGTTGGAGGGGTGGATTCCTGCTTACTCTGGGTTGGACAAGATAACCTCTATAGTCCCCAAGGTTCCCATACTGAGGTCCCTCATGATTCCATGATGATCTATCCATTGAAGGCACTGAAAACCCAGGGAAGAAGATTCAGAAAGTACCTTTAAACTAAAGTTCAATGGTTCTCAAAATACTTTCAAAGAGATTCAAACCAGGTAATGATAACCTTTACATTTATACAGCATTATAAAGCTTTCCCAAGGTATTTCCCAACTGTCATTTCATTTTAGGATTGTAAGATTTAGAGTTGGGAGGTTCCATAGAGATCACTTAGTTTCATGCCTTCATTTTACAAATGAGGAAAATTATTTTCAGAGAAGGGAAATTACTTGCCCATGGTCACACTGACCATGGCTGACCTTGGCTCAGATAGGAAACAGGGGAGATGGTTATTGGTACCTTCATTGACCAACAATCTGGCCTGAAACACACGGCTCCCTTATCCACTCCAGTCAGGTCCTTCTGCTCACTATTTTCCCCCCTCTCATCCCTATCCTTCACAGCCAAGAAAATTCCTGCTTCTGCACTTTTGCTTAGGACATTTCCTCCTCCCGGAATGCCCACTTCTTTTCCTTCTCTATCAACCCAGCTTCCTGTTGTCCAGAAAACTCATCTAATAGGGATCTCTCTTGGTGTTGGTTCTTACCATCTGAAAGATCTCATCTAGATATATTTTCTAATATCTATGGAAATGCAAGTACAAGCTGAATCCTTTCCTACACTAACTAACTCTGACTCCCAGGGGTTGATCTCCACCACCCCATCTGACCTCAGTACCTTGGCAAATCGGCGCATGTAGTGGCCTACAATCTGAGGGTCAGGACACTCAAGTTTCTTGATGATCTCAAAGCTCTGGTTGAGCTGGGAGAAGACATCCACCACGGAGCAGGAGAATAGGGCATGCTCAGAGGTCTGCTGGAACTGTAGGGGGCCAAGGAATGAGGAAAAAGTTATATCACTGGGCACAGAAGCTACCTGGCACAGTCAAACACTGAGGAAGTGTGTATGGGAAGTGGAGTGAACAAAGGACCGCATTTGCCACATTGTGGGCTGCTCTCCACCCTACCCAGTCTTAAGCCATAAGGGAATGCAGGGGTGTGTCAACCATGGTTGGGTTCCTGGAGCTTAGGGAGGGTGTTTGAAGCCTATTCTAGATCTGGGGAGTGACAGGGGTCCTCCAGAGGAGTCAGAACTGGATGCTTGACATATACTAGAATGGCGATTCTTTGATGCTCATTTGAGGAAGCTGGAAGTCTGGGGTCTGACCTTGTCCTGGGTGGGGATATCATTTTCCCACCAAACTCATCTGAGATAAATGTCTGAGTTAAGACTAATCAGTTCCATGACTTGTGTTGGGGAAAAGGGCTGAGTTAGATATTTCGATAGGTTCATGAACACCAAGCTAGGTTCTGGGGTGAGTTAGGAAAGCTGAGGAGCTACACCTTCCTCCTCACTCCCCACCTGCTGGAGCTTTCTGCCTCACCCCATCCTTCTTGTCACGCTCCAAAGCTCCATGGAGGAAATCCCGGGACACCTCCTCGTTCTCATCCAGCCACTGGATAACAAAGGGCTCAAACCACCTGCAACAGGAGACATTAGCCCAGTTACTCTCAGTCTCTACCCTCATAATTTCCCAATGCATCCATGCCAGGACGGTGAGCCCCTTCCCTCCCTCCCCCTTAGCTTCCCTTGCAGCACCTATCCCAGGTTAGGGAAGGGTGGGTAATCCACTGCCTTCCCCTCTCCCTTTCCCCCACAGAGCCCAGCTCAAGAGCGCGGAGGGGGATGACTTACGCCGGGTACTCAGGCACACGGTCCTTGAAGGAGGGCAGCTCTGTCACGTACTCATTGTACAACCATTTGACTTTGAAGTGCAAGTTCATATAGTCGGCACTCTTGCACAATCGGTGTTTGTCATGCTCTGGAGAGAAGAGCAAGGAACAGTGACAGGAATCAGCACAGCTCAGACAGAGGCCTGTCCTATCTTCTTCCCCCAGCCCACGGCCAAGTCCAGGGCTGGAGCTGGGGTCAGAGGACCTGTGTTTGAATCCTCCCTTTGATCCGAGACTCAACTCCACCCCGAACTAGCTGTGGGACCTTGGGCACTGGCCTTCAGTGTCTCTGTCAGTGAAATGGGGATAGTAATGGCATGTGCCTCATAGGTAATTGAGGGTTCAAAGGAGATGACATGCAAAGTGGAAAGAGGCAGCCTTAGAGCCCTATCTAGATGCCGGCTTTTATTATTATTATCTTGTAAACACCAAAGCCCCATGGAAATATTAGTTATTGTTGTTATCATCTGTAATTCTAGGGGACTGGACCGGTCCATCTCTGAGTTCCTTCTCCAAGCACTCTAATCTCCGAGAAACTGGGAATTCTCCAGGCCCGGGAAGCAGGGCCAGGAAGGAAGCAGGGCCCCAAACCCACATCTATAGCTCACAGGTCTCATGCAAAGGGAGTGCCCCTTTATCCTCTGTCAGTCCAGGCAAAGGGCTGGGGAGCAAATGAGCTGCCCTGGCTACAGGAGGCTCTGGGGAAAGGGTTCTCACCCTCCATGGCATACTTCATGTCCTGAGCAAACAGGTTCCACATCACCTCCGCACTGATCTTGCCCACGTTCAGTTCTTGGGGAAACCTTTCGCAAAAGAAGGTGGAATGACGGGAAGGAAGGAGAGACGCGGAAAGGCTGAGATGAGGGAGCTGGACACCAGGGGGCTCCCTCTGCTGCCCTGCTTCTCCACCTCCTCTCCATAGAGAGAACACTTGGACTTTCTCTGTCGCTGTCTCTGTCTCTGTCGCTGTCTCTGTCCCTGTCTCTGTCTCTCTCTCTGTCTCTCTGTCTCTGTCTCTCTCTCTCTCTCTGTCTCTCTCATCTTGGGCGAGTTGTTTGATGTTCCTGGGCCCGAATTCCTCCATATGTAAAATGAGGGCGTAGGATTCAACAAAGTCTAAGATTGCTTTCATCTCTACATCTACAGTCCTGTGATTTATGGCTCTTCCGCAGGACTCTGACCTGATTCGGGCTTCAATGATCAGCTCTGAGCCCAGAGCCACCTACACCCAATAGGCAGAATAAGAACACAGCTGAGAGACCACCTGGGTCCTAGGATTGAAGGTCACCCCTGTTCTTTAGCATTATTCTTTCTGACTCTGAATTCCTAGACTTGGGACCCTGTTTGTTTCTCAGGATCTAGCATGCTTGTCCCCTCTTTCCTGCCTTAGCTGCCTCCCCTTTTCTGGGCCCCTCTCCCCTCTGGGGAAGTCAGTATGTGCTCATCCCCTGTTGCCTTGCTCATTTCCCATTATTGGTCAGCCTGATCCCATTTTTACTCACACTAAATGCTCATTTTCACTAAAATTTCAGTTTCTTCCACTCAGGGTCCTAGGGATAGGGTGGGTCTCATACACAGAACTACACACATGGCATATAACTAAATAGCTACACACATGTACAATTCCATACGTATCCAGCCCTTAGCATAGTACTTGGTATGTAAAAAGTACGTAATAAATATTTGTTGACTTGATATACATGTAGCTACCTGCATGTATACAACTACGCCTTTCACAGACACACACACACACACACACACACACACACACATATATAATACTCATACACACAATTCCCTACAAATAAGCACCCATATACAATCACTCACATATGCAAAATTATGCATATGAGTCATTACCCAAGTATCACTAAATATAAATTTATATATACACACAATACATATATAAGTATAAATCTGGAAAAGGAAATAGCAAATCATTCCAGTGTCTTTGCCAAGCAAACCTGAAATGGGGTCACAAAGAGTCAGACATGACTGAAAAACACAACTGAACATACTCACACACACACAGTTATAGTTACCCACATTGACACGTAATTTCTCTTTCTCTTTTCTGTCTCTTTGTTCTTTCTTCCTCTCACCTTTTCTCCCTTCTATCTTTCCCTTTCTATCCCCTCTTCACCACAGATATTCGCACAATAACACACATTCATAACATTTGCCCACATCCAACATCTATCTTTTCCTCTTCTTCTACTCACTGGTTGAGGCAGGGCGTGTAGGAGTTCTTGTCTTCCTCAATGATGGACACGATGAGTGTGATGAGCTTGGACCAAAAGTCTAGGTTCTTGATGCTGGGTCCTTGCTCCTCTGGAGGCACCTCACCCTTCTTAGCCTGAAAAGGTCAATATTGATGTCTATCATAAGGACCACTAGGACAGATTGTCTGGATCTGCTAATTTTGTGGATTGATGCGGAAGGTAAGGAAGGTGCTCCATCATCTTAGGAAGGTAGAGAATTCAGATGTGATGTTTGGGTGGTCCCGGAGGCCACATCCCAGTGAATGCTTCCCTCCTGAAACCCCTCCCCTGCAACTACAGAGCCCATCCCTCCATCATAACATATTCAATCCCTTCATCTTTCTCAAGGTTTCTTGAGGAAGAAGAGTTGAAAGAGATGTGATATCTACATCACCCTTGTATATCTATGGGACACTGTTATCTTAGTCCCTCTTCTTTTCTCTCCCCTTCTCTCCCTCTTTTGGTGATCTCATCACCTCTAATGGGGTCAGTTATTATTTCTATGCAGATGACATCCAAATCTGTTCATCTGGTCCAAGTCTCTCTCCCAACCTCCAGAACTGTATCACCAACTGTTGGTTGGATATCTCCATCTAGATGCCCACAGACTTCTCAAACTCAACACATCCAAAATAGAACTTATCTTTCACCCTAAACTCACACTGCCTCCAAATGTTTCCATTTCTGTTGAGGGCACTACCCTCTTGCAGTTAACCCAGGTATGCAACCTTAGAGTTATCCTTGATCTTTTCTCTCCATAGCCAGTCAGTCATCAAATCTTGTTGATTCTACCTCCACAGCATCTGTTGGATCTAGCTTCTCCCCACTCAGATTACCACCACTCTTGCTCAGGCCCTCATCCCCTCTTGCCTGGACTATTACAACAGTTTCCTAAGTGGAGTCCAGGCTCCCAGTCTCTCCTCTCTCCAATCCATCCTCCATCCAGTTATCAAAATAATCTTCCTAAAATACAATCTTGACTATGTCACTTCCCTGCTCTAAAAGCTTTACTGGATCCCTATTACCACAAAACAAAAATGTTAAGTCCTTATCATGATATTTAAAGCCCTTCACAGTTTGGTTCCCAGCTACCTTTCCAGGCTTAATGCCCAATCACCTCTTCACACACTATTTTCCAGTCAAACTGGCCTATTTGTTGTTTACTAAGCTTGGCATTCCATCTCCTGCATACACTCTTTTGCAAGGCTGGAATGCACTTTTTCCTCACCTCTCCTCTGACTGAGGTTCGTTCAAGGCTCAGCTCATGTGACGCTTCCTAAAGGAAGCCTTTCCTGATCCCCCTGATTACTGCTGCTCTCTCTTACTCAGTTTTTCATGTATATGCTTATCTGTTTGCATCTTATAAGAGAAATAGAATGGAAACACCTTGAGGGTAGAGATAGTTTTTCATCTTGTTTTTGTATCACCAGTCTAGCATAGTGCCTTGCACATAGTAGGTGTTTAATAGATGCTTGCTAGATTTGGATTGGACCTGAACTCATCCCAATTCAACTGAAAGCAACTCAGCTAAACTCACTCAACTGAATGGAATTTAATTGAATTGTACTGAAATGAACTCCCTAAAGTTAACCCACTTTTCCTCCAGACTTCCTGATTTTTACCAAATGCATTACTATATTTCCAGTCACTTAGGCTTATAATTTCAATCATCCTCACTCTTCCCTTTCCGTCTCTCTCCATACCCAATCAAATTTGTTTTTTCTACCTCCACAACACCTCTCACATCCATATCCATCCTCTTCTTTCTACTTCCAAGACCGCCACCCTAGTTCAGGTTCTCATCCTCTCCCTAGATCATTGTAACTGCTTCCTAATTGGAGCCCTCCAGGCTCAGCCTTCTCCAATCCATTATACAGCTACCAAAATAATCTTCCTAGTTCACAGACCTAACTATATTACTCTGCTTCTCAAGTATATTCAGTGGTTCCTTGTTGCCTCTAGGATAAAATATAAATTCTTCATCCCAGTGTTTAATGATCTACACAATCTGACTTCCTCTTATTATTCCTCTTCATATATCTTATTTTCTAGCCTGCCTCATTAGCTATTCCTCAGATTCAGCTTTCTATCTCCTACATCTGTACATGTGTATAAATAGACCTCCATGTCTATAAATGTACTCCACCCTCATCTTCCCCTTGTAGAATCCTTATCTTCCTTAAAAGTTTGGCTCAGGCATCCCTTGTTTCATGAAGCCTTCTCCCAATTCCCCAACTGTAAATACTCTCCCTCTTCAAATGAGCTTATATTTATGTGTTCACCTGTTGCACCCTCCAGTAGAATGTAAGCTGCTAAGAGTAGGGATGATTTTGTTTCCTATTTATATCCCAAGTAGCTAGCATAGTGCCTTTTACACAGTAAGCATTCAATAAATATTTGCTGTATTGGATTTTGTTCACTTGACTCAACTGAACTAAGCCCACTTAACCCACTCAACTCAACTCACTCCAATCTGATTTAACTCAACCTAACCCAGCCTGTCTCTGCTTAATTCAACCCAACTCAACTCACTTCAACTCAGCCAAGCCCAGTTTAAATTAATCCAACCCAACTCAACATGATTCAATCCAATTCAACCTAATCCAGCCCAGTGCAACTTGACTAAATCCAACTCAACCCAATCCAATTCAACTTGAATCAACCCAACTTAGTACAACCTAACCCAACTCAATGCAACCAAAATGGGCTCAGCTCAATTCAACTTGTTAACTCCAACCCAATCAAATTTAAACTGATTCAACTCAACTCAACTCAGTGTTATTAAACCCATCACCTCAACCTAATCCGATACAAATGAACTCAATGCAATTGAGTCAAACATGGATCAATTCAACCTAACTCAACAGAACCCAGCCCAGACAAATACAGCCTCAAATGACCCAGCACAATTCAACCCAACTCAACTCAATTCATAATTATCCAACCCAATTTAACCCAACTTAATGCAACTGCATTTGGCTTATACATTTTCTAGTCTCTGTTAAGGGTTACTATTACAAGGACCATGGTCTAGCCTTAGTTGCCTTCTCCCATGAAGCATCTTCATGTCTCACTCCCTTACCGGATCAGTCTGGTATTCTCGACTATAAAGTTCATGGCAGTTGTTAAAGATATATTCATAGGTGGAATTGAGGCAGGCCTTCACACAGTCCTTTACCACTTGGCTGGCACGAGGTGGGCTCTGTAGCTCCTGGACCTATGGGAGAGATAGGTCTAGGTAGGCAAGGCTAGGAAATGATCTGTCCTCATCTCAGATGCTTAAGTTGGACCAATAGTAGGGGATACAGGTGTGATATAAAGTCTGACTGGCCAATATATTCCCGTTTCAAAGGGGTGATGCCAGAGGAGAGGATCAATTGTCTAGTGGAAATCAGGTCATTGGGAAAGATATATAGTTCTGAGATATAGGCACATGATGATATCGTACGGTATGTTTTGGTGGAAAGGCATGGAGTCACACCCTAGGCAAAAAAAAAAATAGCCTAGTAGCCAGGAGTCCCTGGGAGATTCCAGGAGATTGCTAACCCCACCCAGGCAGGACCTCTCTGTTACCTTCATCCGGAAGAAGGTGATGCTGGTGAGAAGGTCCACAGTAGACTTGAGATCCTGAAGCCTCTCTGGGCTGCTTGCTGGGAAGTTGTTCTGAAGGGGTAGAGAACAAGCATTACCAGAGATAATAGAAGCTCCTCAAACCCTTCCCAACCACAGGAGTTCTCATCAGATGATCCCAAGGAGTCAGGTTTTATATAACAAGGATTGTGGGCATCTGGGAGGAGGATAAGGGATGGCAAAGGGGAACTTTTCTGAGTCTGGAGAAGGGGATATGAGGACATGGGACTACCATAGCCTAGGGATAGTAGAGGGAAGGGCCCTGCCAGGAACTAAAGAGTAGCCTGGGGTGGAGTGGGGGCAGGGAAAAAGATAGGCAACTATATATAGGTCTTCCACATGGATATTCCACAGCTTCCATCCATATTAAGATATACGCCTGTATGTATGTGTTGAAGTTGACCTATGTACCATGGCACATGAAAGTACACACACTATAGTATGTTTATTTTCATGCGTGCTTGTGTGTTTAGTGCCCCCTTCCTTGAGTATACACTAAGGCACATGTGCTTGCACCTATATGTCATAGCTTATATGTTTCCTCATAAACACATGTAAACGTCGGGATGCTCATGTGTGCATGCAAGTTGGAATGCGTGTTTTACACACATGTGTTTCTTACCCGGTACATGGACAAGTCAATTCTCAGGGAGTTGTGTAGCTGGTCCAGGAGTTTCACAAAGCGCTCTTTCTGAGGAGACAGAGGGCATGGGGCAGGGAAAAAGGGGAAGATTAGAGATGCCAGTGATTATCCTAACCTGGTAGGGTGTATAACCACATCTACCCATATGTGGAATGAGAGGATCAGAGATGTCCTTTTACCCTTGTGTTCCCTAGCAGGGCAGGACCAACCCCACATGAAATAGTAGCAATTGCCAGACACAAATGGTAATCTTGTCACCTACAGCCCCATCTTGACAGAATCCAGACCTGGTAAGACTTAGGGACACTAAAGACAGACAGTCAAAGGCCCAGTTGAGAGGGCAGAGGACCTAGGGGCTTCAGGAACAAGCTCTTCCAGAGGGAGCCTGTACCATTCAACAGTTTCCTCTGGGCTGTGGGCACAGTCAGGTGCCTCTGGACCCGATACCTCACTCCAGACCCCAACAAATGTTTAACTGGAAACCCTGGGATGGTCAGAAACTGATTTGGCATCTCTCCTTGCAGTCCTTAGGGAGTACAAGGAACTTGGTCAGTTCTGTCTCAGTCCTGGCAAGGAGTGCCCATCTGGTTGGATGGGGCAAAGGGTAGAAGTAAGAGGCCCCCTCGAAGGGGCCCAAGAGTCTGGGTACTGACCCCAAAGTTGGAGGCAGCAAATCGGTCAGAAGCAGAGACATTGGTAGAGGCTGTGGTGTGGGCGTAGTAGGCATTAATGTTGGCTAACAGGGTGCTCATGACAGCAGGTACTCCAGGGCACATGTACTTGGAGGAGAGGCAGGCAAAGTGTCTGGGGAAGGGAGGGACAAAGCAGAGGAGTCAGAAGGGTGCTCTGCAGAAGGGCCATCTCCTCCCTCTGGCCAGGGAACTGAGCTCCTGTTCTCCTTCCTGCCCTGCCCCCAGGGAGGCTTACAATGAGGAAGATCCAGATATAAATTCAGCCATAGCTTTACGTCCCTTTAAATGTCTCCCTACAAAAGGTTTCTCTGAGGAATATATGTCCCCCATTTCTTTCCTTCCTCTTTTTCCCCCTCTCTCCCTCTTTCTTTCCTTCCTATCTTCTTCCCTCTCTTCTTTCCTTCCTCCCTTCCTGCCTCCCTTCCTTTTCTTCCTTCCTTCTTTCCTTCTCCTTCCTTATCTTTCCTTCCTTCCTTTCTTCTTTCCTTCCTTCCTTCCTTCCTTCCTTCCTTCCTTCCTTCCTTCCTTCCTTCCTTCCTTCCTTCCTTCCTTCCTTCCTTCCTTCCTTCCTTCCTTCCTTCCTTCCTTCCTTCCTTCCTTCCTTCCTTCCTCAGTCCCTTCCTTTCTTCCCCCTCTGTTTCCTGTCTCAGTCTGTCGGTTTGTTTTCTGTCTTTCTCTCTATGTCCTTTCTATTAATTTCATATTGTTTGTTTCTTCTCTCTGTCATGGTCTCTGCATGTTTCTCCTCCTCTCTTGAATCTGTGTCTCCATTTATGTCCCTTTGAGTATTAAGGATGCTTAAGGATGCCAAATGAGACGTACATTTTTTTGATGTGGCCAGTAGGAGAATTTGTTTTTCTGACAGTGCATATTTGTTATAAGGGCTTTAAGAAATCATCCAGTGGGAGAGTGGGAGAAACAATGAATGCTTGTTAAAAAAAATAAAATCAAATTTAAAAAGGAATGAAATGTGTCAAAAAATATAAAAACTAATCATCTTTGAAATTATGTTATGTTTTCTCTATGATTTGAGAAATAACTTCCACTTAACAGATTTTTTTTTAAAAAAAGAGTATCTATTTCCCTCCTCAGTTTCTGTCTCTTTGTTACTCATATATTATGCAAGTAACATACCACACAACCATACCAAAGTACTTGCATACATGAGTATGCAATACTACTTTGTTACTTGTCTTGTCTGTTTCTCTGTCCATCATTCTGTGTGCCTTCCTCACTCTGTCTCATCCTCCCCCTTTGCCTGTCTCTCTCTTTCCATCTCTCTGTGTTCTTCTTTCTCCTTGGTCATTAAGTGACATTCTTTTGCTAAATCCCAAGCTTGATGTTTCCTCCCCTCCTCCACTTGCCAGGATAAAGTTCTCCTGATTGGTTCTCCTTCCCATGGCCACATCCTTGTTCTCTCAAGTTCTGCCCAACTTTCTTCTGACAGACTTCCTACCTTTAACCCCACTGGTGACCCCCCCCCTTCCCCAATACCATCCTGAACTTAAGATTGACTAGTGGAGATTCACATTGCTCCACTCCTTCAATACCCAGTTTCCTAGCTGATCTTCTGTGATGTCACCTTGACCCTATTAGCCTGCCTAACTCCCTTCTTCTCCTCCCTGCGTTGAATCTGTCCCACACCCACCTGCTCCTATACCAAGGGGCTATTGCCCACCCCACCTGCTAGAGCCCACCCTTCTACCCCATGGCTGGTCTCACGTCATGGCTTGGTAGATGGATTCGACTCCATAACGCATGGCAAATTCGTCCACAATTTCCTGGGCAGTCTCATCATAATAGACCTTCCAGGCATCATCACCCTTTGCATCTGGGATCCGGACAGCACCACTGTTCTGCACATCTGTTACAAAGTGGAACAGGTTCTGAAGAGGAAGCAAGGGAACAGATTAGATCAATGGCAAGAGGGGACAAGACCAAGACTAGGAAGGGGCTCGGGGATTCATGGGAGAGGTATAAGAATTAGTGGGCAGACAGGATCACCCTCGCTTCAGTCCAAGGACAGTACCACTGACCTGAAGGATACCTATAAGGGCCCAGAGGCCCTAGAGGAAGAATGGGAACACTGAGATGGTCTCACCTCATGCAGACACGTGTACTGGACATGGTACGGTGCCACCTTCTCCTCACCCTTGATCTCCACGCTGATATGTAATCGAATGGCTCCAGACACGGCTGACTTGTCTGTCCGCTTATCTGGGAACCAGAGAAAGAAGAGACAGAAGGTCAGAAAGAATCCCCAAAGTAATCTGGATCAGTGAAGAGAGACCTTGGAGGCTTTCATGGTGAGACAGACAATCTAGGCCCCGGTATGGCTTAGGGACAGACCACCTGGAAACAGGAGATAGAACCAGATGATTCTTGGAGTCTGATGGTATTTAAATCTTTCCAATTAGATTGAAGACCCAAGGGCAAGGATTATATACACACACACACACACACACACACACACACACACACATACATATGTATGTATATATGTATATATATACACATATATACATATATGTTCTTTTCTAGTCTCTCTCCTGTAATTGGGACCTATCCAAATGTTTTCTCCTCAGACTAGAGACTTTTTGAAGACAAAGCCTTGTCTCTTCCTCAGAATAGTATCAAGTCTCTCCTCTTGTCCAGCCCTACCCACTTCCGCCCCAGTGCAAACATGCCAGGAGTAGCTCAGTGGACTCTCACCTAGGTTGTACCAGACATCCATCTCGCCACTCAGAGTTCGTACTTCAATAATGGTCTGGCCCAGGAAGTCATCTGACTCTCGCTTGAATCTCTGTTTCACTCGAGATTTGATGTCATCATCCTCATCCCAGACACGAACCTTGATGCGATCTGAAGAGTTATGGCACTCGCTGTGGGGTAGATGGAGGAAATGGGAAACTGTTCATGCCCTGGGCATCAGTGCCAGGGGGAAGCTGGAAGGAGGAGGGAAAGGAGAGGGGCTGAACCTCCTTGCCAGAAGGGATTTCAGGGCTAGGTGGGTCCTCCCTGAGCACTGGGAGACACCCCCAGGTGAAGGCACTTACAAATGGAAGTTCTCTTCCCACACAGGGTTGAGATTCCCATAGATGGTTTTAGTTCGTTTCTTCGTCTTGCCGACCTGGACAGTAACATAGGGGTCACTGGAGCCGGTTTTATCCTTTGCCTGAAGGCCCTGGGCACAGACCACTGGAACACACACATGCATGTACAAACACATGTGTGAGCACATGCAAATGTACACACCAGATCAGATTACACATGCACATACAAACGTAAGCACACGTGTGAACAATTCAGGAGCATATATCCTAGAACACTTGCATAATACATACACACATACATGCATATGTACACCAGAACGTGTGTTAACATGTACACACATCACATGATCAGATAACGACACAAGTACACAAACAACAATCTTGTACATGTATCATCTGTACATATACCCACACATGTTTGTAAGCCTCTATAGAACTGAACTAAACAAAGCAGCCTTAGGGAGTCTTGGAGACAAGACACCCAAAGTACTACTGGTGGTGTGTTGGGAATACAAGATAGCCCTGAGTAATACCAAGAGCTAGGTGGTGCTAGGGGGATGCTGAAGACACAGGGTGGCATGGACATTTCCCAGGGCATTCAAAGGAGTAAGTCAATAGTAAATTAAGAATCTATTATGTATCCACTATGAGCTCAACATTATTCTAAGCACTGTGTACGTTGCCTCTGGACCTTGACTTAGACAAGAAACCAATAAGAGGTGGGTGCTAAGGGCATCATTAGACAGAGATGTTCCCAGGAGCCCAAAAGAAAGCTATTTTTCCTGGGAAGTGGCATAGAGCCTGGTGATTACGGAGGGAATCTGGGGCAGGCGTAGTGAAGTGGGAAGCCATTGGAAAAGAGATATCAGTGAAGGGCATAGATACCACTGCTGCCTAATGTCCACCATAAACTCGGCCTAGCCTCAGGCACCCAACCCACCACCATGCCTCTGGGAGTTATAAGTCCCAACACCCAGATGGACCTCACCAGTGATACTGATCTTAGCCGACCACTTGGATGTTCCATCCAGGACACTCTGTTTCACAGCCTTCATCTGCTGTGTGTGTGTTGTCTTGGAGACTGCAAAGATCTCCTGGATCAGCTCAAAGATCTCAGGCTTGTTCCGCTCCCGGATCTTCATGCGGTCCTTAAGCACCATAATGATGTTCTGTGTGCGGTCCTCGGCCCCATGCTTGGAGCTCTTCTCTGCAGCTCCTGGAGTATTAGCGGAGGAACTCTTAGACATTAGGCTACTAAACCCTAAGTGCGCATCCATCCCTTTCACTGATCCTCCAGTCCCCTCACTAAATCCCAGCTTCTTCCCCAGTCACTGTCACTGTTTCCTCATCTTCTTCCAGATGCTCCCCCACCACCTTTCACTCATAGAATAAAATTAAGAGTTAGAAGGGATCTTAGGTTCTATCAAGCTCTCCTCTCTCATTTTGCAGATGAGAAAACTAAGTTTTGTCTAAATTCAGACAAGGAGTCAGTGGCAGAGCCAGGGTTTGAACTCAAATCTGAGCTCTGATTCCAAATTCAGTATTCTTTCTCATGGTATCACTCTGTCTCTGCAGCCTCCATTCACTCAGTGATCACCCATCACTTATCCCTTATTTTGCTTAATGAATTCCCATTCCCCTCAGAGCTTTCTATTCCCTTTACTGAATCCCCATTCTCTTCACTGAGCTCCTCATCCCCTGACTGAGCCCTCATCACCTTGCCCATAGTTAATAGTCACTTCCACACTTGCTCCTTTTTCTGTTGAGCCCTGGCTATTGGCATCTCTGCTCTGTCCTACTCTGCCCTAGGATATCCAGGTCCCCATAGCCACTGGAATCTACAGAGTGTAAGTTGGGTGGTAGATTTGAACGTGGGTCTGATATGCCATATGCTAAGCCTGCCGATGCCAATCGCTGAGATAATTATGGATTTGGGCTCAAAGTCCCTTGTAGGACCTGGGGAGCTTGTGCTGAAGTCCAGGAAAAAATATGATAAGGACGGTTGGCATTGCTGGTGTCTGAGTTGACCTGAATCAACTTAGAAGACAAACAATGATAGAGACAGAGAAATGCCCTCTTGTACCGCAGGGGAGAGGGAAGAAAAGGCCTAGGGAGGGTGCACCCATTATGATCCCCATTGGGTCTGTCCTTACGCTGCAGGCAGTCAGCATTGAGTAAGTCCTGGCACTTCTCATGACACTTGACCCCGCACTCGGTACATCTCATACCCTGCCGAGCAATGCCCCACAGAAGCCCCTCACACTCATAGCAGTAGGTGGGTGTGGTGGCCGTCCACACCTCGAAGTTGTGGGGGGTTGTGCAGGAGATGGGGTAGATTAAGGCTTGAAGTGTCTTCTTGTAAACATGGTTTTTCTGGAGAGAGACAGAGAGAAGGGAATCTGATGGCAGGGGCCCAGACCAATAGAGCATGCCTTTCATCTACATCCCTCCCCTGATGCTGGGAAACAGAATCACAACCTGAAAACTGGAAATGACCTTGGAAGTCGTCTCCTTATAAGGCTCACCCATCCTTCACTCGAAGATGCCCACGGGCAGTAAGCTCATTGTCCCCTGATCTAGCCCTTTTGGATGGCTCTAATTGTCCAGTTCTTCCTCCTAGTGCCAGAAATCTGCCTTTCTGCAACACCCCACCCCCGCCCCCGCCATCCCTGCTTCCATTACTTCTAATCCTGACCTCTGTGGCCAAGCAGAACATGGCTAATCCCTCTTCTTTTTCAAACACTTGGACACCCGCTGGTTATCCTTGAAAAGAAAGATCATGTCCCCTGCCACTCTCCCTCCCTCCCCACCAATTATTATTCTCTAAGCTAAATATCCTTGGTTCCTTCAGCGGAGCCTCATAATGACATGGCCTCCAGGCCCTTCACCATCCTGGTCCCCTTCCAACACTTCCTCTAACTTCTAACAGGCACCTTGACGCTTCTTTCTCTGTGCCCATTTCTTATTCTTCTTTCAAGGCCCAGATGGACTCCTCCTTCCTCCAGGGAGCCCTCCCTATCTAATCTAGTCCACAAAAGTTCCTCTCTAAATCCTCCAGTCCTGAGGACCTGTTTGGTTCATGGGGACTTCTGTTTGTTTCTTGTCTTTTTGCTAGTCTGAGTCTTGCTTCCTACCCAGCCTTTGGAGCTCCCTGAGAATAGCAGAACACAGAGTTTGGCATATTGGGGAGACTCAGGAGAGACATGTTAATTGAATTTCCTGGTCCACTCCACCACCACCCCTATTGCTGGTGCCTTTCCTTCTCAGATCATCTCCAGTTTATCCTTGTACACAGTTTGTACATAGTTGTTTGCATGTTGTCTCCACCATTAAAATATACACTTCAAGGGGCAGGGACTATTTTTTGCCCTTCTTTGTGTCCCTGGAAGTTAGCACAGTGTCTGACACATAGCAGGCACTTAATAAATGCTTTTTAACTGACTGCGACACATTTTTCCTTCTCCTATTCTCCTAGAAGATTCAACAAAGGTGGACCACTTTTGAGAAACTGTGCAATAAAAAATAAAAGACAGGGAGGCCAGTCTCCAAGAGTCTACACCTGCCTGCAGCCTGTACCTTTCATGCCTTTAAGAAGAACCTGGTCTGTGGGAAAGAGACAACATTGAAAAATAGGTGCTGGTCAGGGGAGTTGTCAGGAAGCATTATTGAATAGGATGTCCCACAGACATTAAACTTGACATTGAGCTTATCCAAAACTGAACTCATTATTGCCCCTCCCCCACTCTTATCCTGTCCTTTCTTTCTAACTTTCCTTTTGAGAGGAACCCCCTCAGTCACCCATATTTGCAAGCTGTTATCTTTTACTCCTTACTCTCACCCCTGACCCACTCCAGTGTCTAATCAGGATAGCATTCCAACCTTCATAACATCTTTCCTTCTTTCCTCTGACTCTGCCAATATCCTGAGAGTGCAAGCCCTCATCACCTTACCTCTGGACTCTTATAGCCTTCTGGAGTCTCTCCATACTCCTGTGTATCCTCCCCTCAGCTATCAAAAAGATCTTCCTAAGGCATAGGTCTGATCACGTCACACCACCCTGCCTCCAACTCTTATTCAGTAAGAGTTGAAGCGGCCCTATTACCTCCTGGACCAAATGTAAATTATTCTTTGACCCTTAAATCTCTTTCTAACCTGGCCCCTTCCTATAAGTCAGTGACATTGGCCTCATTGCTGTTCCTTGCACAAACTTTCAGTCTCTGGACTCCAGAAATTTTTATTGGCCATCCACTACTAAGGAACTTTCTTAACGTCTCTTCTTAGTCCCTGGTTCTCCTGGTTTCTGGCTAAAATCCAAACTTCACCAAGGAAGCCTTTCCTGATCCTCTTTAAGGCTAGTGATTTCTTCCCAGATTATCTCCAATTTATTCTACGTATGTCCTGCTTGTACACAGGTGTTTATATGTTGCCTCCCTCGTTAATGAGCTCCTTAAGAGCAGGCACTGTCTTTGCCTTTATTTGTATCAGAAGACTTTAGCACAATGCCCAGCACATAGTAGGTGCTTACAAATGTGTGTTGACTTGAGGATTACCCTGCATTTTGCTTTTCCAATCCTTAAGGCCAGAGCATCTTCTGGCAAAATCCCAGATTCATAGGCTTCCATTGGATCTCCCTTCACCTCCGCCATCCCACCACCCATGCCTACTTACTAGCTCTTCATTGTTTAAGGTGCTGGAGGCCAGTGCAGAGGTGATCCCAGCCTTCCGGGACTGGACCAGGGACTAAAAGAGGAAAGCCCAAAGGAGGAAAAAATCAGCTATGGATCAAAATCCCTACTCATGATGATTGTTGGCATCACCAGCCATGGAATGAAATCACCAGCCACCAAATCAGAACCATCAGTCTTCAGCTGAAATCACTAGTCACACATTGGTATCATGGATCATGGTGAAGGGGCTAATTGCCTCTTGCACCTCCTCCACTTATAGAGTGATAACTGTGGCAGGGACCCCCTAGCCATCCCACCCCCGTAGGCAGGTCCGTTCCCCAGGAGGATAGTGGCCACATGCTCTTTGGGATACTAAAGTATCCTAGGGACAGCAGGCAGAAGAGAGGAGAGGCGGGAAAGGCTGTAGAGAGTGTTTGAGGGTAGGATTGTTGGGAAGGAAACTATGGAGGTCACTTACCATCGCCTGAATGGCCAGGCAGCAAGAGAAAAGGAAATAATGGTGTTAGCTTCAGAGAGCCTTTCTCCACTCCGACCATTCCCTTATACACACACACACACACACACACACACACACACCATAACCCCCATACCCGCTTCAGACATATCTGCCCAGGTCTGTGAAATCCCTGCTCTCAAGTGCTTTCTTTGGGAATGCTATGGGAGCAAGGCCAACATTTGGCTGGCAATGTCAAAGATAAAGGAAGGACCCAGTCACCAGCATCCTACCCCTCCCCGGGCTACAGCAGCAGGCTATGGCTTCCACCAGTCACAAACACTAAAATGTACCAAGGTGGTAAGGGTTAAAGGGTATTAGGCCCAGGATAAAGAGGGTGCTCTGGGAAGCTAGTACTTATGTCAGACCCATCTGAGAGGAGAAAGGAAAGGAGTGAGGCCTCGGCAGGATCAGATGGGAAACTGCCTGATTCCACGCTTTTGTTCCTCCCAGCCCAGGAATAGCCCTGGCTGGTATGATGTGGTCTGGGGGTAGGGAACAGGGATCCTCTCCAGGATCCAGTTTCTTCCTTTGTAAAATGAAGAGGCATTCTAAGGCCCTTTCCAGGGTGACCATTCCATATTCTAGGGGAAGAAGGAAGGAATTCTCCAATTGGGTGGGGGGGGGGAGGAGATTGGCTATTGTTTCAATTTTTTGATGTGGATACTGTATGCTGTAAATTTTAGGGAACAAGCAATAGCCAGAGATGGATGGGGGTGGCAGGCCAGTCATAGGATCATAGATGGAGAGCTGGAAGAGACTTTTGAGATCAAATCTTCCATTTGACACATGAGGAAACCGAGGCCTATAGAAGTGATATGGCTTGCCCAAAGTTGCACCAGAAGCCAGGAATGCAGATGAGATCTGGGCCCTAATCCAGCTCTTTCCGCCACTCCACACCACCTCCAGGCACTTATGCTGGGAAGTACAGGCAGTAACAATGCAGAATCTCTGGCCATGTTCCTGGGAGATGTTGGGGAGGTTCAGAATGGTCAGAACAGGAAGCATCAGCTCACCATGACCCTGCTTCCATTGCACAGATGTGTATGTTGTGAGTTATAATGGTTACTCCTCCCCTTCCTGAAGCCAGAAATTCCCCCAAGGGTTTTCTGGGAATGTGCTGAATGGGAAATGTGCCCTAGTTGGCCAAGTCATGGGACTGAGAGCTGTGGATGTGGAACTGACGAAGCAGATAGAAGAGGGAAGGAGGCAGGAAGAGAGCGCCAAGAGCCAGACTGAGAGTGAATGGAGAGGGAAAGAGGGAGCTTCCTGGGAGACAGGGCCCAAGCCCACTCCCAAATAGTCATTTGCATGTTGTTTCTTCCCCTCTCCCTCATTAGATTGTGAGCTCTTGGTGAGCAGAGACCGGTTCTCCCCGCCCCACTTCTTTGTAAATCCAACACTTAAGAGTGTCTAGAACACAGTGGGTGCTTACTAAATGCTAGTTGACTTGACTAGACAAAGGAAAGCTATCCTTAGCTAGTCCAGTCGATGAACATGTAGTAAGCACTTACCATGTGCTCAGTCTGAACAAACCTAATTTCTCTGCCAAGTGTCAGCCGTTCGAATGTTTGAACAAAACTATCACGCTCCCCTCCCTATAGTCTTCTCTTCTCTAGGCTTGTTTAGCCTGTTTTTTGTTTTGAACTGTTTGTCTCAGTTCCTTCAACTGACTGTCAGCAGGTGTGATACTCTCCAAGTTATCTGTGCTCTATGACCCCGATGGATGTCACAGGCAACGTCTCTGAGCCTTGGTTTTCTTGATATGGAAATAAAATGAGGATACTAACAGCTAGTGTTTATGTAGCACTCTAAGGTTAACAAAGTAACACAACCATGCTGTGAGGCAGGTGTTATTATTATGTCCATTTTGCAGATGAGGAAACTGAGGCCCAGTGGGGTTAAGTGACTTTCCCAGAGTCACATAGCCAGTAAGGGTCTGAGGTTGGACATTATTATTATTATTATTATTATTATTATTATTATTATTATTATTATTATTATTATTATTATGGATGGGGTAGGAGGAAAAAAGGACCAAGAAAAAAGAGACAGAGGTATGATACCATTTGAAGTTAAGTGTGATGTAGTAATTGGGTTCCAGGGAAGGAAAGGGAGATAGTCTCAGTGGACCCCTGGGATCAGCCCTGGAAATAGGTTTGGACTAGGGAGAAGGGAATGCTGCTTACTCACCAGGTCGCTCACAAGAGGAATCGGTTTTCTTTTTCGAATGTCGGGCATGCTGTCTATGATGATGAGACCACCGCCAGGCCTGGGAGAGAGACAGCAAGGAATTCCCCTGGGCACTACTCATGCCTGTGGATTCCCTCATAATACCCCCGGGGCCTACCTTGGTACCTCAAACTGCCAAGGAATGAGGGCACAGTGCTCTTTCACTTCTGGGATCTCTAAAACACCCAAATGTGCCTTCAGACCTGAGCCCTTGATCTGCCCTCCCAAAGTAGGAAACTCATTCCAGGCAGTTCCCAGGGAAAGAGAAGGGAGCGATTTGGGCTTGAGAGGCCTGTGTTTAGCTACTCACCCGCCTTTGAACCAAAGTGAGTTAGACATCTCTCCTTCTCCTCGGGCCTGAGGGATAATCACAACTTTGTGACATTCTATCCAAAGGGTAGTTACCATCCCTTCCACCCCCCTCCAACTCACAGATGGACACCCTGGGGGGATTTCTCTGAACCTCCAGGATCTTGGCTCTTCTTCCCACCTGGGCCTCCTTAAGGGAGCAAAGCCCCCATGGTATCTCCCAGACCTTGGAGCCGAGCCTCGGTCTTACAGCTCCATAGGCTGAGATTTGAGAACTTCCCCGCTGCCCTGATCCCTCCCCCTCAGGGCTTCCTGGCCATCAGTCCAATCTCTCTTAGCTTTTATCTATCCAGTCTGACCTCCGTATTTTAGTCTATTGAGATGGAGGGTCCCAGGGATGGGGGTGGGGGTTAATGTTAATGAGCGTTAATGAGTGGGGAAGGGGTGTCCACTGGCAATGGGGCAAGAAGAGAGTTTGAGCCAATCCCAGGTCCATCCTATCCCTGAGACCCTTGGGAGATGGAGTAGATTATAAAGAGGACAATTCTGATCCCAGCTCAGTCATTATCTCTTGATGTGACTCTGGACAAATCATTCACTTGTCCCTTCTAAATCACAGTGAACTCAACTGCCAATTGGGGCGATGTCCTCCTTGAGGAAATTCTATAGAAATGACGGAGGATGACTGTTATTTTAGAAGTTTTAATTGGAGCAGGTTTCCCCACCCACTGCCTGGATGAGAGTGGAGAGATCTCAGTGTCTGATGTATTTTGACGAAACGTTCATTTGTCTCCCCTGCATCCCTGAGTTGAGACCAAAATATCCTGTTCTGGAGCCTAGCAAGCTATGCCAGGCATGAAAGGGATGCTGAGGGTGTGAGAAGAGGGCAAAGGAGAAAGACCAGCTGCCTTCTTGGGATCCCTGACCATCTCCTAGACTGTGCCTTCTTCCCCCTCCTGCTGCTCTGGTGTCCATCAGGGACCCTGGTGGAGGGTACACACCTACCTGTGCCAGTGGTGCTCACAGGGCATGAGGGCAGTGATGGTGATGAGGAACTGAAAAGCATGAGAGGACCCGAAGGGCAGCCAAAGGCAAACAAAAAAAGAAATAATGGCGGATGGAGGAAGGAGGGGTATGGGGAGAGGGGCCAGAGCCTGGCAAGGGGAGGACAGAAGATTCAATGGAGATCATGGAGGGAGCCAAGGGACAAATGGAGGCGCGTCCCCAACCCCTGCCCATCTGAGCTTTGATTTGATGCAGCCCAGCCTGAGGCTCTCTCAGCTACCCAGCCCAGCTCCTTCTTCCCTCTGACTCCTCTCCCAGAACCCAGCCCTGCCTGCCAATTTACTCCTGACTCCCATGCTAAACTTGTCTGCCTTCTTAACCCTGACATTAGTCTTGACCATTATCTGACAGATGACCTTCATCTTAATCCTGATCATGACTATGACCTGAGATGCAAACCTGACTCTAAATGTAATAACTCAACTCAACCTTGGCCCTGCTCATGAATGCTATCCTAATCCTGGAGCTGACCCCGATTCTTATCCAAATTCTAACTCTGACCCCAATGCTAACCCCAATGTTGTCATTCAGTTGTGTCCGACTCGCCCTGACCCTGTTTGAGGTTTTCTTGGCAGATACTGGAGTGGTTTGCCATTTCCTTCTTCGGATCATTTTACAGAGGAGGAAACTAAGGCAAACAGGGTTAAGTGACTTGTCCAGAGTCACCCAGCTAGTAAATGTCTAAGGCCAGATTTGAACTCAGAAAGAGGAGACTTCCTGATTCCAAGCCCAGTGCTCTATCCACTGCACAGCCTAGCTGCCCGATGAGCCCAACCTCCATCATAAACTCAACCCCAATGCTTGGAACTAACCCTAAAACCAAGCCTAACTTCAACCTTGATCCTGAGCATAACTTGAATTGAAAGGCCAACTCTGACCCTCATCATAACCTCAATCCTGACCCCATACCTAATCCTGATATTAATCCTAACCTCCTCCCCAACGCTGAATCTCAAATCGCCACATCTAGCCCTACGAACCTGGAAACATCCCAAACCAATCTAGACCCACTCTTGGCTTGTGACACTGATGCTCTTGGTCCCTTCCTAGCTGGGGCGGTCCCCTCACAGGGCACACTCACCTCCTGGAGCTGCATTCGGACTTTGTTGAATACTCGTAGCCAGTTGGCCTTGGCTCTGGACATGGAGTCCTGCCCTTCTTCATCTTCCTGAGCCCTGTAACGGAGACCGGCCCCACCCCAGGGCCAGCATTTAGGTTCCCCACTGGGTCCCCAGTGTCTGGATCTCTAGTGTCTCCCATGTACCAATATCACTGTCTGTTTGAGGAGAGGCTTGGGGTTCCTTGGTGAGATGGGGGCCAGACCTCATGCTCCCATCTGGAGATATGGGCAATGAATAGAAAACCCAAGCATCTTGGGCCTCTCTGGCCATTTTCAGGATCTATAGCTATATCACCCAGTACTCTGTGTAGCCTGTAGCCCGGGACTAGACTCTAAGCCTGCTTGTTTCTTGTTCCTCTTCCCCTACTCCCTACCATGGCTACATCTGCATCATGCTTCCTTTACCTCTCTTCCAGCTTTGGAGGTTCTGGCTCAGGTGCCCGCTCTGCCCCAGACACCTCCTCAGCTCCCGCTGGCTCTGGAGGCATCTTGGCCCCTTCAAGGGCTTCTCCAGACACTGGGGAGGCTTTCTCTTCCCTTTCCAAGGAGGTGGGCACAGTGGGGAGGTAGCTGTCCTCCTTGGAGTACTCTTCCTCATTCTCACTGTAGTGCCCCTGCCTTAGTTCTTCATCCTCCAGGTCTTCCTCCAAGTCTTCTTCTAGGTCTTCCTCTTCCAAGTCCTCTTCCTCCTCTTCTTCCTCTTCCTCCTCCTCCTCATTCTGATCCCAATGAGGGGAGTCTTTGTGGTAGCTCACCGAACTGTGGCAGGAGTGGTAAGAGTCTCGGTCCCTCTCTTCCTCTAACTCAGAGCCCTGCAAGCTCTGGTCATCTGGATCAAAGTCCTCACTCAGCTGGGAGCTGCCCTGGCTCAGTTCCCCTGAGGAGGCATAGCGGCTGCTACCAGTTGGGCTGTATGGGTGGCAGGGTTGGGAGTGAGGAGAGAGCAGATATAGATGGATATTAAAAGTACAGTTGTCTCCAATTTAGAAGTCCCTGTGCCCTTTCCTTCCAATCTTGAGCACGGGGTAGCTCTCAGTGGGATGGGGTATTCATCCTAAGGGTGAATACTCATTTAACCCCAAGTTAGAATAGACTGGAATACTAGCAGGCAGTAGAAAAGCATCAGGCCTGGAAGCCTAGAGCCCTTTACTAAAGCCCCAGCTCTGCTATTGGCCAACTATGGGACATAGAGTGAGGCTTCCCCTCTCTGAGTCTGTATCCCCAGGAGAATAATCCCTGCTCTGTCTACCCTCCAGAGCTTTGGTGAAGAATGAATGAGAAACTATACAGAAACGTGCCCTTTTCCACAGGGGAGTATAAAAGCCCAGTACAACTAACGTAAGGCGATAGCTCTACTCTTCTCTCCATTCCACTTCCTTCTCTCTCATCAGAGCAGAAATGTCCTGGATGCCAGCCCTACAGCCCAGAGAGTTCAAATCCAGGACACAAGGAGCTGTTGGCATTTGTCCCTAGGCCTTATTCTTCAGCCAGCTGACTAAGGACCCACTATTCTAAAGGAAAAGAACATGTTCTCTAAAAATCTGGCCAAGTATGTGCAATGTATTAAAATGGACAGTGCTGACTCCTTCTGGAGTGTGCATGGGTACGGTGCTAACCTTCACTTACTCTCATCTGCCATTTTGACCTCAAATTTATTTCTATGTCTTTGTTCCCCATAATTCCTTTGACCCCCCCTTCCATCTCCCTTCCCTGGAGGACCCACAGATCAGCAGCCAAGTGCTCATTGTACTATCTTAGATGAAGACCATGTCCAATATCTTTCTTCCTTCTTGAGTCCCCTTGAGTCCCCCCGCCATCCTCCCTTCTTCCTCCCCTACCCTCACAGCAAACAAATCCAAAACAGACAGGTGGACAAACCCAAAGGACAAGAAGAGGCCCCCCAAAAGGCAGAAAAGCTCACCATGCAGACAAGGACAGGGGCAGTGTGGGGGAGGCCGATACCACATCTACAGATACATCTGGCTGGCTTAGAAAGCCCCCAGGAGCCATTTCTGACTCAGACATTCTGGCCCTATGGTCCCTAAGGGTCTGGGCCAGGAGCTTGAACACCTGAGTTCTAGTCCTAATTCTGTAACTGAATGAAAGGTATAACCTTGACTAAGTAAGATATTTCTAGTCTGAGCTGGGTTTCCTCCCTCTTCGAAAGAGGATAATAACCTATAATCTGCTCCACTTCCAAGGCCTGTGTATGGCTCTAATGGGAGACAGCATGAGAAATGGCCTCAATGTCGATTAGTACCATCATTATCAATACAGATAAGTGGGAAGAAGACCACGCCCATTGGGTATATGACTTTGTACAAACCACTTAAACTCTCTGGGTCTCTGTTGCCTTATCTGTAGCAATGGGTTCAATAATACCTCACCTTCCTTAAGGTTTGGGGCTGGAACAGATGACCTCTTTTCCCACTGTGGGAGCTACAACCCTATGAGATTTATTCTTTCCTATTAAAGGGAGCTGAAGGAGACTGGGAGGGGCTCCCCATGAAGACAGGAAAGAGGGCCTCCTTGGGAAGGGGCCAAGAAAGAAAGATCTGCTTAAAATGCCATTCATTCTGCTGATTTCTGGAAAATGGTCCCTCCAACTCACCCAACAAGGAGTTATATGGACTAGGGGTGATTGGCCAGCGGTATCGGCCTGCCCCAGCCCACGAGGACCAGACCACAGCATTGGACGGGGCATGAGGCTCACAACAGGGAAAGGACCCACCTATCTGACAGGTCTAGGGATGGCCTGTTCTCAAGGGAATAATGGCGGCGGGTTGGCCGCCCCCGGCCAGCCTCCGAGTCGCTGTGGCCCCGAGTGGTTGGATCGACGCTACTGAAGCGTCTGCCAGGGAGTAGGGAAAGGGGAGGAGGAACATGGTCAGCAGGTGGGGGGGGGTATTTAGCTAAGGCTCCCCTGGGGAGGGGAGGGCAAGTGTTAATGGGTGGGGTCATCCTGGGATCAGCTCAGCTGGTGCCACATGGCAGGAGGGCTAAGCTCTGCCCCCTTGCCTACACTGAGCTCATGAATGTCCCAAGAGACCAACGCATTTTCAGGGCCCCACACATTTGGGTTATTTGTTCGAGTTTCAGCATCATCTTTGGGTTAACCAAGAACAGCTCCTTTAACTTGCCTGGTCCTGATGACAACTTAATTCAATTTTGAAAACCCAACCAGTGTTGGATTAAACACCAACAGTTTGCTCCTTGCAGCGATTCTGCACCTGTGGGTGAGGCAGCTTCCTCTTGCTAGAGTAATAGTGGTCCTTAACCTAGGGGCCATGAACTTGTTTTGGTCATAATTATTTTTCAGTCATTTTTCTTTGTAATCCTCTGTATTTTATTTAATACATTTTAAAACATCGTTCTGGTAAATCAATAGGCTTCATCAGATTGTCAAAGGGATCCAGGATGAAAAAAAAAGGTTAGGAACCTCCGGACTAGAGTTTTCTAGGAGATCAAAACTCTTAGACCTTACCCTGTGCCCAGAAGTAGGGTCTATTTAGTCTTCAGACCCCAAGCTCCATCCACCTCCTCCTTCTCCCCTTCCCTGCACTTTACTCTTCCATTCAACAATATACAAGAAGGCAGGCTTGTCTCATGGAGATTGCTGGCCTACAAGTCAGACCTGGGGTTTACTTCCAATACTAACTGGGTAATCTTAAGGAAGTTTATTGCCCCTTGCTTAGTCTGAGTTTCTTTATCTATAAAAGAGGAGTTGGACTAGACAATCTCTTTCCTTCCATTCCTGCCTCCCCTTCCTCATGCCACCCCAGGATTCTAGATCCTCCCTTTCTCCTCTTCCACTCCCCCCCACCCCAGGTACCTGACTGGAGGTGCTTCTGAGTAGTCTTCATAGCTCCTCATAGAATCACTGTAAGAATCCCGGGAATCTCGGGAGCCCAGTGGAGGAGGTCGGACTGAATACTGGTGGACAGAGGCGTTTGGCTGGGATGTGGTGTAGTAGGGCGGTGGGATGCTGTTACTGGTCTCACTGCGGTAATCACTGTCCCGGTCATCCACAGCACTGTCTGGGTCTTCATCTGGAAAAGGCCCCAAAGGAGGAGGAAGGCATGCAGAAAGGAAAAAGATGAAGGGCTGGGAGGTGGGATGGAGGGTTGTCCCCAATAGACAACCCAACCTCCTCCCCTCCAGGGAACATGGATGGCACCAAAATGCCTTTGATCTCAAAAAGTGATTGTGAATTTAGGGGTACTCCCCCCAAGACCTAGGGTGTCCTCAATGCCAGCTGCTTTCTTCCCCTCTGTCCCTACACTAAGCAAGGTTAAGTATCTCATGCAAGTCGAAGAAGGTTGTCTTTAACGTGGATTATGGCATGCTCCTCCCTATATGGGAGAAACTGTGAAAAGAAGATTGGAGGGAGGAAGAGCCTGTCAGCTGGGCCATTGTGATGCTTGAGGAATGGAGCTGTATGGACTTTGAGTAAAACAAAGGGCAAAGAGAAAGGAATAAAAGAGAGGTGACAGAGAGATCCATGATGGCACACAGGAAGTGTAGAGGTTTAGGACACAGTCCATAGAAAATGGATGGCCCAAGTTGGAGAGAAGAAGGGAGGAGACAGGATACAGTATATTAGGGCTCAATATGGGAGGCAGAGGTAGACAGACTTGTGGTCAATAGAAATACATCCAGGGCTTAAGTAGGCCTGGAGAAAGAAGTAAGGAGGACTGGTTTACCAGGCTCCAAGTGGACCTTGAGGAGACACCAGTGGCATGGTGCCAGCTCCATAGTGTCTTACTCTTTTCCAGAACCAACTATCCCCAATAGTATTGAGGCTACAAGCGCCTTCTGGGGTGACCAGGCCCAATTCATGGTGCAATGTCAAGTTGCTTCCTCGGCCTTGGGCTCACCTATCACCCCTTGGTGATACTCCTTCAGAGATATAGCAACACTGACCCATTGCCTGAGATGTTTTGCTGGAAGCAGGAGGAGAAGATGTAGAGAATTGGGATGGGGAGGGGTTTGAGGGCACAGAGTGGGCAGAAGGCTGTCGACAAAGCAGAAGTTCAGGGCAAGGGACCACTGGAATAGTGTCCATCTAGATGCCCGTCCATCCCTCCAGAACAGAGAGGTAACTGGGGGTCCCTGATAACCACCCCCATAGCCCTGCCACCATCTTTAGCTTCTTATCTGGACCCTTTTTCACAAAATAGCATAATGGAAGAGCTAGGAAAGAACTTAGGGATCATCTAGAAACTAGATGATCTGTTATTCTAGTCCAACTCTTTCATTTTACAGATAGGGAAACTGAGGCCTAGAGAGGAGAAGACTTGTCCAGAGTTACACTCATCCCTCTCCTCCACAAGAGGAAGGGGAAGAGAAGGAGGGGGGAGGAGAGAATCAACAAGGGAGTAGGTGACAGGTAGGGGAAGAGATATGGGATTGGACATGGGGGCAGAGGGTAGGGAGAGAGATTTGGGCAGAGGTGGAGGTCCTGAAGGTCCCTAAGGGGGTGCTTGTGAGCATCTAGTCCCATCCAGTCCCGAATTGCCGCCCTCATTATCAGACTGAAGCCTTGCAGGGGCTCCAAGATTAGCCCCAAATTCCCATATTCTTCCTCTGCTCATCAGGTGACATAGGGACACCCCTCCAGCCACCACCAGGGGAGGCCAACCAGAGACTGGAGGATGAGGGGCAGAAGGACAGGGGGAAGGCAGGGATGTGCCAGGCTGTTCAGGGGTTCTCTTCAGTTCTCTTCAGGGGCTGGGTAGGGGAAGGGAGGGAGAACATCGTCAGGGGAGCCATACGCCCCCATTCCGCCCCCTCACACTGCACAAATCGCCGGCTGAGTACTTACTCTGCTGCTCCCCCCAGCCAAAATAACTCCAGTTGCCTACAAAGAAAAGGGGCAGAGAGAATCAAGATGGGCAAGACTTGAGGCAGTGGGCATGGAAGAGGGCACAGGACAGGGAGCACCCTCTGGACATCTGCTCTCTTCCTCCCCCATTGTTCCCAGTCCACCTCCCTCTCTCCGTCACTGCCTCCTGTCCCTCAACCCAAAGCAGTTTAGAATTTTACAGTTGAAAGTAAACTTTTAGTCCAGCTTCCCTCCCCCACACTGGAAAAGAATGGGACCGAGAGGGAAGGAGGGAGCAGGGTAAAGTTGGGGAGGAGTTGGTGGGGTGGGGAAGAGGCAAGAGAGGAATCAGAGAAAAGTTGGAGGGATACGGAGCATCTTATGAAGGTCGTGCTAAAGAAGTAGGTGTGACCGAAGTCATGGGCTAAGTTAGGGGGAGAGGTAACACTGCTCAGGAGGGAGGGACCCTCAGAGCAGTGCAGGAACTATTTAGATTCCCGGTGCTAGGCACTTAGTAAATACTTAATAAGTGGGTTTTTTTTTCACTCATTCATCTAGCTTCATAGGCAAAGAGCTCATGGAGTGAGAAGTGGGGGTTTTATACAGTGGGTGAGGATTTCCTCTGATTGATTTCACTGGAGAGAATCCTCTTCTTGACCCCTCCCCACTAGCATTTTTTGTTTGTTTGGTGTGGGGCAGGGCATGTTGATGGGATCAATAAAAGTAAAACTACATTATATTTACTTAGTTCTTTAAGGTTTGCATTCATTAATTCATTTGAGCCTTCCAATAACCCTATGAGGTAGGTGCCATTTTCATCCTGGTTTTGCAGATGAGGAAACTGAGTCTAGGAGAGATTAAGTGACTTGTCTATGTTTGTGCAACAGGCTTTGAACCCTGATCTTCCTGACTTCGGGTCCATGGGACATACCATGCTGCCTCAGGACTCACAGTATATCACTCAGGCTATAGAAGATGTGTATCCATGAAGGATATAGCACTGGAGGCTGTAGATGCTCACAGTGGCACAACCATTATGCTCCTCATTGAAATAGGTCTCCTCTTCCTTTTCTTGGGAGGAAGGCAAGTGGGGAGAGGAGCCTATATCTTAAAGGAGGAAGTGGCCAGTCTGCCTGCATCCCTTGGATGGGGAGCATTCAAATGCTAAGAGTAAAACTTTGTAGGTCCTAGGATCATAGAGTTAGAGCTGGAAGAGACCATAGAGGCCATTGAGTCCAATAACCTCATTCTGCAGAGGAGGCAGACAGGAGGTGAAGCGACTTGATCAAGGTCACACAGCTAGTTAACAGTCTGAGGCAGGATTTGAACTCAGAGCTTCCTGATGCCAAGTCCAACATTCTATCCACCAGGGTGCCTAGCTATCACTTGACAATTCACAAAGTGCTTCACATGCATTACCTCATTTGACCCTTGTGGCTACCTTGTAAGGGAGGTCTGGTAGGGATTATTATGTTTATTTTAGAGATGGGGAAAAAATGAAATGCAGGAAAGAGAAGTGATTCACTCAAGGTTGCAGTGCAAAGTGGAGCCAGGACTGGATTCTTGGCCTTTGGGCACATCACATGACACAGATATCCCAAAAAATCCCAAATACTAGAGCACTAGGCAAGGAGGTCAGAAGATCATAGATTTAGAGCTGGAAAGGACCTTAGAGGCCAAGTCCAACACCCTTATTGAATAGCTGCATAGGCACGGAGATGTTAAGTGACTTGCCCATTTCACACAGGTAGTTAGTGTCTGTGTCGGGGGTCACACTCAGGTCTTGCTTGACTCCAAGCCCAGCCCTCTAACTATGATGACATCTCAATTTAGAACGGGAAGTTACCTAAGAGTTCATGTGGTAGAGCCCCCTCCCTTCACAGGTGAGGAATCAGGCGAAGAGAAGTTACCAGATTTGCTGTAAGTCATATAGCTAATAAGTAGCACAGTCAAATTTGAACCAAGTTCCTGAGACACAGCGCTTCTCCCCCTGTGACACGTTGACTCTCCTACAGGCTAACTCCGAGCCCCATTCCATCACCCCGTAAATGAGAAAAGCTGCCCTGGCTCCTAGAAGTTAGTGATGCTACCCCAGATGCCAGGAGTGAGGTCAGAACACCCACTGCCAATTTTATCTCCCTTGCCTGCCCACTCTCTCTGGCACTTGGATTCAAGCCAGGGCTTGGACAGAGAATCCTCAGACTCAAATTTGGCTTTGGCCCTGGGTTTTTGGACGAAGAGCCTATTGCTTGAGCTTTTACTTGTCAGAAGCTTTCCTGGTCCAGGTGCTGTTCTTCTCACCCACTGGCCCTGGATTGTTGTGTCCCCAGATGGATGGAGCAGCCTTGGGTCAGTAGGGCATGGATGACCCTCCCAAGCTCAGAGGTTCATCCTGGAACCCAAAGCTGAGCTGAGATCTTAGCTGGTAGGGAAATATGTCTATTCTCAATCCATCAGATTCCTTGCCCAGCCAGCCAGCTGTTCACAAGCATTAGCCCCAGCAGGTTCACCCCGATTGGTTCCTTATTAGGACAAGAGGAGTCCAAAGGCAACTGACAGTGGGATCTGTGGAGCTGTTTTCTTTTGGGGCTTTCTTAGTTCCTATAGGTCTCTTTGTTGCTAACTGTCTACCCAAGCATTTGACCAAGTAGGTGGCTGAGGAGGAAGGAGGAAAATAAAGGTATTTACCTGACATAGATCTCTTCCATACCTTCTTGGGATTCTAAATCTCACCCAATCCCCCACCTGATTCTACCTGCCAAAAGGATGAGCAGGCTCTCTGTTCATGCTCCCAACATTCTCTATCCCGAATTTCCCCATTTCCCTGCTCTTTCCCCTTTGCAGGACGTAGAGCAGGACCCCATACCAAAAAAAAGAGAACCCCTCATGTCTGGAGAGTGCTTTCAATTCCCCAAATAATTTTAAAGCTACCATTTCATTTGATTCCCACCATAACTTGGGAAATTAGCAGAGATTATTCTGTTCATTTGACACATGAGGCAACTGAGGCACAGATAGGTTGAGGGTCTTGCCCAAGGATACACAGTGAGTTAGTGGCAGAACTGGGTCTAATAAATATAACAACTGTTCCCACATTGTTATAGTGCCCATGGTTTACTGGCTATTTTGGAACCCAGGTCTCCTTGCTCCTAGCCCTGCCTCTTTCCACTAGATTGTTCTTCTAGCTTCTGAGTAACTGGCCATTCCCCCTTCCAACTCTTTCCCTCAATCCATCCCAGGCACATGTAGAGTCAGTTTGGGGTGGTAGGGATGATGGATGACAGGGAAATATGTGAAGGTGAGAAGGAGGATAGGAGAAGGACAGAAGGGAAGAAGAGCCAAGGAGAGAGGGGCTCAGGGGAATAAGTCATGGCTAGGGCTCTGGATGAGGTCAGGGGTTGCTAGAAATGAGGGATAGCTCTACTGCTGAAATGCTTCCCCCAAACAGAGAATTTGAATCTGGTGGTGTATAAATTCCAGACCGGGTAAGTAGAACTGGGAGTTCAAAGGTAGAAGTCATTAGAGGTCTACTGGGTTGTTTTATTATTCTTTTTTATTTTTACCTCAGTGAAGTGGGTCTGCAAGGGGAATCAGACCTGAGTAAGCCCAGCTCCTTGGAATGTGAAGACACAGCACCTCGGGGGACACCAGGAGGGATCAAAGCCAAGAACTCTGTCTCAGAAGACGCCTAAAACCCAAATCCCAGGCGACACCAGCCCCAGGCAGGAGGGCAGGCAATAAGGCTGTGGGAGGATGTGCTGCCCCCACTAGTGCCCTCTGCCACGGGGAAGGACCCCGCTTTTTAAGGCCACGAAAGGAAGAGAACAGTACTTACAACACTGGGAGCTGGGGACCGGAAGAGGCTTGTCCTGTTCTTCTTGGAATGAATACTGAAAGGAGAAGAGAGAATGGGAGAAGGAAGCTCAGGGAAGGGCAGAGGACTCTAGGCAGCCCTAAGTCAGAAATGTGGAACCCAGGTATCCCATTGGCTACCCAACCACACATCTGTCCTACCCGATTCTCCTCCACCAAGGAAAAGAATCTGAACACCCAATAGACTTAAGGAGCTGCTCACACAGTCCCCAGAGAGAGCCATGTGTTGGGGCAAACAGAATCTGGGCACCATGCCTATGTCTACTCACATCATCCTGGTCCCTCATTGCATTCAACTGCTCCAGCTTCTTTGCCCAATACCGAGCTTCTTCCTCAGGGATATCTGAAAACCAAATCCACATCTGTCATCCCAGCAGGAAGTCCTGAGTCCCTGAACCTCTCATGGGACATAGATTGAGGTACGGGAGGTTGTCCCAAAATAATGGTTGGTGAGGAGGGATGCAAGAAGAGAAGGGACAAAGATGGGGAGAAAGGAAGAGAGGAGGTGGGGAGGGAGAAAAGAAAAGTGAATGAGAGAAGGCTGCTTCATCTACAGGTACTCTTAGTGATGGATGGCCAAGAAAAGAGGCAATTCATCATTAGGAGCAGCTCATCATTGGCATTAATTAGGCAGCAACATGGCAGCAAATTTAGTTCCTGGAAGGTATGAGCAGGAAAAGCTTAGAGCGTCCCTTCGATCTTCTTTCTTCTCTGCAATCTTCTCCACTCTTCTCTCTTCTGCCTCTCTCTCTCTCTCTCTCTCTCTCTCTCTCTCTCTCTCTCTCTCTCTCTCTCTCTTCTCTCATACTTTGGCTTCTCCCACCTCCAAAATAGGTCCTCTCTACAAAAGTTTTCATCTGTTCACTCATAATGGTATGTAGGTGAACCAGGACTGGAAGATTTTGCCAGAGGAGTGTTAGTTCTGGCAGATCCTACTAAACTGGAAAGACTTTGGGTATGGTCCTAGCAACAGGCTATCCGATCCACGGACTGGCCCAGATTAGTACAGAGACTCACATTACCAGTACGTTGGTTATTAGATGAAGAAATCTTTGGCCATGGCAATTCACTGGAACGAATAAAAGTATAAAATGCCTTTGATTCTGATTTGACAGTGACTAAAGTAGAGTGGTTGAAAAGAAGATACAGGGTGCTAAGAATCTTACCATTTTTAGGCTGTCTACAAAACACCAGTTTAAACACCAGCACTCTAAATGTAAGATCTTCATCCAATGACCAGTGAGTGAACCCAGTCCTGGAGCAACTGAACCTCATCCACACTCACATTCTTTATATGAAATCGGAAGACATCAAGAAATTGCAGCTAAGTGAAAGTCTGGCTCTCAAGTTCCCAGCAGAAAAGTAACTAAAGTGACTAGTGGAGTTGGTTTCATAATGCACTCAAGGATAAGAAAGATCATTTCATGGTCACCTCAAATTGTAGTGCTTATGATGAGCATAGATAAGGAGACCAACACGAAGATAGTTGCAGTAACTATAACCATTCCAACTCACCTATTAAGATAAACTATTGTCTCTAAGTCCTCTTCCAAAAATAGATACCCATAATCCTGTGTTCTTATAGTCTTACAAAAATGAATAAAAAGATATTGGGTCTAATTATCATTATTTCTTAGAAAAGTGTAACAAATATAAAAGTCACCACAACTGGGAGGCCAAAAGAACCCAGAAAACAATTCAGCTAGCAAAAGTTGATTTTTGCCATCCAGAGAGGTATAAAAAGAAAAGGCCATACCACTTTAGAATACAATACTTGTTCATTTGCAAAACATCACAGAAAAGGAGGATGGGAGATTTTTTCACAGTATTGCCTTATGGAAGAGTGAAAAGCAGTGAATGGGAAAACAAGGCTCCAAATAATTGGTGTAGGATCCAACAAAGCCCCGTAATCTTGACAATATTTATAGCTTAAATGGGAAACTCAACAATAGATATGAAATATTCACTTGCCAGCATTTCTATATAATTTATTTTCATCATAAATAACAGTAGAATCTCCATATATAGACTCTACCACATCAGTACTCAATGTGGAAGTAGAATTGGCTCAAAAGTAGTGAGAATAGCTTTACCTAACCAAATGCACAAGAAGGTCATATGGAGGTGATCTTTTTAAAGGCATGAAAGAATCAGTTTTGAGGATATTGCAAAGGTGAGGAATTCCCAAAAGAGTGAAAAAAAAACAAACCATGGACTGCATTATTACTGAAAAGATACCAGTAAGCATAAATCAATACTTTCTTTCCCATCTACATAAAGATTTTGTAAGAATGGTCTAGATAGGTGTTGAGGGTATCCTGGATGAAAATACAAGAAAAGAATAATAGATTTATATAATTGAATTTCCATACCATACCTCATCTTCATAGCCACACAAGGAAAGGTATTTTTGTTTTTGCTCAGTTGTGTTCAATTCTTTGCGATCCAATTTAGGATTTTCTTGGCAAAGATACTAGAGTGGTTTGCCATTTTCTTCATCAGCTCACTTGACAGTTGAGAAAACTGAGGCAAACAAGGTTAAGTGACTTGCCAAGGGTCACACAGCTAGTAAGTGTCTGAGAATGGATTTGAGCTCAGGAAAATGAGTGTTTCTGACTCCAAGCCCAGCGCTCTCTCCACCGCACTGCCTAACTCTACCCAACGAAAGGCATAGAAAATACAAAATCCCATTGTGTTTACTGTTCATTGATTACCCCCCCCAAAAAAAAAATAAATAAAGGCATTTGACTGAGTAGAACAAAAGTATTTCTCATGTATAGATTAAGGTTATACAAGATTCCATGACAGATGCAATCACAGACATAACTTTTTTCAATAATTCTCTGAATATCAGTAGGTCCTTAATAAGTGTTTGTGGAATTATAATAGCTCACATTTATTTAGCACTATAAGGTTTTCAAAATGCGTTTTTTACAACAAGCCTGTTAAGTTTTGAAAGAATTGTCATCCCTATTTTATAGATGAGGAAACTGCAGCTCTGAGAAAGTAAGTGCCTTGCCATGGTCAAACAGAAAGTAAGTGTCTAAGGTGGGATTGAAACCCAGGTTGCCTGGCTTCTGATATAGAATTCTTTCCATTATGTCATGCTGCCTTAGAATTAAATTAGTAAGCAAGTTAGGCATAAAACAGAGAGACATATGCTTGACAATTGTCTTTGCTGACGTCACCACGGATAATGTAGGCTAAATGGAAAGATTCCCAATTGATTGCAAGGATTTCCAGGTATTCCTATTTTCATATTGGGCTGATAGCATCAAGCCCAGCACAGTAAAGGGTCTCCTAAAGTGATTGTCATGGGCCATCAGAAGAGACAAGACTAGCCTGTCTACACTCAAAAAACTAAGTGGATAAGGAATGCATGTTACCCAGATGATGAGAAGCAGTTGGATGGGCAACCCAAGGAGTTAGTACATCAGTGCATATACCTGGGATAGGCATGGCAAATGGACAATAAATTGGACAAAAGGTCGGAGCAGACTGGGTAGCTTTTGGGAAGCTGTTCATTGCTTTCAGTGATTCCAGGTTGAAGAAATCCATCGTTTTAAACATCAACAATCTACCCACAAATCATAAAATATCAAGACCTCAAAATTGCCAGTGACCCAAAAGCCAACAGAAAGTTGCAGATGGCAGATCTCGGGATCATGTTTTCAAATGCACAAAATAACACACACAGAATTACAAAAGAAACCAATTTAAATATAATGACCAATTTTTTTAAGTCCAAGGCCATGGCCCCCAGACTAAGGACTCCTGATCTAGAGGAAGGCTTCCAGAAAGCTGAGTAGCTCTTGTATGGAGAATTGATGGAAGGACATGGACAAGGATTATATAGGATGAAATGCTTGTGATCAATATCACTGGAGATACAGCCTGCATCAACAGGACCATGGGTCCATCAAAGACTTGTTAGAGTTTGCACTATTTATATAGAGTCTCCTTCCCTAACACTCAATCAAGGCAATCTCCAGGCCAGTCGTCAGGCCCCTCTCATTCCAGGGCTGCTCTGTCCTGCCTTGGCACTCCTCTGGAACCAAGGCTGATGCCCTGGAAATGAGAAGGTGCTAACAATGACAGTCTCGTGGTGGAGAGAATAAAAGCCACAAGTAGGATTGAAGAAAGCAATCGCACAAGGTGTCTCCAGCAGAAGGGTGGTAGAGCTGTCCTCAGGTCCCCTCCTTCTCTGTGACTAAGCAGAATTGCTAGGGTCCTAGCCCTTATTTCCAACTGTCTGAGAGAAATGACTGGCTAGGAAATTGCTCTGTACGCAGTAGATACTTATTAAAGAATCTCAGGGCACCTACGCCAACCCTTACCCAATCAGGGATCCCTTCTACAACATCCCTGATAAGAGATTATCGAATCTTCTCTTGAATATCTGTACAGCGAAGGAGAGCTCATTATTTCTTAACAATACAAGTTGACATTCTACAAGTAGGACAATCCAGTCTGGGACAGGAGGAGGAATGCTTCCTTTGATGTTCCGAATATTTAGGGAAAAAGGGCAAAGCTGTCTATCAGTGATGGTGAAGCTTGAGGCCAACATGCAGAACTCTGCCAGGGCTCAGAATTTCTTAGTTCTACCTCAAGGTGAAAAGATGAAGGGCTGGATCTGGCTTAGGGAGGAGGGCTCAGAACATTCTCAAGAGAGAGATTGTTACAGAATCTCAGCATGTAAGAGAGAAAGAACCTCAGAGGTCATACAGACCAATCCATACCTGAATGGTAATCATGACCGTCACATTCCCGAGAATGAGAATCTTCGCCTTCTGCTTGAAAGTCTTGAATAACAGAAAACTCACTACCCCTAAAAAGATCCCATTCCTGTTTTAGCCAACTCTAATTGCGATGAAGCTTTTCCCTTGTACTGAGTTTGAATGGACTTTCTACCAGTTGCTCCTCATTTTATCCTATGGGGTAAAGGCCAACCAGACTTGGCAATACTTGAAGACAGTAATCATGTCCCATATTTCAGGGTTTCCAGTTCCTTTCCTATCTTGGAGTCCCATCTCTGGATACATTCTAGCTCATCAACAACCTTCCTAAAATGTGATATCCAGAATAGCACACAATCTCCACATATGGCATGATTGGAGCAGAGGACAATGGGTGCCTTCACCACCTCCATTCTAGACACCATGCCTTTGTAAGGACAGAGTAGAATAGCACTGGGCAGCTAGTGGGTGCAGTGGGTAGGGTGCTAGGCCTGGAGTCAGGAAGACCTGAGTTCAAATCTGGCCTCAGATACTTACTAGCTATGTGACCCTGGGCAAGTCACTTAACCCTGTTTGCCTCAGTTTTCTCCTCTGTCACATGTGCTGGAGAGGGAAATGGCAAACCACTCTAGTATCTTTGCCAAGAAAACCCCAGATGGGGTCATGGAGAATTGGGCACAACTGAAATGACTCAACAGCAACTGTTTTGACTACCTCATTATGTTATTGAGGCATGTTGAGCTTAGAATCTATTTGAAAGAACTGGATATTATCCTTGGCATTCACCACCAGTCTTAGCTCATTCTGGGATTTAGTGTGGCTAACACTATCCTTAAAGGACCACAACATGCTTTGTACTCATTCTCTATCACTTGTCCTTGATTTCTTCCTCAGGTGTGCTTCAAATCTGAGTTGGGGGATGAACTTTCAGTGTGGTCACAGTGCTCTCGAGGCAGCTCACTCTTTTCTTCTGCATTAGAATCATTTGCTTTTATATGACCAGAATTTCTTTCTTTAAAAAAATCTCATCACTCTTGAACTGACTTCACCTGTTGAATCTTACAACACTACCTATCCTTTCTCTGAATTCTGAAATGATCCTCTTAAACATAGGAAACATACCAGACAGTGCCCTCCTCCATCTATCACAAATTCTAATGTTCTCTCAAGTTCTACTTTGGCTTCCAGGTGCTCTCCATTGTTTAGAATCAGATTCACATGCCAGTTTTCAGCTATCCAGCTTTTAGCAGAGAACTTTAGAAGGTGCTCACATAGTTGAAGTCGCTCATCATAGTTGTATAACTCTTCTTTGTGATCTGCTTCTGGAAATCATCATCCATTTCTTCCTTCTGGCCAAACCATCTGTAACACACTCTTATTATAATATCATGTCTGTTTTCTGTCCATTGATCCTCAACCAAATGTTCTCCACCATACTTTCTGCGTTTTGGTTCATGGGTGTCCACATAGCAGTATATTTTCTTGATATAAAATGCTAAACATGAGTCAGATTCTAGCAAGTCTCAGAGTGGAGGAAAAGGGGACAGAGTAGGGCTTGGGGAAAGTTCTGGGAATTCTCCTTGACTGGTAGGTTCTAAGTTCTCCCTCCAGCACTTACCCAAGGGCAGTTCAAAGCGGGTGTCCAGCAGAATTCGATGGAAGGTGGGGTCCTTGGTACCACAGATCTCGTTGTCTGTCATGATGACTTGAGAGTCCAGGGTGAGCCATTCACCAGGGCCCTCCTGAGAAAGAGAACCCCATCAAGTCCAGAAGTGGTTAGAGGAAGAAGGGGGTTAGGGGAGAGAAGAAAACATCAAAAGGTTAAAACCAGTGCCAAGGAAAAATGTTCCTAGAGAAGGGTAGGAGCACCAGGTACCCTTGTACTCCTTCTTCTTCAGTTAATGCTCATTCTAAGTCTCTTGGCACCCCTCCACTGGGCATCATTTCATTTAGTCTCTACCACTAGACATTCAAAATACAATGTTATTCTAAGAAAACCACTGAATCTCTTTGGGCGGGAGCTTTAAAGGGGGATCACAGTACCATTAGGGCTCTGGGTCAAAGTGATGCAATTAGGATTGAGGCCAGGAAAAAGAACAGAACAGGTGCTGTGTGTCAGTCAAAGAGCAAAACAATGCACCACCACCCCTTCCTGGTCTACCCTGGGAAAACGGGAGAATTCCATAAGAAAGACGAGCTAGGAACTATCCACGGCTCTAGTCCCTGCTCCTACTGTCCTGCCTCCTTCCCCACTTTTGAACGTTTATTCTGTTTCTAAAGGCAGTGCCTGGCTCTTTGCTCCTGGCCCTTCCCCATTCCTTGTGCTCACCTCATTGGACTGGCGAATGGTCCGAAGCGGGATCCACACAGTGCCCACCATGGTGTCCCAGATGAGCCCTTTATTCCAAACTTCCACTGTCAGGCCAAGGTCCAGGCGATTAATTTCACTGGCAGAAGAAGTAGAAGAGGAAAGGGGGAGAGTAGTCATTCATAGGTCCTTAGCCAGAAATGAGACCATGAGGCAGCTGGGAAACACAGTGAATAAAGTATCAGGGTTAGAGTCATGGGGACCTGAGTTCACATCCAGGCTCAGACACTCACCAGCTGCGTGTTTCTGGGCAGGTCATTTGCACTGTATCAACGTCAGTTACCCCAACTGTCAAATGGGGTGATAACAGTGCTTACCGTGGGCTGGTGGCACAGTGGCTAGCGTGCTGGGCCTGGAGTCAGAAAGACCTGAGTTTGGGCAAGTCACTTAACTCTGTCTGTGGATGTGTGTGTGTAAAATTCTGAAAACCATAAAGTGCCAAGTAAACGTTAGCTTTTAGTATGACTATTTAGAGCCTGAGGGGACATCAGAGATCATTGAGCTAGGCAGCTGTCTACTCTCCCCTCTCCAACCCAAGCCACCCATAACCCAACAGGGCACTATAGAGACTGGCAGAGCAAGTACTTTGGAGTATCCTGTTCCTCCAACAATTTTGCCTCTTTCCTCATCCTGGATAATGGACCCTGTGGCAACCAGGGGGTACAATGGATAAAATGTTAGACTTGGAGCCAGAAAGAACTGAGGTCAAATCCAGCTTCAGACACTAATTAGCCTTGTGACCCTAGGCAAGTCGCTTACCCTTGTCAGTCTCAGTTTCCTCATCTGTACAATGGAGATAATATCACCTAACTCAAAGGGCTGTTATGTGAATCAAATGAGCTTACATGTAAAGTGCTTTGCAAATTGCAAAATGTTATAAATGAAAGTAATCATAATTAATATCGTTGTCATTAAGCTGAAACTTCTCATCACCACCACCAAAGGAGGGAACTAGGAATCCCCACTCCCTCCTCCCATGAGTGGAAATGAGACCTTTCCAGACTCCACACCACAAACAATGTCGTTCATACCATTTGGATGAACCAAACACAATCTTTTGAATAAGATGGATGACTTCTAGGCCTTCTCACCTGCCTCTTAACTGCATCCTAAAGATTTTCGGGCCTTTTCATTGGTCATGGACCTGAAGTATCTTATATGTGTTGTCTCTTCTCTACCCCCACCCCCATACCCCAATTAGAGTATGAGGTGCTTGGGAGCAAAGACTGACTCTTTGTCTATTTATGTCCTTAGTGTTTGGCATAGTAAGCACTATATGAACACTTTCTTTTTTTTTCTTTTTAGTTTGCAGCACATGATTCTACATAATTTTGAGTTTCAGATTTTTTTCCCTATCCTCCCCCCGCCGCTCCCCAAGAAGGCACGGAATCCCATATAACTTCCATGTATAACTTGGCATTGAATTAATTTACACGCTAGTCAAGTTGTGGAGAAGAATTATGACCAATGGAATGAATCATGAGAAAGAAGAAACAGAACCAAAAATAAAACCAAAAACGCAATCCAACAACAAATACAAAAGAGAGAAAAAAAAGGGGGGGGAGAAAAAGGAGAGCATGAAGTGTGCCTCGATCTGCATTCATATTTCATAGCTCCTTCTCTGGATGTAGATAGCACTCTCCATTGTGAGTCCCTTGGAGCTGTCTCTGCATATTGTGTTGCTGAGAAGAGCAAAGTCTGTCAGAGTTAGTCATCACAGAATCCATATATCTGTGGTTGTGTATAATGTTCTCATGGCTCTGCTCCGCTCACTCAGCATTATGTCGTGTAGGTTCTTCCAGGTTGTTATGAAGTCCATATCATCCCCATTTCTTATAGCACAATAGTATTCCATTACCTTCATATACCACAGCTCGTTCAGCCATTCCCCAATTGATGGGCATCCCTTTGATTTCCAATTCTTAGCTACTACAAAAAGAGCTGCTACAAATATTTTTGTACATATGGGTCCTTTTCCCACTTGTGTGATCTCTT
>CM053622.1:58107266-58204704 GCA_028646595.1 Phalanger gymnotis
CAATGGTCTCAGCTCTTTGTTGTTCGAGCTGGGTGTCTGGCACCTCCCCTAGGGGAGCAAGAGTATGTCTGGGCTCCTGGTGTTGACTCCTGCTGGCTCTGCCCCTCTGGGACTCAGGTACTCCCACTACTTGGCCACTGAAACCCCACTTCTATCTCCTCTGTTTCAGCATTCTTTTTTTTCCCCCCGAGGAATTCTCTGGGTGGGGAGGGGAGGGATTAGAGCCATTTACCTGGCCATTATGTCTCCCAGAAGTTCAAGAAGCATTTCATACCTTTGGGCTGCAAGCCTCAGGAGTTGGTATCTCATGGTCGGTGGCGGCATTGGGCTGCCTCTCAGCACTTCCACAGAGTGCCGTCCTGTGTTGGGAGGCCTGGGGATCTCTGCTGGTTTTGGGCGCCTGGCTTTCTCCCAGCCTGTCTCTCATGTGTCCAGCTGCTTCTGCTTTGGTCCCATCTGGAGCAGCTCTGCACACCGAGCGCTCTCCTAGACTACAGATTTGTTCCTTCAGCCTTTCAGACCCTCCTGGCTGGGAAATTTGCCCCACTCAGACTTCTCACGGTTTCTAACTCTCTCAAATCTGCTCAAATTCACTTGTTTATAGGAATCTGACAGAACTTGTGAGAGAGCTCCAGTAAGACTCTGTTTTCATGTGGCCATCTTGGCTCCACCCCCCATATGAACACGTTCTTATTCAGTGATTCATTGTCTTAATAAATGCTGGTTGAACTGAATGGAACTGAACTGTTACTTATGCCTGAAATCTCAATCTTAATCTCTGTCTGTCTCTGTCTGTCTCTGTCTCTCTGTCTCTCTATCTCTCTCTCTCTCCCCATGTTGAACTCCTACTCATCCTTTAAAGACAAATTGAAATGCTCTTTCCTCCCAGAAGAAGAACCTGGTTGATAATGGCATTCCCCCTCATATCTCACATAGGCCTTTGTTTGCAGCTCCCTACTGTATGTATCACGTCATATTTCATTCTCTAACTCCCTGTGTTTGCTTTTTCATCTTCTACCAGGTTGTGAACTCCATAAAGGTAGAGTCTTAGCTTAAATAAAACCTGGAGTCTTCCCCAGGCCTAAGCACAGGACAGTTCTCTGTACACAATAGCCCCCAAATAAATATTTGTGAATTTGTTGTTGTGCTTCCTTCTGTCTCCCCCACAAGACTGTAGCTAGTTAGGGGCTTCCCAGTGACCACTCCCTCCTCTCCCACAAGCTTTCCTGTGTCATAAGGGGCTCTCCTTAGCCTCTCCCACTCCTCAGATTCTGGGCTGTGGACTCAAGCCAGCTCTGCCCAGCATCCAGACAGCAGCAAACGCTTACTGTGTTGGAAAGAGCCCTGGGCTAGGAGTCAAGAGACCTGGGTTTGAGGTCTGGCAACTTTGGCCAAGTCATGTTTACTCCCAGAACCTCAGTTTTATCTTTTGGAAAATGGGATTGATGACTTTTGCACCACCTGCCTCACAAAAGACCTATGAAGAAAGAGTTTTGTAAATTGTAGAGGATAAAAACTGAGGCCATGGTATTAATCTCGGGTCTGTCACTGACTTGTTTTATAATGACTAACATTCATATAGTTTTAAGGTTTGCAAAGCACTTTACAAATATCACTTCATCTGATCCTCACAACCACCCTGGGAGGTAGGGGCTATTACTGTCCCCATTTTACAGGTGAGGAAATTGAGTTAGGCAGAGGTTAAGGCCAAATTTGAACTCAGGTCTTCCTGACTCCCAAGTCCAGTGCTCTACCACCTTCACTACCAGGCTGCCTAGTTGACTGTGTGACTTTGATCAAGTGAGCCATTCCTTCTGTAAACTGAGAGGATTGGACTAGGTGACCTCTAATATCCCTTCTAGTTCTAAATCCCATGAACTTAAGGATATAGCTGTATGACCTTGGATAAGTTAACTGTGGAGTCTCATTTTCCTCATTTGTAAGATGGGAATAATAGTTCAGTTCCCTTCCTTACAAGGTTGTCATGAGGAGGACATGTGCTATACCTTAACCCACTATAGAAATGCAAGCATTATTATTGCTGCCATTTAGGCTTCTCTCTTAGAAAGAGGATGAGTGTTGTTGTGGGCATGTGAAGCCACTGACTCATCAACTTGAGGCCCCAGAAAAATAGTCAGGGCTGAAAGTCAACAACAAGCACCGGACCCAACATCAGAAATGAAAAGAGGATCTCTGGGAATCACCGGGTGGAACTTAACTAGAGCGAGCTAACGAGTCTGATCAAATTAGGAAGATGCGGGGCTGAGATCTGCGTGTCTCAAGCCTGCAATCTCTGACTTACCACTTCTAAACTCTGGCTTTGCTTTGCTATGGATTTTCCCTTTAGTGGCTAGTAAAATAATAGGATTGGGGACCAGAAACGGCCTTACAAGCCATCTAGTCCAACTCCGCCTCCAGTGAGCAGGTAAGAAAACTGAGGCTTAGAGAAAAGAAAGTGATTTGATCAAAGGCACTTTAGTGAGTCAGGAGAAGGGCCCTTGTGATGGAAAAAAAAGCCCAACCAACTTTCATCTCTCACCAAGTGAGGTGAAGAAAGAAAGAAAATTGTCCAGCCCAAGGCCAGGGATCTGGAGAAATCTGGTACCTTAACAACAAGGTAGAACAGATGTCTGTAGGAGGTAGGGACAAGAATAATCCTAGCAGCTCTGAGGTGCTATCTGTCTGGGAGTGTTGGGGGGCAGGGGGGGGAACCTACATGATTGAATCTGGTGAATGCTGGCCCAGCTTTTAGCTTGGTGGCTTTCTTCACAGACTAAGAAATAGAGGTCTAAGTAGCTGAATAATGTGGTGCAGTGAAAGAGCAATGGACCTAAAGTCAGAGGACCCAAGTGTGAGTCCCAGCTCTACCAGTGAGTCCCTTGGTGACCTTGGGCAAGTCACTTCCCCCATGTGAATCTCAGCTTGCCCACCTGTGAAATGCCCCACTCTACTAACCTCTCAGAGGGCATTTGAGACCCAAGTGAGAGGATGGATGGAGAATAGCTTTGTAAACTGAAAAATCATCTATAAAGTACTATGTATATTTGAATAATTATTATCATCATTCAGTCCTGTGCTCTGAGTCACCTTCTGCAGCCCTTCACAGCTGCTGGCCCTGAATAGACAGGCAAGGGTGGCTACCCGGGTGCTACAGATACTCACAACATGAAATCCTGCTCCCAGCATGGCAGGTTCCCCCGCACCGCGATGGTGGTGCTCTTAACATTCTGCACCTTCAGGGTCACGTAGGTATTGAATTTTTCTGGGGGAAGAGATAGCAGGCAGACCAAAAAGGTTGTTGGGATTCGGCCCACTGGGCCTTTCTGACCCTCCCTTGCTGGCTCCAATTTATCAACATCAAGATCTCCCTAAACCACCCCCAGAGCAACCCCAAACAGACTTCGGGTGTGTGGAAAGCATTAAGAACACAGGCAATCTTCATGCCCATGCCCTCAAACCCCTGTAAACAGTCTCTGCTCAATTAATAGGAGCAGAGTCTGTTGTATTGCTCAAAAGTCTGTCCCCTTGTAGAATCATAGTCCCAGAGTTGGGCACCTGGTCCTACCTGAATCTGAATAAGAATCCCATCTACAAGATGCTAGAAGAATAGTCAACTAGCCTCAACTTAAAGACCTCCAATGGCAGGAAATTCATTATAAATCAAGGCAGACCATTTCACTTTTGGATAGGTCTTTCTTAGAAAGTTTTCTCTTGCACTGAACCCAAATCAGTTTCCCTGCAACTTTCATCCACTGGTCCTAGAACTACCCTTTGTGGAAAAGAAGTACACATCTTCTTCTCAAGCTAACCTCCTTCTTCCCCACAGAGACTTGATGTGTCTGCTCCAATGAGACACTATTTTGTTACAAAGGATTTGGGGAGGGTTAGAGGAGAGATGAGCTGCCTCTCTCCTCCCACCCTACTCCCTGTCACTAAACATTGCCCTTCCAAATGAGAGGGCATTCACACATACTCCCATCCCACTTTATCACAACCAAGAAACAAGGCAGGGTGTCACTTACCTTGAGCACCATCAAACTTGGCTTTTTTGACTGTAGAAAGAGACAGAGAGAAGGAGAGGTAAAGAGAGGGAGAGATGGGGAGAGGGGGAAACATGGAGATGAAGTGACAGGAAGAGAAATGAAGATGAGAAGACAGGTAGAGGCAAAGATGAGAAGAGGAGGTGAGAAGAGGAAGTGATAGGAGAGATGAGAAGAGATGAAAAGGGAGAAATAAGAGAGAAAGGGATGGGAAGGGAGAGAGAAGAGGTGGAAGAGAGAATGATGAGAAGAGATGGAAGGAGAGATGAAATGAGATGGGAAGGGGGTATGGAAAAGGAAAATATGAAGGAGAGATGAGAAGGAGAGAGGGGAGAGGGAAAGAGGGGGAAAGGGGCAGTGTTATTGAAAAGACAGATAAACATAAGCTGAAAGTAGGAGAGATAAGGAAAAAGAGGACCCTTAATCTTTGGCCCCAGGTGTCCCCCTCCCACCACCTCTCATGCCCCACCCTTAACTTTCCCTCTTGTGAAGAACCTGACCAGCCATCCCTTTTCTCAGATCTGGCCAGACTCTAAACAGAAGAAAACAAAAAAGAATTAAGATAGAGACATCTTCTGTGCCCTAGAGCAGAGAGAACAGGGCATGCATGTGGGTATGCAAAAGATACATGATGAAGGGTAGAGGATGCTGGTAAAGATGTCAATAACCTAAGAGGAGAAGGAATATTTGACCCATTCTTTCCCTTGTGTTCAGTGGAGCTTCCTGCCAACAAAGTTTATCAAAGCACTGTCACTGACAGAAATAGCTCCAGTGTTTATCCTTTTCTTCAGAGTGCTGGGTTGTCTTGAGGAGGGGGAAAAGAGAGTCATTGGTATTCAGGACTCTATGCTCTAAACCTTCAGCCCTAGGGACTTGGCCAGAGGCTCCTTTTGGGTTAGTGATACCCTGGCAAAAGCAAGCTCCCTACTTCCTACTCCTACTCCTTAAGTCTTTCCCATCAGTGGCTGGAGAATGGAGTTTAATAGGGGGTCTGATTGGGCTAATGCAATCATTCCTGGAAAGTGTCCAGGCCCTTCTAGGGGCTCCCTTCTCACTGCCAGGAACAGTTATGGAGAAAAACAGATGTTTTTCTGAAGACATTAAAGCTAGGAAGCCATGCAGAGAGGCTGTGAGCAAAGAGAAAAGGTTGGGGGATGGAAGGAAGAGGCCATACAGACATCACAAAGTCAGGCTCCTGGGGTTAGACTTTGGTTAGAGTCAGACCTCAGGTAGGCTCATTGAGGTTAGCCCTTTGGCCTGGAGAGTCATGACTTAACTTATCTGTAACATCAAGGGAGTGGGGTAGGGTGGTAGGAAGGGATCTTTTCTAATCTCCCAAATTCTCATGGAAGTAGAGATGAAAGTAACTTTCAAAGGAGAGAGAGAGAGAGAGAGAGAGAGAGAGAGAGAGAGAGAGAAGGAGAAAGGATTGGGGAGAGACATGTTACAGGAAATAGAAGAAACAGAATTAGACATAAGACGAATAGATAGGAACAGAGAGACACTGGGGCAAAGATCAATAGAGGAAGACAGGAAGTGTAACAGGTGGCTGGAGAGAGAGATAGCAGATGCAAGCTGGAGTGGTAAAGACTAGAGAAGGAAACAGGTGGGTGGTGGGAGGAAGATGGAGAGGGGTGCGAGGAAAGAAAGATGAAGGGGAGAGAGGAGGAAACTAGGAGCGCCAGAGAGAGGGAGAGCACCTAGGACAAAGCAAACCACCTTCAGCACTGCATGGGGAACAGCTCCTTGACCCCACTGCTGCCAGCCTGTTGAGCAGTGGTAGGGGACTGAAGAGGAGTCAAAAACTTGATTTAAGGAAAGGGGACCTGGTCTCCCTCTGTTTCCTCTTTCTAAGAGCCCAAAAGAGTTGGCAGCCCAGAGCAGAGACCATCACTGAAGGCTGCTCTGAATCAAGGTCCAAGAAATGAAAATATGGTTTCTGGTTCTGAGCACCACAGGCTCCCTAAACCCAGGGAATAGTCTTCATTTTTGTTAGGTACAGAGCTTTGGGACTGGAAGTCAGAAAACTTGAGTTCTGATTCTGCCACTAATTCATTGTATGACTTCGGGTAAGTAATTTATTTTCTCTGAGCCTCATTAATAAAATGGCAGTTCCTAGCATTTCCTTTTTTGTTTTTTCTTTTTCCTTAAAAATGTTATTTATTCTGTGGCTTCCAGGTGGAGTGATAGATAGAGTGCTGGGCCTGAAGTCAAGAAGATCTAAGTTCATATCCAGCCTTAGACATTGTGATCCTGGGCAAGTCACTTAACCTCTGTTTGCCTCAGTTTCCTCAACTGTAAATTAAGGGTAGTAATAGCATCTACTCCCAGGGTTGTTGTGAGGATCAAACGACATAATATCTGTAAAGTGCTTAGCACAGTGGCTGGCACATAACAGGTGTCTAATAAATGATTGTTTCCTTCCTTCCTTATATGGGATGGCTTTCTAGGAGCAGGAAGAGAAGCGATACTGAGAAGAATTCTGGTGATATAATAAATATCAATAAAAATCTATTTTAAAATACATGGTAAGGTGCTATGGAGGCAAGAAAGTGTTGTGTACTTGTGACAGTTTTTAGCATCTTCAATTATACCACAAATTCAATGTGACAAACGTTTACTAAATGCCTAGTATATTCAAGATGCTTTGTTAGGTGCTAAAGACATAAAAGCAAAACCAAAGTAGACCTCTTCCTCAAGGGACTAATTAGAGTTGTTTCATCCCCCCAAAATTAGGGGTGACTTTCCCTACCTATCTACAAGCTTTCTTCAGAAGGCAGCAACTCTGGACTATGGAATAGAGAGAGGGAAGAAAGGAGAGGAGACAGATTCAGTGATAGGGAATAAAGATTCAGTGAAAGGACTGGGGTCTCACCTAGAGGGATAAGGGCTCAGAGGTGGGGATCTAGACTTAGAGAGAGGATAGGGGATCAGTGAGCAGAAGGAGGATCAGATAAGGGAATTAGGGTTCAGAAAGAGGGATGGGGTCTCAGTGTTAGAGGTCAATGAAATAGTCATGATAACTCCTCTGGACCTCAATTTCTTCATCTGTAAAGCAAGGGGTTTAAAATGAAAAATAATCTCTACCTGTTCTTCCAGGCTTAAAAAAACCAGTCTCTAAAATCCAATGACTCGGGCCTGTCTTAAACAATTTCCCAAATTGTGACCTAGGGTCTATATGTTTATTGCTTCTTTGCTTTTTCATATTCCGTGACCCTGCCTCCTTCTATTTACCCTTCCCCTTGCCTTCCACAGACCTGGGAAAGCAGCCATGGGGCACTGTGAGCAGCCACATTCATCACTAACAAGCTGACTGCCCCTGGCCTATGACCATAGGGCTAGCTTGAATGGGTAAGGCCAGGAAAGAAGCTCAGAGTCCTGCCCTGGCAGGGTTATTGCCAGACTCAGTGGCCCCTCCCCACTGCCGCTCCCAGTCACACGCTCCAGGGCTATTTATAAAACTGAGCTGCTGCCAGAGGAGGATGTGGGTGATGCGGCCAGCCTCTGGGAGGAGGTCTGAGTTGAGAATAGTGGGGGATGGGCTGGGAAAGAGGAGGGAGAATGGGATGGGGAGGGGAGGGGGACCCAGGGGAGCCATGAGACAAGGCCCGCCCGCTGATAATGAGCAGCCTGGAGACACCTTATTATTAAATCTCATTGTAATTAGTATGGCTGTGATCCACCAGCATCCGACACCCATTTACTAATGATCAGAGACAGTGTGGTGCCTCTGAGAGAGCCCTGGACTGGGTAATCAAGAGACCTGGTTTCTGGTGTTGGCTGTCACTAAATTTACAGTGTGACCTTGGACAACCACTTCCCCTAGCTGAGTCTCAGTCTCCCCATCTGCAGAATGAGGATTTTGAACTTCATGCTCAATAAGAGCCAACAGTCACTGCCTTCTGCAACTTGCCCTCTCCACAGCTGCCAAGCTGATATTCCTGAAGTGCAAATCTGACTATTCCACTCTCCTATTCAAGAAGTTCCAGGGGCTAACTCTTACCTCGAAGATCAAATACAAACTCCTTCGTATGGCACTTCCTTACATGGCACTTCCTTCAGTCAGTCATCTAGAATTTATTGTGCGTTTTCAAAGTTTGACTTCAACCTGTATTTCTAGGCTGATTTCACTTCTCACATACTCTAAATTCCAGCCAAACTGACCTTCCTCCTCTTCTGTTACACACCATTCCATTTTCCACCGCCTTTCTGTGGGTTGTCCTTCATGCCATGTCCCTCTTCCCCTCTCCTCTTGGAATCCCTAAATTTGATTAAGGCTCAGCTCAAGCGAAGCCTCCTTCATATGGCCTTTCCTGAACCCATTATATTTGTATATTTTGGTATTTCTCTGTCTACCTTGTTTCTCTGAAGTACAACGTTAAGCCCCCTGAAATACTTGATTTTGGTCACTGCATCCCCATCACCAAGCACAGTACTTGGTACTTAACCATGAAGTCCTATTGACTTGAAAAGTAAGACACAGGAGGCAACATCCCTAACCAAACATATGCTGCAAAAGAAAGGAATGAAGGAAATAACCAACAGCCCAACTGCCTTCGGTCCTGGTCACACCACATCTGAACTATCTTGTTTGGTTCTGAGACAGGATCATCCTGAGGAGGGTGACCAGGATGGTGAGAGGACTTGAAACTATGTACTATGGTGATGAGTTAAAGAAGCTGGGAATATTAATGCGAAGAAAGAAAAGATTTAGAGGGGACACGATGGCTGTAATCATCTTTGAAGAGAGGGAGAGATTAAATTTGTCCTGCATGGCTGAAGGGGCGAGAACTAGCAGTGATTGAAGGAAGTGGAAGACAGTTGAATTTCAGCTCCATTTAAGGAAAACCTTCCTGACAATTAGAGCTACCCTGAAGTGGAAGGAGCTGTTTTAGAAAATTAGCAAATTACTGGAGGTCTCCAAGAGGAAGCTGCAGGATCTCTTGTCAAGCATGATGTGGAAGGCATTACTGCTTAGGTATGGGTCCCATGGGCTAGGTGGCCCTCTGAGATCCCTCCTAGTACTAACATTCTGGGGTTCTAGAATGTTGCTTGCCCCCAAATCCTCCAAGCCATTGGTCCTAGTTTATTACCTACTCTGTCCTACACTGTTACTCCATAACCTGGGAACCACCTAAGGCAGAGGAATTGCCATGTGGCTCTGGTCCTGTGGCTTTTTATAAGATGGAGCCTAGTGAGGTCTGGAGTGGAATAAAATAGGGTAGTGGGCTCCTAGCTCCTAGTGGGCTCTAGGAAGAAGCACTCCAGAGGAGGGATCATAGGGGCTGGAGTGGGCTGGCTCTCTATATTCACCAGCTTATGGGTAATTGAATTCAACAAGCATTTAGTAGGCACTTAATATGTTTGAGGGGCAGCTAGGTGGTGCAGTAGATAGAGTACTGGACTTAGAATCAGGAAGACTCAGGTTCATGAGTTCAAATCTGGCCCCGGACACTTACCACCTGAGTGATGCTGGGCAAGTCACTTAACTCTGTTTGCCTCTGTTCATTTGTAAAATGAGCTGAAGAAGGAAGTGGCAGACTACTTCAGTATCTTTGCCAAGAAAACCTTGAATGGGGTCACGAAGAGTCGGACACAACTAAACAACAACATGCTTGATGGCTAGTGGATAGAGGCAGCTAGTGGAGTGGAGGGCAGCTAGATGGTTCAGTGGATAGAGCACTGGGCTTGGAGTCAGGCAGAACTGAGTTCAGATTCAGCCTGAGACACTTCCTAGCTGTGTGACCCTGGGCAAGCAACTTAATCTCTGTTTGCCTTAATCCACTGGAGAAAGAAGTGGCAAACCAATCTAGTATCTGTACCAAGAAAACCCCATGAACAGTTTGGTCCATGGGGTCATGAAAAGTTGGATTCAACTGAACAACAACAAAAATGTTTGAAGTACTATGCTAGGTACTAGAGATACAAAAGTAAAACAATTTTTGTCTTCAAGGAACTTACACTCTGCTGAGCGAATGCAACACGTATGCTGAAGAAGTGGAGGAAGGAGAGAGCAACTGGGAATGACATAAAATTGGAAAGGTAAGTTAATACACTGGCTTGTGACCTAAAAAGATCAACAGGCGGAACCAATGGAAGAGACAGGGACTGAACTTGTGGTTTCATTGGTTGAGGGAACTTCCAGGTGAGGAAATGCCCTCTACCATTGAAGGCTGGCACCTTCTCTGAAACTTAGAGAATTGCCTAGAGCTGTGGTGTCAAGACCAAATGAAAACTAGGACCATTAATCCATATATGAAGATACCTACAGCTGTGAAATGAGTGATTTCAAAATGTAGTGCTATCTATATTGCACTATATTTTTATCTAATTTGTTAAATATTTCTCAATTACATTTTAATCTGGTTCCTGCCACACTTGGGAGTATTCCTGGCTTCCTGTAGCCCACCCACAGCATGTTTGACACCTCTGGCCTAGAGTACTGACTAATGAGTCAAATACAAGAACAGATGTAATGAAGATAAATGCAAAGTTCTATAAATCAACTAGGTTCAAAAAAATCAACTGGCCAAATAAATGATTTGACAGTGTTGAGTGGCAGCCACAATAGCTATCAAGATCTTAAAAGAATAAATAAAACATTATCAGAAGCAGTGTCCAAAACAGAAGTCGTATTTCAGCTATAGTCTGCCCTAGAATATTATGCTCAATTGTAGGCAACACAGTTTAAGTACATTAATGAGCTGATCTCTGGAGGGCAATCAAAATGATGAGGAGCCTCAGGCTGTAGAAGGATCCTTTGAAGGAACTGGGAACCCTTAGTCCAAAGAAGAGAAGGCTTAAGTGGTGAATATGATAATTGTCTTTAAATATTTTAAGAACTGTTATTTGGAAGAGGAATTAGACTTTTTTGTTCAACGTGCAGAAATGGGACCTTAGAGAAAGGCAGGTTTAGGCTCGATATAAAAAAAATCTTCCCATTGAAGCTCCATCTACCTGTATTCTCTTCTGGCTCCAAGGCAGCTCTGGCCAAACCCAGTCAGCTGACTGTGAAGAATGAAGTTCCAGATGAGTTAAGGGGTGCTTGAACTATTCCTTTTTAGGTAATGGGTAACTTTATTCATGTTGGTACCCTCATTCATTTAGAAAGGTGCTTAGTAGTAACACATGTTTTGGACTTGGAACTGGTGAAGATCTGGGTTTGAATCCTGCCCATGGCGCTTACTAGCTGTGTGACCAAAATCAAGTCCTTTAACTTCTCTGGGCATCAATTTTCTCCTTTTAAACATAAGAGTAATGCTACAACCCGTAGAGGGTAATTATGAGGAAATCAACTGGCTAACCTTAAATTGTTATGTAAATGGGAGTCATTAGTATTCCTTCCTCTACCAATCAAACTACTACCACCATTCTTGAGTGAGGAAGGTCATAATGGCAGGCTCATGTGGGACTACGTGGGACATACCAAGCCTTAGCCAGGACACTTGGAACAGGCTGGAATTGTGGCTCAATTTTTAATAAATAAGCTAAAGTAATTCACCCTAGGATGCTAAGGATGATTTGGACCCCAAAAGGATGAGGCAAATTTCAGGAAAGCTGATATTGGAGTATTTTTTAAGCAGTTTATTTTTGTATGGGTAATAGAATAGTGGAATTGAAAAGAACCACAAATATCACCTGGTCCAAGCAGGAATCCCCTATAAAATATCCTCCACAAGAGGTCATCCAGCCTGAACAGGAATATCTCCAAAGATGAAGAACTGATCAACTACCATGACAGCTCACTCCTACTTTTGGATGCTAAAAATCTGTCTAACTGCAAACTTCCCCCTTCGGTACTAGTTTCATCTTCTGGGACTTAGCCAAACAAATCTAATTCTTCTCCTCATGAGAGCCTTTCAAACACTTGATGACAGCCATTAGAGCTGGCAGGGAATTTAGAGACCATCTAGCCAACCCCCAAGGCCATAAAACTAGTAGGCAGCAAAACTGCTTCTTGAACGCAGGCTTCTTGTCTTCGAGTTCAATGTTTTCTCACTATACAGTTCATCTCCTGCCTCCACTGAAATTCTTCTCTTCTCTAGACCAAATGTCTCCATTTTCTTCAGCTGACCTTCATATGATATGCTCTCCAGTACCCTCATAACATAGTCACTGTCTTTTGGACACAATCCCACTTATCAATACCCTCCCTAAAATACGGTGCCCAAAAATGACCTCAATGGTCCAGATTGGGGATAGAGGTCTGACCAGAGCAGAAGTAGGTGGGATTATCACCTTCTTCCCTCTGGACATTCTGCTTTTATTAATGTAGCCTAATATTGCATTAGAGGTTTGAGGGGGAGGGTGGGGAGAGGAAGGAATTCCTATCTCACTGTTGAGCAGGAGTATGCAGGTAAATGTTTAACAATTAACTCTCCAACACATTTTAAAGTTCAATCTGCATTAAAATCTTCCCCATCACTTTCTTCAGTCTAAACCAGGGGTTCCCAAACTTATTTGGTCTACTGCCTCCTTTTAAAAAAGTTACTCAGTGCCACCCACATCTTTAACATTTTAAAAATTGTATCATTTCAAAAAGTATATTTTTTTTAAAAAATGATGCACTTTAAATTTAAACATTTTTTTTGTAAATTTGTGGGGGTTTTTCCTGCACCGAAATTACACAATATTACATCATGTAACCATATAGTAATCATATAGCATCAAAGTTATCACATGCACATATTGCTGCCAATGCATGCCAATGCATTTCTGACAATGCACAGCACACTCATCTGCCAACACTTGCTTGTTAAGACCAGTCAGTGGACTTGACCACTGATGGGCTATAGTTTGAATTTTGTGTGTTTATTTGGAAAATAATGTAATCACTATGCCTTTAATTCTTTTACACAACAGATGAAACATGTATGGTTTGCAAAACTTTCTTCTCTTCTTTACTTATTCTTCCACCACCCCTTTATTTTTATTCAACACCCCTCGATTGCACCCAAGGCTACTACTGCTCCACCATGGTTACAGCAATAAAACAATAAATCAGGACCTGATTCATAGCCTCTGTTGATTCCTGAAGTAAAAATGCCTATACTGAAAATTTAACAATTGTTTCTCCCCTATTTGAGCTAGCTCCAGCAAATCCCTGCTGTTGACACATTGAGCTTGTAGTCTACTAACCTCCCCTGATCTTTTTCATATAAACCATTGAATAACTACACGTGTGTATGCATGCACATGTGTGTAGATTTTGTGGATTTTTAGGCAACAAAAACAAAAACATGCCCAAAACATGTGGGAGGCATTTAGGGAGCCAAGGACTGTGGCCCTGTGGGTCTGTTCTGACCCCTGTTGCGTTGGCCTTATATTCTCTGATGCGCCAACTTTCTGAGAATAAAAGGGAATTTTCCTGGCTGACTCTGAGGAGACAAACCCACAGAATTAAATGTGTATTAAGTGTATTGCTGAGTCTTCCACCTGACTCTCTTTTCTAACTGCTTACTTCCTTGAGGGTGATGATCTCCCTAGTCTCTGGTTTGGAGATTGTGCTTGTTGTATGAGTATTTGAATGACAAGTTTGTAGCCCAGAACCAGAATCTATTCTTTATCTGTCCTCAGCACATAGAGTATTCTTTGAAAAGTCTGCCTTTGAAAGCAACAGGCTGCCCATGGCTTGAGGGCAACAAAACTAACATGAGTGAAAGCATTGATCAAAGTGAAAAATACAGAGCCAGCTCAACCAGTCTAGTAAGTTGATAGGATGCTGGGGAAGGAAAGAATTCCATTTCTAGTTTTCTTGGCCCCATCATAGAATGATGGAATCACATGATTCCAGAATAGAAGAGACCTCCAAGGTTACCTGGCTTAAGCCATCTCTGGATAGGAGTGGCCACTGACATCCCTGAGAAGTGGTTATTATCCACCTTCTGAGTACCTCAGGTGAAGGGGAACCCACTGAATATTCAGGGAGTCCATTCTATTCTTGAATAGCACTTGCACTTAGTTTTTACCAATCTCAACCTTAAATATGCCTCTTTGCAGCTTTTACCCACCACTCCTAGTTCTTAACCCTGGGTCCAAGCGCATTCCTCTTCCATATGACTGCCCTTCAGCTTCTAAAGGGAGCTAACATGCCTTCCCCCAGTTCTTCTTTACTAGGGTTAACATCTCCTCAGGACTTGATTTATTGTTTTGTTGATTTCCAGGCTTAATAAAATAATGGATAAAATGCTAATAATGAAAATTAAACTTCAAAGTGTGTTGTACATACACTTTTAGGAAGCCAGTTGTTGAACATTTACTAGCACATGCCTGCATCCTAGTTATGCTGCCTTGGATATGCCAGTTTGTTAATGTCTCTTCTAAAATGTAGTTCCTAGAAACTGAGCACACTGTTCCACATGACTTCTGATTAACTCTTCATTTATGAATAAACCATTGTGAAAACAGGGATTCTAAATCCAGAAAGGCATGGAAGGGAGGTAGTAAAGGGAAGGAAGTGATGCTTGGTAAAAGGGAACAGAATGCTAAGGACAAATGCAGGAAAACCCACCAGGGATTATCTGACTGGGATGCTAGATGCTGAGGGGTTTAGGAAGAGAAGAATCGGGCTTAAGGACCAAATCCTTCCCTCTGTGCATTCTTCACTTCAGCCAGATATGTGCCATGCTCTCTTAGCTCCTTTTCTCAGAGGCCTTTCCCTCTGGGCCTAGAAAGTCTCCAAATCTTCACACGTTGAAGTCCTACCCTTCCTTTAAGGCTAAATTAAAATGCTACCTCCTCCATGAAGCCTTGCTTCATTTCCCCCAACCCTTGGAATGTAGTCAACCTGGATCTTTACTTCCACAAAGTTACTAGGAATGCTGGAGGGGCTGCAGGCATGTGGAGAATTGCCACTGGATGGTCATATATACTTCCCACCAGAGTTATACAATTTTTCCAGAATGAGAAGAGAAATTTTAGTTCTTCCCTCAACCAAGAACTATAGAGCCAAAATTATCTTCTGGAAAATACTACATCCACACCAAGCCCAGGATTTACCTCCCTCTCCATGGATCTGGCTTTTATTCTTAGTCTTGAAATAAGAGAATTGAAGAACATATTAAGGATTTTATATATTTTCTTGTTGCTCCTCCCCCCTTAATCCTTGAGGACAAGAATTGTCTCTCTTGTTTTTTGTATCCCTATACTTGGCATAGTGTCTGGTACATAATAGGTGCTTAACAAATGCTTTCTGATTGATTGACTGGCTCATAAGATGTTAGATTTAGAGTTGAAACTTTATCTATCATGTAGTCCAGTGGTATCAAACTAAAAAAAAAAAACAAACCCAGGTCCATAAGGATCCCCGCAGGCTGTATATTGACTAAGAAAATCACATGTCAACTTATCTCTGTTCTATTATACTTTTATTTATTTCATATTTCAATCTGGTTCAGGCAGCACTCCAGAGTGTTGCCCCCACCACTTAATGCCAATCCCCTTATTTTACAGATAAGGAAACTGACACTCCCAAAAGGCAAAGAGGCTTGTCCAAGTAGCAGGGTTTAGTTTTTAAATTAGATCCTCCAACTGCAAATCCCATGCCCTTTCTGCTGTACTGGGGCATCTTGCCTAACCTTGAAGGATACAGATGTACTTTAGAACGTATAGATGAACTTTAGAATGTATAGAATCTCTATAAACACCATTGAATTCTCTGCCTGGCATTCAAAGGCCTCCACCAAGAGTCAGCTTTGAATCAGGCCTCTGATGCTTATTAGCTATGAGGTCTTGAGCGAGTCACTTAACCTGTTTCTCCATCTCTAAAATAAAAGGATGGGATTCAATGATCTCTAAAGATCCTTCTACATATAAATCTATGATCCCATCATATTGGAAGCTTTTTGAAGGCAAGGATCATACCTTAGCTAAACCTTTTCTCTTTCTAGCACTCAGCGCAATATCTTGAACACAGTAAGAACTTAATAGATGTTTCTTGTATTGTGTTGATCAGTTTCTAGCAACAGGAAGTTTATTAGAGAATAAGGAAGCTTGGAGACTTTTCAAATGGGGAGTTGGTGTAAGGGATTCTCTGCCCGTTCAGATGACCAGAGCATGTTTATAAGAGAAAGGGATGGATGCCTTCAGCTCTGTGAACCAATAGAGAAAAATAACTGACTGTTTGAAGACAAAGATGGCTTAGCAAAAGAGGACTGTAGTAATTGTTACACAGGGGTCTGGGAGATTATAAGATTAAGAAACTGCTTTTTCTCTTTTCTTAATCCTAGAGCTGGAAGGTACTTTAGATTTTACCTAGTCTACCCTCTCTCCCTAAAGTATTAAGACCCCTCTGCAACATCACTCATTCAACAAGCATTCATTAAGCACATGCTAGGCACTAGGTATGCAGAGACAAAAATGAAATGGTCCCTGCCCTCAAGGAGCTTATCAGGAGAAACATGTACATACATAATTTGTATATATGTATATGTGTGTGTGTACATGTATACATATATGTTTATATATTATCTATACATATGTGTATATATTTATATATATACACATACTAAACAAATAAATACAAGGTAATTTAGAAGAGGAAGAGACTAACAGCTGGGAAGATTGAGAAAGGATTCATACAGAAAGTGGTATTTGAGCTGAGTTTTGAAGGCATTAAGGGAGTCCAAGAATTGAGGAGGGAGTGTATTCCAAACATGGCAGAAAGGCATCGAGATGAGAAATGGTGGGTCATGTGTGAGGAACAGCCAGAAATTCAGTCTGACTGAAATGCATAGTTCGTGAAAGGAAATAATAGTGATAGGGGAGAAGAGTGAAGGGTTCTCAGTGCCAAACGAAGGAGTCTGTAGTTGCTCTTAGAGGTAGCAGGGAGTCACTGTTCTACCCATAGAATATCTCTATTTGGAAACCGTGACTACTTGAGACAGGCTGATTCATTAAGGGGCAGCTCTAACATCAGGAAGCCGCTCTTACTGAGACAAAATCTGCCTCCCTGTTCCTAATTCTAGTCGTCCTCCCCCCACCCAAGCTGCTCACAGTTCTGACCTCTGGGGCCAAGGGAGGTATGTTCAATCCCTTTTCCCACACGAGAACCCTGCAGACACTTAGGCAGATATCACTGCCCCTCTAAGTTGGCTCTTACCCCGGTTAAATATCCCTAGCTCCTTCATCTGATTCTTCCATGTCAGAAGGAGCAGTGTGATATAGGGTAAATAGACACGAGCTGGAACCTCAAGGGAATCCAGCTGCTGAGGGGTGTGAGTTGTGTGACCCTGGGCAAGTCACTTGATTTCTCTTAAATTTGGGGTCCTGATCTATAAGATGGAGATAATAATGCATTTTTGTAATTGTCTGCCATGTTTCGATTTCAAAAACTTCTAGCTTCTAGTCACCTTATTCTGGAGGAACAATGTTCCTCTTAAAATGTGGTACCCATAACAGAACTGAAGTCTACATGAGTATGACTTAGGTAGAGGCTGACTGATTTATGACTTCCTTCATTCTCTTTACCCAGATTTGAAGATCTGACCAAAATCCTACTTTCACTAGGAAGACTTAGCATGGAGATTCTTCCCTCCTTCCAGGAACTTATAATAATGCCCTTTGTTGGGAGCAAGATCTTGGGCAAGTCAGTGCCTTTCTCCTGGTCTCAGTTTCCCTATCTGTAAAAATAAGGTGTTTAGAACAAATGATCTCTAAGGGCCTTTCCAGCCCTAATATTCTATGAGGCTGGAACTTCCGTGTCAGACTAATTTCCCCACTTCCTTCTGAGGGCTTCTGAGAAAAGAGCACTCTAATTAAAGAGTCTCTGGGGTCCCAGTGGGAGTGGAAACTGCTCAATGGACTGGAATACCTTCCAGAGGCCTGGCCACATTGGGGGAGGGTAGACATGTGGATGAGGAAGTAAATGAGGTATGTTCCAGTCCCACAGAGTCTGAGCTAATAAGTCTGAAAGCTGAGTAGAGCAAATATGAAAGGTCGTAGTTCAGCTTTACCCAGTTCAGACCCCCATCTGGACTTCAGTTCAGTTCTGGGTATCATTTGAGAAGTGTGAAAAATAATACTGGCTCCCCCAGAGGAGAGTGACCGGAATGGGGAAAACTTTGAAAATCATAATAATGGCTGACATTTAAGTAGTATACAAAGCAATTAACATATATTATCTCATTTAAGTATATAGCTGTAGGTATGATTTCCATTTTGTAGATAAGGAACTGAGGTTATGAGAAATTAAGTAAGACACAAGTATATGCCTGTGTGTACTTATGTTTCTGCGTATGTATACATGCATATATGTATTTGTGTCATTGCATGGGTAGTTGTGGGGGTGCATATATGTATGTATCTATGTGTGTGTAATAACTCATATTTTACAGGGCTTTAAGGTTTAGAAAGCACTTTTATCACAACAATTATATGAGGTAGGTGGCACAAATATTATTTCCATTCTATAGATGAGGAAACAGCCTTGGAGAGGTAAAATAAGTTGCCCATGGACACACAGCCAGTGAGTCAGGATTGGAACCCAGTGCTCTTTCTGGTATACCACAGTGTGACTGTATGTATGCATGAATGTATGCATGCATGTGTGTATGCATATATCTTTGTACATGTATCTCTTTGAATACAGTGTGTCTCTATGTAATGAAATATCTGCACATATATACATGTATATAAATGTGGTCAAATGTTTGTGTTGTGTGTTGCATATACATGTGTGTACATATATATTTATATGCTTCTGGAATGTGTGTTTAACTGGGTAGAGATGATGTTGGCTTAGCTTTACCCAGGGACAACAATTTTAAATATAAATTTTAAATACCCAAGAGCTGGGTCCTTTCCCAGTGAACAGCCCTTCCTCCAGGCTGTGCTCCAGTGCCGGTGTGGGAAGATCCTCAGGCTGGGGCCAAGGCTTCCTGAGTTCTCTGCATTGGGTTTTCGATGCCAATCAGGACAGCTCAGAGCTCCCTGGCTAGCCCTAGTACCATCCTTCTCCAGATCCTGGGGAATCTGTAATCTGTTTGTAGGGTCTGTAATCATGTTTCTCTATTCAAGGTGGGAGCAAAAGCTCCTGACCTCCTGGTTCCATCACTACAGCCCCAGTGCCCTGGCCCCTCCTTCTCCACCCCTCAAACATTTGCGTCAGAGTTTGTGGTAAGATTCCTCCTCCTTTCCCTTCCCTCTCCTCTTGCCCCAGGGGAATCTTCCAGACACATTTTCTCTTTTTTCTCCCCTCTTAGGGGGAGGAAACAGGTCTGAGGGAGGGGAAGGGGTTCCTCAGTGGAAGAATTTGGGAGAGGAGGGTTGGGGGCCAGATGGACCAGGGGTAACCAAGAGCTTCCTAGTTCCTTCTTCCCACACTCCACACCCCCCACCCCCACCCCAGTGCCAGCTGGAATAGCTAGAATCCTTTATGCTTTCCTATGTGGAAGGTGGTTCCAAGAGCAGAAGGCTCTGGGTCTCACCCCCTACACACACACCCCTTATTCTCACCCCCAACATGGGGATGAGAATGATCTCTGACTCTCAGACTAGCTAGGATTAGGGATGGGGTATGATTCATCCCACTTCAAATAGTCTTCCCCTGGTTACTCCCATCCCCCAATCTTCTAAGAAACAGGGCCCTGGACTGCAGGACCTCTGACTGCTTAAGACCCTCTTCCCTTTCCCCGTACCCCACCCACGAACCTCATTGGCGAAAGAGACAGATTTCCAAGTACCCCTGTCCCTTTAAGCGAGCATGCCAACTACGCCAGTCGGGGGCGATTTGCATAAGGGATGGGGGGAGACACCCTGAGGGGCGGTGCCCGCGGCGGGAGAGGGTTTGTGAATGAAGCTTCGGAAGTGGGAGAGGGGCACGCTTGCAGAGAAGATGAGGAGGGGGTGCTGGCAGCCTTCTGACGCTTAAGCCCGAATAGAGGTTCGAAGGGTCAGTAGTTGCTTCCAAAGGTCTCCTCAAGCAGGACTACCTAGCGAGCATTGAGCCCCATTGGCTGCTTCTATGCCTGGGCCCCTAAGAGCTCACCGGTTCCCCAGCACTGGGGCCCCTGGCACAAAAATCCTTTTTCCCCTCTCCAGGGTAGTCTTCTGCCCCACCCCATCTCCAGCCCCAATCACACACCCAGGCCCAGCCCCAGGCCCAGCTTCCGGAGGGGGCGCGGAGCGTGGGCAGTTTACAGAAAGAACAAAAATAGCTCCCCCCCCACAAACACACACAACCACCCCTCGGGGGGGAGCCCTAAATTTGTAACGGGGACGAGAAATAGAGAGAACCCAGTGCTGGATAATCTCCAAGCGCAGAGTGGAGAGCTATAACTAGGAGGGTTTGGGGGGAGGGGGAGTGGACCCCTGCCCAGGCCCGGAACCCAGCCCTTTCCAAAGAGAATATGGGACAGGGATAAACCGCAGGTGGGTGGGTATAGGAGCGGGAGAATCTAATCTCGGCACTCTCCTCCCCAGATCCCTGCTCCCCCATTCCCCACCCCCATCTACCCCGGGCATGTGAACCCTGGCGGGAAGTCCGGAGGAGGAAGGAAAGGGGAGCGCTAGGGACCCTCACATCCCTTCCTATCCAGGTCTCACTCAACTTTCACCCCCAGGAGTGTGAACTCGGGTGAGCAGCCTGGAGGCAATGGGATGGGGAGCCCTGGTGACCCCAGCGTTCCTCCCCCACCCAGTCCCACCCTTTCCACACCCCAACTCCAGAGCATGAGAACCCCAGAAGCGAGGCGGAGACGGGTGTGGAGAGTGTGGGTCTGCATCTCTACACAGGTTCAGCTCACCTCCAACGCAGAGCAGAGACATGGTCCTGGGGGCCGGGCCCGGGGCTGGGGGCGGAGTGGGGGGGACCCGGAGCTCAGCAGGGAGGCTGCCTATGCGCCGACGCTCGCCTGCTGGACTGTGGCATCCCAGCCTAGCCCGACCCGGCCTGCTCGCTGGCTCTCCCTGCTCGCTGGCTCGCTTGGCCCCCGAGCTCACTGGGCTCGGCTCTCCGCTCACGCCGGGTCCCTGCCTCCACCGCCACCAGCCATTTTGTTTCAGCACCCGGGGCCGCGGACAGCTCCTGACGTCAGGGGGTGGGGGGCTGGGGGAGGGGCCTGGGAACGCCTGATCTGGGGGCAGGGAGAAGGGGAGAGTAGGAGATGGGGAGAGGGGGAGGAGGAGAGAACAGTACGGGGCGGGGCTTTTAAAGGCATCCTACGATTCCTGTGCTTGGGCTTGGTGCTTGGGAGGGGTAGGGAGTGGGGGATGGGGGGCAGATTCTGGAAAAATTTGCATCCTCTGAGTAATCCACAGAGGGTAATAAACGTAGTGGTCTGAATCTTGCTCTTTCCTTGGGTCGGAGGGCCTCTGTCTCATCTGTCATTTCTCGCTCTCATTTTTCAACCCTCTCTTTGACTCTGCGTTTCCCTCTATGTCTTTCTGTTCCTTTTTTACTGTTTCTTTACTATTCATGGCCCAATCTTTCCCCTCGCCTTCTCCAGGTAATGTTGTTCGAATCAGCTTAACCATTTAGATTTGCTACCTCTGCTCACAAAAGCACCTTAGCTCATTCAAAAGTTATTTATTAAACTTGAGGTTTTCCATCTTTAATTACTTCTTCGCTTAATTATTGCTTCTGGTCCCTGGTCCACTTTCTCTCAGGCTCTCTCCCACCTGTCTTTGTTCTACTCCTGTCTCTTTGTCTGGGAATAAGAATCTCGGGATTGGAAAGAACCTGAAAGGTCCATCTAGTCTAAATTATTCCTGAACAAAAATCCCCTCTACAACACACCCAACAAGTGGTTATCTTTGCTTGAACACCTCCATTGTTGGAGAGCCTCCCCCACACCATCTCCTTCTCATTGCATTTTGGGAGAGTCCTTGTTATTAGAAAGTTTGTTTTTGCATTAAGTCAAAATCGGTTTCTTTGCAACTTCTGCCCTGTTACTTCCCATTCTGGCTTCTGGGGCCAAGCCAAACAAGCTGATTCCTCCTCCAAATAATGACAGTATTTCAAATACTATTTGAGTACAGTAGAACTAACTCTCTGTCTCTGTCTCTGTCTCTGTCTCTTTCTGTCTCTCTGTCTCTGTCTCTGTCTCTGTCTCTGTCTCTCTCCCTCTCTCCCTCTCTCCCTCTCTCTTTCTCTCTCTTTCTCTCTCTCTCTCTCTCTCTCTCTCTCTCTCTCTCTCTCTCTCTCTCTCCCTCCCTCCCCCCCTGCTCTTTCCTCTTCCCTCCTCTTTCTTTCTTTCTTTCTTTCTCACTGTGTGTGTATCATTTTGTGCCTCCCTGACTCAGAGAAATTCTATTCAGAGAAAAGTCTTAGTAGTGTAAGTGAGAGGCTGATGGTAAGTGGTTTGGAGGAAGTCAGGGCTATTTTTTCTAAAAGACTAGGCCCAGTAGCCCCTCTTTTTCTCCCTTATGATGCCCCATCCACTTCTTAGGGACTGGACAAAAACAAGAATGAAGAAGATGCTCAGGGCCCCCTTGACTTACAAAATCTCCCTATTTACGTGCTTCAACAAACACTTATTAAAAGCCTACTGGTCTGGCCATGTATTGTGCTTAATGCTGGAGATACAAAGATGAAAAAGGGCAGTTGTTGTACATAAAAGGATTTTAAAAATCTGAACCTAATATGAAATGCTCTGGGGAGCAGCAATTTAAGTAAGGCTTTTTGTAAAGTGAATAATTCTTCTGTTAAGCAAATCATCTCAATTAATCTGCTGGACAAAGACATCACAGAGTAGACACTCAATGACTATTGAAAGACTGAATAAGGAGTCTGGCACTCTTAAATAAGAGCCTTTCCAGAACTTGGTTGGGGGTGGGAGAGAGAAAGGGTTTGAAGACCTCCATTTTGAGAAAGGACCCAAATCAACTCCCACTACCTTCTTCCTCAACATTTTGAGGAAGGGCCCAAACCAGCCATCCTTCATTTTCCAGATTTGCTGACCACAACTTCAAGCAGGTACCTTACACACACACACACACACACACACACACACACACACACTCACACATGCACCCTTTCTAAAATGTAAGCTCCTTGAGGGCAGAAACTGTCTTTCTTTTTTCTTGCTTTTGTATTCCTTGGGCTTATATTCCCAGGCACAGGCACAGTGCCTGCAACATAGTAAGCACTTAATAAATGTTCCTTGACTTGTAGAAGGTAAGAGGGGAGGAAGTATGGATCTCCATGAGCTTATTCTTGTGAAGAATTTACTTCCAAAAATAGAGATTTATTTTACTAGTTGTGTGATGATGGTCAGGTCACATAATCTCTCTGAGTCTCACTTTCCTCATTTGTAAAATAGGGATGCTACTAATATCTGCAATAACTTCCTCACAGGATTGTTGTGAGATTCAAATACATATTAAAGGAAGATAGGAAAGAAGTGATTTGTTTCAAGCATGGAGGATATCCAATTCACAAAGATAGAAGGGGATGGAGTTTCCTGTGTGTGAGGAATAGAAAGAAGAATAATTTGGCTGGATTGCAGAGTGTGTGAGGCGGGGTTCCAATGAGCTTGGAAAAGTAAGTTGGGGACAGGTTGCAATGAACTTAATAAGTTCCATGGAGAAATTTACATTTTATTCTAGAGACAATCAGAAGCTACTGGGGTTGAGTAGTAGAGTCAGAGCTGTGCTGGAGGAAAGTTTCTTTGGCAGCAGTTTATAGGCTGGACTAGAGTGGAAAGAGATTAGAGGTTAGACCATCAAGGAGGAGGCTGTTGTAACTTATAATGATCTAGGAGAGAGGAAAAAAAGGCCTGGTCTAAGGTGGTGGTTGTGTAAATGGAGAGCAGGACTTAGATGTATGACATGTTGGATATGTGAGGTAAAGGAATATAAAGAGTCCAGGATAATGCCATAGTTATGAATCTGGGGGACTGGGAGGAAAATGGTACCTTTTATAGAAATAGGGAACTCAGGAAGAGGTGAGGGTTTGGGGAGAAAATAATGAATTCAGCTTTAGACACGGTGTTGGAGAATCATCTGCATAGAGATGATAGTTAAACCCCCAGCACCCTCTAAAGTTTTCAAGAGAGAATGTAGAGAGAAAAGAGGGCCTAGGATAGAACTCTAGGGAAAACTCACAATTAGGAGTCAAGATATGGATGATGAACCAGTCAAAGAGAGTGAGAAGGAGTAGTCATGCAGATAGGAGGAGAGCAAAGAAAGAGCAATGACACAAAAACCCAGGGTATTGGGGGAGGATGGAGAAAGATCACCAATGTCACATGCAGTAGGTAGGTCAAGAAGGATGGGGACTGAGGAAAAGATCATCAGATTTGGCCATTAAAAGATGATTGGCAATTTTGGAAAGCAGATTTTGTTAAGTGATAAGGTCAGAAGCAAGGCTGCAAAGAGTTGAGGAGTGATTGAGAGGAGAGGAGATAGAGACAGAAAAAGTATAAATAACTTTTTCTAGGGGGTTGTCTGAGAAAGAGAGCAGAGATAGCTTGGGATGATGGTCAAGTCTAGTCAATGTTTTTTAAGGGTGATGCAAATGGGCATGTTTGATGGCCATGAAGGGAGGGAGGCTATAGATTGAAAGAGGTTGATTATTAAAGAAAGAAGGTAAGGGTGATTAATGATGCAGTCCTTTGGAGAAGATGGGAGAGGATGAGATCAGGAGTACATTTATAAGGGTTGCCTTAGCATAGAGAAGGGCCACCTCTTTATTAGAGACTGAGGAAAAGAAGGAGAGAGTGAGAAATCATGTCAAAGGATTTTGAAATGAAGAGGACGGGAGAAGAAGGAACACATATTAAATGACCTCAGTTTTCTCAGGAAAGTAAAAGGTAAGGTCCTGGGCTGGGAGAGGGGATCCAGAGGGAGGTATATGAGGCTTGAGGAAGAAAGAGAAGGTTTAGAATAGCTTCTCTGGGAAGTAAGATAGGAAATCAATCAGGGAAGAATAAAAGGACTTCCTTTCTACAGTAAAGGATGAGTTGAGGTTGAATAACATGAATTTGTAATATTCCTAGTCAACACAGTTTTGAGATTTCTGCCAGCTGTCTTCAATTACTTATGAATAGGCACAGAAGCCAATGGCGGGAGTAAGCCATGGCTGAAATTTGGCAAGAGATAAACAGAAAAAAAGCAAGGGATTCAAAACCAGAGAATGATGTTGAGTTTGAAATGGATTGTTGAGATTTGAGAGGAAGGAAAGTGAAAACAGAACAAGCATTAACTAAGAAAATACTGAGTGGTGGAGGGTTTGGAGGTCCTGATGAGGACGAAGAACTGGTTTAGGAGCGAGAAGCCCCCTCCTTTAGGAATGATAGAAGGCTGTGTTCAGATAAAGGAATGTCAAATACTAATTAGGTAAGTGGAACACTTGTGGGTAATGGCCAGGTCTAATATGTAACCCATCTATATGTGTGGCTAAGGTGGAGTGAAGGAATAGCTCATGAGATTTATGGAGGCTGAAGGTTAGGTTAGGGAATGTGGGGGAGCAGTAATGTGGCTATTAAAGTTCCCCTAATAAAAGGACAGGAATTGGAAAAGAGAAGATCCTCCAGCCAAGAGGATCCTTGAGAAAGGAGGAAGAATAACATGGGAGTTATTATAGCTGAGCCAGCTGAGTCTCAGTTTCTCTATCTGTAACAAGAGGAAGGAAGACTTGATCAGAGTTTCTTAACCTAATAAGGTTCCATGAACTTATTCTTTGAAAAATATATATTTTGATAACCGCATTTTAGTATAATTGGTTTCAGTATAATTGGCTGTGTGTTTTATTTTACACATTTAAAAATATGATTCTGAGAAGAGATCGGCAGGCTTCACAAGACTGACTGACAAAGGGATATAGGGAACAAAAAAAAGGCTTAGAATTCCTCGGCTGGATGTGTATAGTGTAGCCATCATAATTATGCGTTAGAGTGCTGAGTGAAAGAGGTAAAGGGAGAGAATGGAAGTGAAAGTGGATAGCAAGGAATATTCTGACTACCCCTTCAGCACCTTGGGGGAGGGAGCTGTGGGAGAAAGTAAACTGAAACTAATGTAAGCTAATTATGACACAAGTCCATTAGAATCTAAGCTTCTTGGGGAGGAGTGTTTTTTGGTTTTGCTTTGTATTCTCAGTGTTTGGCACACAGTAAGTGCTTAATAAATGCTTGATAAATAAGTACTCCATAGTTGATGAAGAGCTGTTTAATGTGCTTTTCAGTAGGATATTATACTTTGATATTATCCATGTATATCACTTTATTTAGTTTTATTCAAGAGATAAAATAACGAGCTTAAGGCTAGGCAGAATCACAATAGATATAAATGGTCTCCTTGAAAAAAGTGACGTTTATATCAAATTATGTTGATGGAATGTTTTACATAGATAACAGTTTTCTATGTAGACATCAAATACTCTCACATTTTTACTGTACTTGGCTCTATTTTACATTTCAGTACTGAACATGAATAAGCCCTGAGTGTGGAACTGAGTCAGAAGCATTGCAATAACCAATAAAAGCAATGTAAATGTTATAGTACTTTCAAGGTGGCTTATTCAATAATTGCCAGATGAATAATAGTCTCTCAATAAATGTTTATTAAGCATTCACTATGTGTCAGGCACTGTGCTAAGCTCTAGAGATGCAAATTAGAAAAAAAAAAAGTCCCTTACCACAAGGAGCTTACCATCTAAGGAGGGAAGACAATACACAAAAGGAAGCATCATAAGTTGCTCTTTACAACCTTATTTTTTGGCACATCTTTTCTCCTCCTCATCCAACCTCTTGTTTCCTTGTATTTATAATTTTTTTTAGTAACACATACTGTGAATGCTTTGTATAAAGTATATAATTACTTAATTGGCCTGTATTTAAAGGGATACCTCAGAGTTCTCATCTTCTGGTAGTAAATGAGTGATTCCTTCTGTTAAAATAAAAGAGATCAGACTCGCATCTGAGAGGAAGATGGTAAAGTATTTTACTAATAATTCACAGACCATTATAAAACATTCTATAGAGTTTTGGTCACCTCTCTGTGTAATTATTCTATTATTCAATGTATGAATTGTGTGCAAGCTTTGTTTCTCATTTGATTCCCTTTGTGTATTCATTATGTTGAACTTCTTTGGTCATAGAGATGGCCAGAAATTTTCCACATCCACCTTCTTTGGGAATCCTCTCTCCTGACTTCTTTATTTTTCAGACTTTAGTAAACTCTTTTGTTTTGATATTAAATTGTTTATTCTGCTCTTTGCACTGCTCTGACTCTTCATCCCATGTTTTTGCCTCAGTTTCACCATTTGTAAAATGGGAATAATACTACCTAGCCCTCAGGGTTATTAAGAGAATAAAATGAGATTATAGTTTTGTAAACCTTAAAACACTATGCAAATATTAGCTATTAGCATCTAGTGCTTAGCACAGTGCCTGGAACGTAGTAGGAACTTAATAAATATTTATTGACTGACTTTTGCTTTAATTGCTGATTCAGGCAATCTAGAATTTCACATACACTTTTGTTTTCCAGATTCCATTTTGGAATGATTCTTTTTAGCTGCCTTCAACTGGGCAATATAGTGTTCAGTGTGGTGGGCAATATTGTTTTCTGGGGCACGATCCAGCATTACCTATCAAGGCAGTAAAATCTTCCAATAACTTTCTGTAGCTCTCCCAAATTGCCTCTGCCATGGTGATATTTAACACTGGTCCTGAGGGGTATTCCATACTATCTTTCCCTTTTCTTCCTATGGTTCTTACCAAGGCAATGATCTCCACATATACTACTGCGTGCAGGTCCTGGAATGTTTTTACATTATTTGCCAGTTTTGAAGCAGATTATGTTCATTCATGATGTTTCTAGCAAACACCGGCTTTCCAAAATCACTTTATTTTGTTATATTTGGCTATATTTTGGTCTGTTAGTTGGATGGATAGTTTGTCAAACAGAAAAAAGTTTTTCAAAATTCCAGTCTAAGTATGTCCATCTCTTTTTCAAAGTCATTTGAGACATCATTGTTCTTTTTGCCATACACTTTGTTGTTGTGTGTAATTTCTGTGGTTTTAGTTAAGTAGAGATTTTCCAATGACCTTAGATTCTTCCGATTTGAGTCATTCCTCAATTTCCTCTCTTATTTGTACTAATCTGGGCTTAGAAATGAAGAGTAGTATGAAACCTTTTCTTCTAACTGGAAAGATTTGCTTCTAACTTTGTCAGGATATATTACTGTCACATAATGTAAATATTCACTGTATCAATCCATTTCATGCTCACTCATGGTTTGCCCCTTTAGTGGTCATATATTCATAGAGTCATAGCTTTAGAAATAAAAAGAACTTCAGAGGCCACTGAGGTCAACCCCTTCAAGCATAGAGAGGTTTAGTGACTTGCCCAGGTCTGAGGTGAAATTTGAAAGAAAGTGTTCCTGACTCTGAGTCTTTTGCTCTGTCTACTACAAGTGTCATCATCATCTTCCCTGAATCATTTCTAGTCAGTCAGTCAACAAGCATTTATTAAGCTCTGTATACTAGGGGTACTCTGCTAAGTAACCACAAAAAGGGCAAAAACCAGAAACAGCCCCCCCCCCACCAAGAAGAGAGAGAGAGAGCTGTAAGGTAATATCAGAAGGAAAGCACTTAGAGGAAGGGGTGGCAGGAAGGTCTTCTGCAGAAGATAGGATTTATAGGATTTGAGTTGAGTCTTGAAGTAGGGAAGCCAGCAGGCAGAGGCAATTCGTTCTTATATAGCTTACCTTCTTGTGGTGCCAGAGCATGAAGGAAAGCCACTTGTTCCACTGTCCTCCATATCAAGATGCTTTGAGTAGGGCCAGTATGCAAACTTATGCCACTCTATCTATTTCTATGACTCTTGGGAGCAGTTACATCACACTGACCAGCGTGCCAACCCAATCAATGGTGTATTGCCAGAGCCTAATTTACCAGTGTTTCAGAGTTCTTGCCAAATATTCAGTTACCATAGTCATTTTGGGGCACACAGAATCCCCATTGTGCAAAGCTTTGGAAAGAATTTCCCTATTTTCCTGTTGCCAATGCCCTGCCCTACCCCCGCCATGGCATGGACAATGGAATTTGAGGGTGTTGATTATTATCATTCTTATTAATGATAATATTAATGTGTTCTATAACATTAGTGCAGGACCTTGTGCTGAAGGCTATAGTCAGTGCTCCTTAATTGACCTCTATAATTGCCCCACTTCCCCCTCTCCACTTCTCCTTCCCTATATTTAGGTTAACTCCAGCCAGGCCAGGAAATAAGTGGTAAGCCCTCATTCCCTGTGTACTTAGCCCTGAGCTAGATAGACCCTATGAGGAGACAAAAGGAGAAGACATAGGCTCTGGGTTGGGAAAGTTCCTGGAATGGCTAAAGAAATGGGGAGAGAGACAGAGACAGAGACAGAGATTCCAATTCTTTCTATTTCCTTTCCAAGGCATGTTGGAAAGGGCTTTCCCTACCACAGCCCTGTGAGGCAGGTAATACAGGTGTTATGCTCACTTATGGCAGAAAAGGCTTACCTATGGTCACAGAACTAAGAAGTGTCAGAGCCAAGAGTCTCCCCCAGCAGCTCCAGCTTTCTTATCACTACAGGATACTGCAGAGGGAAGAAATTAACAATTTACAATTCTCAGCTTGGCTACCAAGGGGGCTGCTTAGAAAAATTTCATTAAAGGCCCCTGGGAGCTTGTATGGTCAGGCATCAGACACAGAGCATTCCCCTCCTTTTTCTCCCTTTCTTTCTCACCCTTTCCCTCCCATAACATAGTATCTTAGAACTGGAAGGGGCCTTCCGGCAATATTCCCCACTGTGTCATTATCTCGTCTTCCCTTGAAGATATTCCCCCACTCCTTTCTCCTTCTCTCCATCTCTCTGAGAGCATTCATCCCCCTTCCTCCTCTCCCTCCATCTTTCCCATAAACTGCTTTTTTGGGCCATCCCTGTCCTGGTGATGAGACTTCCCTGAGTCAGGATTCTTCAGCACTAGGATCTGTCCAGAAGGCCCCAAGACCCCATTAACCCCTTGCCCTTCCTGCCCTGGGAGGGATTCATTAATTACTTGGTACAGAAAGCTGAGTGTGAAGGGGCCAGAAGGAAAAAGCTTTGATAGTGTCTAGAGGGAGCAGGAATTCCCATAGCTGGGAGCCCTTCAGAACTGGGAAGAGGAGGGAAGATCCTTTGATGAGAAGAGAGTAGTGACCAAAAACAAACAATGCCTACTCTATGCCTCAAAGTTGGCCAACAAAGGACTTTCTCTTGTACTTCCCTCTCTTGTCCTCCTCCAATATGAGGTTCGGTAGCCTAGGACTGCCGGACAATATCAGGAAAGATTCAAATAACAGAGGCATTGAAGGAGCCTAGCAGTCAGGTCAGAGTCAGGAGATATTGCTAGGAGTATTCTCTTTGGGCTAGTCCCTTACCTTTCCTGGACCTCAGTTTGGCTGGGGCTGGGGTGGGAGTGGGGATGGATGGATGGATTGTGCTGTCTGGTGTCTAAGGCCCAACTCTCACAGTTTTTGAGTTTAGATCTTAGAACTGATGAGGGTTTGCCTTGTCTAAGACCCTTAGCTTCTTTTTTGTGCCCCCCCAACCTAAGAATTAGGATCGTGCATGGAGTAGTAGATAGGAAATGTTTGTTCAGTTGAATTCACAAAGGAGGAAACTAAGGCTCAGAGAGTGAAAATGACTTACTTGAGGCCCCAGAATGGGAGTAGTTACCTGGCTTTGCCTCGGAGATCTTTCCAAATGCCCTTTGCTGCTTCCTGTGTGGGCATATGTGTATGTGTATATTGGGGAGTGTGCGTCTTTGAGAACCAGAGACAGGGGTGGTTAGGGAAGATTCTCTGAGCCAGATTGGGGGAGGCACGTTATCCTATTATGACCCCTAGTCTACGTCCCAACTTCCCATTCCCGAGCCCCTTCCCTCTATCCACCCCAGCAGCTCATTCTTTTGGCAAGCACTGCCCTCTGCTGCCTAGAGAGAGAACAGAAATGGTTTCCAAGAGGGGACAGGGTGGGGCTGGGGAAACAGGCATGGGGATCCAGCTGAGTCTCAGTTTCTCTATCTGTAACAAGATGAAGGAAGACTTGATCAGAGTTTCTTAACCTAATAAGGTTCCATGAACTTATTCTTTGAAAAATATATATTTTGATAACCGCATTTTAGTATAATTGGTTTCAGTATAATTGGCTGTGTGTTTTATTTTACACATTTAAAAATATGATTCTGAGAAGAGATCGGCAGGCTTCACAAGACTGACTGACAAAGGGATACGGGGAACAAAAAAAGGCTTAGAATTCCTCGGCTGGATGGTTCATGAGGCCCTTTCTAGTCCCACCGTTCTGTGTTTTACATTCGAAGGTTCCTTCCAGCTTGGACATTTTTATGTTCACTGAGAGGCTGGCAGAGCAACAGCATGTCTCTCTCCTAGCTGGAAGCAGGGAGTGTGGAGAAAAAGGATGGGTGGATGAGAGCATCAGGCACTTTCTAAACAGAAGATATAGTGAGGGGAGCTAGGAGGAAGAGGAGTCAGGGAGGGGGGAGGTAGACTACTTACATAAGCCCCTTCTGGGTTTACAGCTCTCTGAGTCTCTGTAAGGACAAGGGGAGAGGGTTAGAAAGGGCAATGGCCATTCTCCAGGCCTCCACTGGGATGTTGTCTCCCTCTCCCAGGGCTGGCTTCCTATAGCCCAGGTAGCCAGACAGGAAATTATGCTGAACAAGTTCTGAGCAACTTATAACTGAAAATCAGTGAATAGCACATGCACACACACCCCTCCACCCTTATGACCAATTTCTTTGTCTGGGCACAGAGTATGAAAAGGGGCAATCTTAGATCCCTCTTCTACCCCTAGAACCACCAGCAAGCCAATTGTCCCCACTCCTTCCCCCAATATGAGGCTAGAAGCTACCTCCACCACTTTCTGTAGCTAAGAACTTGGAGATCCTGGGATTTCTTGCACACAGCTATACATTCAGCTGGCCAGGTGTACATTCTCCTGCAGAGTCATCAGTCACATTCTGTGACACAGATATTGTCTCAAAGACTCCTCTCTCTTCCCCCTCCTCCTCTCTCCCTCCTCTCTATCTCTCTCCCCCTTCCTCCTTCTCTCTCTCTCTCCCTTCCTCTTCCTCTTCCTCTTCCTTCCCTCTCTCTCTCTTTTTCTGTCTGTCTGTCTCTGTCTCCCACATCCCGCCACACACATGGCCCAAGGAAGGCTGTGAAATCTCACAAAAATCACAGAACCTTGGCAGCTATCTAGTCCAATTTGTCCTTTTAAAAGAAACCTCTCCACAGCATCCCCAAGGAGTGGCCATTCAGCCTTTGCTTGAAATCCTCTAGCAAAGAGGACCTCCTGTTGCAGCCTGCTCCACTAGGAGATTGCTCTAATCTCAAGGAAGCATTACTTTAGACCAAGCTAAGTCTGTGTCTCTGTAGCTTCTATTTATTTCTCCCATGGTGCCCTCTGGGGTCAAACACAGCTAAACCTCTGCCAAGGAACTTAAGAAAATAAAAACTGACACCACCACCCCACAGTCTGAGCCCAGATCTACACAATCTCTAGCTATCTGTTAATTTCTATAACCCCACACTGTCTTCTAACTAGCTGTCAGGAACAAAGAGCAGGGTTTGGTCTGCGCCATCCAGCTTAGAGTAATTCATTAGATTGGTGTCCTTTAGACCTTTCTTTGCCCATACTATTTTGGTATAGTTCTATCCGGTGGCAGGGGAACAGAATGCCCTCTTGAAAATAACCCACCCCCTCCCATCCCTCAGTCCAGTCTCTGGGCTCCCTCCCTACCCTTCATCCAGAAATATCTATTGGAAAGACCTACTGCTTCTCCCCCAACAGACCTTGATCTCATTCCACCCTTTCCCCTGCCCCCCATAGGGCCACTGACCAACAGCTGTCGATCTTGAAGCATTTACTGGTTTCTAAGAAAGAAAATAGAATCCAGACCATCAGACCAATTCTCTCTTAATCCTATCTGTTCTGCTGCCCTACCATCGTGTGTGTGTGTGTGTGTGTGTGTGTGTGTGTGTGTGTGTGTGTGTGTGTGTGTGTGTGTGTGAAAGAGAGAGAGAGAGAGAGAGAGAGAGAGAGCGCTACATCTCAGCTCAGCCTGGCCTTTTGAAGCACACCACATCTGTATCCCCTTTGAAGGCTCAGTCCTGTTGACCAAAGCCAGAATGCAGACTATAACCACATTGCCAGAGGGTAATTGTCCCCCATGACCACATGGTACCGAGTTAAATTATAATTACCAGGAGGGCAAATATTCCAAGTGGGTGCATCTGGGCTATTGGGGACTCCATCTTGGCCTGGTTGAAGATGCTTCTACATGGGCTGGGATCTAGGAGATCTGGGTTCTAGTCTTGACTCTACTAGCAAGCTTTGTGACCTAGTTAGCCTCTCGTTTCCCATCTCCACGCTTCAGGTTTCTTATCTATAAAATGAGGGGATCAGAATTCAATGATTTGCAAGTTCCCTTTGAGCTCAGACATTTTATTATATAATTCTTTACTATTTCCTACTAGACTTGTAAATTCTATGAGGGTAAGGGCCATTTCTTACCTAAACTTTGTATTTCCTCAGAGCCTGGCACAATAATCTGTATATTCTTGTATGCAGATTGACAAGACCTCTCTCTCTCTCTCTCTCTCTCTCTCTCTCTCTCTGTCTTTCTTTCTCTTTCTCTGTCTGTCTGTCTATCTCTCTGTCTTTCTTTCTCTTTCTCTGTCTGTCTGTCTATCTCTCTCTGTCTCTGTCTGTCTCTCTGTCTCTCTGTACACACACACACACACACACACACATACACACAACCATGCTTGTTGAATGAATAAATTAATCAGTGAATCAATGAATCGATGGATTCTACATGGATGAGGAAGAGAATTAGAAATGGACTTCCAAAATATGACATTTGGATCCAGTTTTTTTTCCCTAAGCTGTAATCAAAACTCTAGCCTTCCTTTTCTGCAGGTTTGAGTTTGTTTAATACATCTGAAATATTTAATTATTAGAAGTATCAACAGGTGGTAGAAAGTTAGACCTGAATTAAGAAGAGTCCTGGGTTTGAATTCCACCCTTGAATTATGACCTTTACTGGCTGTGTCACATCTGGGCCTCTGTTTCATCAAAAATGCTGTGGTCTCAGATGAGGTACATATAAAATCATGCAACACTGAATGTCAAAGAGTGAAGGGCCCTTAAAAATCATCTAGCCCCTCACTTTACAGGTGGGGAAACTAAGGCACACATTCCTTATATTAGTGTAATTATAATAATAATTACTAGCATTTATATGGCAAGATTTGCAAAGCATTTACATGTATTATCTCATGTATACTTTGTACTTTACAATACAAAATGCTTTCCCATCTCACTCAAAACAACTCTGTGATGTAGGTAGTACACTATTAACCCCATTTTACAGGTGGTAAAATGATTCAAATTCACAAAGTCACTAGCAGAACTAGGGCTTAAACCCACGTCTCCTGACTCTAAGTCTGTAGGGCAGAATGGGGAGGGGGATGAGGATTTGTCATCTATGAAGAAACAGAATCTATTGAAACAAACTCTAAGCCACAGACCTTCCTGGCCACAAAACCACGACAAGAGCGTTGAAGTCCCCATTCATGTCTCTGGCCCGCCTGTCATTCATAAATCTGCTTATTGGTCTGATTATTCCAACCACCACGGGCACAGAGAACCAACACACACACACACACACACACACGCACACACACACGCACGCACACACACACACACATTCATAGACACACAGAATGTGTGTTAGGACAGCCTCCTTGGGACTGTGGGTGGCCACTCAATCCAGACTGGACCGGCATGTGTTAGATTAACACATCCACATCCCAGTTTTCATCTCCCTCCCTTCTTCCCCGCCTTCTCTCTTCCTCTCTCTCTCTCTCTCTCTCTCTCTCTCTCTCTCTCTCTCTCTCTCAGACCAAGATGAAGGGGTGTGCTTCCTTGCTCTGAGTCCTCCAGTCCGGGTGGCTGTCTTTACTCCCTCTGGCTGCTGAGCTGAAAGAGGGATCTGGCCTTTCTGCCTCTGGGTTCCCTTACCCACACCATGCCCAGCACCCGGGTTTGGAGCCCGGCACTCAGGCCGAACAGTCGGAGCGGTTGCCTGTCCAAATAACCTTGCCCGGCCTACCTCTTCCTGCTCCTCTCCCCAACCTTAACCCCCCCTCCTTGCCCCAAGCTACACACACACACACACACACACACGTGTGCTACTTGCCATTGGGCATGATGGAAGTCTCCAGCGTCCCTATGCCCAGCAAGTCGGCTGAGAGCTCCGTGAAATGGCAGCTATGTTACGACATGACGGCAAAGATGTGGTGGATGGTGAGTGGGCTGGGATGGGTGGCAGGGGTCATTTCAGAGTTGGGTGGCTGGGGCGGGGTGGGGAACAGTTAGTGTCACCCACTGAATGGCCGTAGCTCAGGGGATCGAGGGGGCACCGAGTGTCTGGCCTGCTAGTCTGCTCTCCACAGACCCTATGGCTTGATGGGCCTGTTCACCTCTGAACTTTGGTTCTGGCGTGGCAGGCCTGAGGGCAGACAGAGGAAGCGGTCACATGGGCGGGTACAAGAAGGAGTTATTTGTCAAATCTTGCGTTGGTTTGCAGAAGGGAAGTGGATTTCAAGGGGGCTTGGACTGGCGAGTAGAAGACCTGGGGTCTGCTGTAGACTGTCATGGTGTAGTTTGAGATGTTGCTCCAATCTCTCTGGGCCTCGGTTTTCTCATCTGTAAAATGAGATGGTTATACTGAATGAGGATTCTCTAAAAGCCCTCCCTTCCGTCTCTTAAATTTTACAATTCTAAGATTCTGTAATTTTTAGATTTTAGGAACCCTGAGGATTGCCCAGAAAACTAAGGCTCCAAGATGTTTCTGATGTCCCTTTTAGTTCTAAATTCCTATGAATCTCTTAAGCTGGGTCATTCAAACAAACATCAAGGACTGAAATCCTTCCACGCCTCCCCACCTTGCCTGAGTTTTTTTTGTGAAAGTTATTCACAGCTTAATTTCCTGGGCTGATTTAAATGTGAAGGTCGTTTATCCATACCCCCACCCCTACGGTTTGGATGACTGGATTCCAGACAAGCCTGTGGGGTATAGATCACAGAAGGTACAGAAGAGGAGGGAAATGTGGGGGTCTCTGAAGCTCTAGGGCTGGGTAGTGATAGAAGGGCTGGTCACAAGCTGTTCTGAAGAGGCTAAGACAGTAGCTGCCAGTGCCTTCCTCCTTAAGGGATGGTTGCCAGCCCTTGGAAAACCAGGCCACGTCTGCACCTTCCTGCACCCAACCTGAGTGTCCTGACAGGATCATAGTCAGTTCTGGGTCTAGCCGAAAGGCTGGGGCTTTTTGCATGGATTGTACCCGTGAGAAGGTGGCATGATCTCAAAATTGTGGGTCCAGAGAAGTTCCCCCTCCAAGCTGATGCAGTGTGATAAGGTCAGCTTTTGGGCTCCTGAGGCTGTCTGGGAGAGTAGAGCCACCCCGAGCTCCAGCGGGGTGACCCCAGATACTTCTCCGTCATCGTCGTCATTGTCGCCATCATCATGACAACAGTAACAACTGACATTTTTGAAGCACTTTGCCTTCATACTCTCATTTGTTTCTTCCCAGCCATCCTGGGAGGGACCTGTTACAAGTATTATTATTATTAATTATCCCCATTTTATGGAGGAAAATAACTGAGATCCAGAGGGATGAAGAACCCAAGAGCACCAAGTTCACGAGTGTAGGAGCCAGGACTTACCCGAGGTCATTTGTCTCTCACCCTTACCACCATAACTTGCTGCCTATCCTAAACTAGTAGATGCTTTTTTCTAATAGGAAATCAGATAGAACTTGGGGATGTTACCAAACCCCCAGCTTCATGCCATAACAGAACCTGATAGAAGCCCAGAGGTCTTAAAGAGGCCCTTAAGGTCCCCTCTGTTTCCTAACACTAGCTGTGCAAGCATGGAGAAGGGAAAAAAATCAAGACACCAGGGTTCTAGACTCCCTTCTGCCACTAACATACTTCCTGATCTGGGACACATTCTGCCTCTCTCTGGATTTCGGTTTTTTCATCTGTAGAACAAAGGGCATGGATTAGATAGATGGTTTCTAAGGTCCCTACTGGTTCTGATAGCTTTATGTCTTATGTTCTAAGGTCCTTTCCAGTCTGACATTCCTCATTTTATGTTCTAAGTTTCCTTCCTGTTCTCACGTTTTATCTTCTAAGTTTTAGTGTTTCTTCTAACTCTGACATTCTATATTCTAAATTCTAATGGTCCTTCCAGTCATAATACTGGGTCTTTTCTGCCTTGTAGAGAGCTACCAAGATCCTGGGGATGCTTCTTTGCCCAGCCAGGGTAGGGACCATTGCATATTCGAGCAATCTTCTTGCCCTGGGACAAGGATATAACATGGTTAGCCGATTTTTTCAGACTAACTTTGTGGCAAATCCTTTACCCAGGGACATTTGGAGGGGTCTTTTGGGTGAGGACCCAAGGTCAAAAGACAGGAGGCTTTTACTCTAAAGCCGTGAGGTTCCCAAAGAGTGGTCATGGCCCCGCTGCCACAGCAGATACCAGAAGAAGACAATGTGATGTGCATCCCAGAAAGAAAGTGCTTATATAGCAGGTGGTGAGGACATGGCAGTGGTGACAATTGCAACACAAATCAGAGCTCTGTCATAGAAAAAGAACAGGACCGGGAGTCTGTACTCCTGGGTCCTAGTCCCTAAGTCTAGACTCATCGCCTAACTTGCTGTGTGACCTTGGGCAAGTTAACTCCTTCCTAAGAGACTCAGTTTCCTCATCCATAAATGGGGTGGGGGTGGGGATGGAATTGAAGTGGCTAGTTTTTAAAGTTTGTTCCAGTTAGACGTTCTGCATTCATAGAACATCAGGGTGAGAAGAGAAGAGACCTCAAAGGTAATTTTGTCTAACCCTTTCCAGAGCAGGAATCCCTAAGCTGCCAGATGCCCATGTACCAAAGTCGCATTTAACTCTAGCATTCTGTTCTGTGATTATAGGAAGGAGTTTGGCCAGATAATGTCTTCAAAGTCTATGAAGAGTTTTTTTTAAATAAAGAGCACCCCTGAATAGTTGCTCTTTATGTCCACATAGGACATCACCACCCCTAAAAAGAAGAAGATATTAGCTTAAATAAGTAAGAGCCTATAGGAATAAAAAAGAAGAAAAAAGCAGGCATTTATTAAGTACTTAGTATGTGCCAAGCACTGTGCTAAGCCCTTTACAAATATTATCTCACTTCACCTCCACAACAACCCTGGGAGGTGAGCTGGGTGCTATTATCATCCTCAATTTACAGTTGAGGAAACCAAGGCAGAGGTTAGGTGACTTGCCCAGGGTCACTCAGCTAGTAAGTATCTGAGGCTGGATTTGAACCTGTGTCTTTCCGACTCCAAGTTTAGTGTTCTATTCACTGTGCTACCTACGCACCTCCTTCCTTTCTTCTTTTTTTCCCCTTGTATTTGAATTCCCAGTGCTTACAGTCCCATCTTCACAGAGGTGGTGGCCTAGGGGTGTGGATCAGTGCATACACTGTCAACTTCAGTTGATAGGTTGGTTTTACTAAACCTATTTTCTTCTCCCTTTCTTTTTTTATTGCTGGTGACAAGGAGTGACACTCTGGGTAGGGAAGGGGACTCTGGAAAATGAAGGCAGTGTGAAAACAAAGGACAGCAAATCGTTATGAATATTGTTATTGTTTTCCCAGACGTTTCCTGTCACTGGAAAAGGCCAAAAGATAGTACAGGAACTGGGAGGTTATATGGTTTCTAGATCTGGACATTTTTTCAAAAACTGAACAAATCCTTTAAGCATTCAGCTACTCTAGAAGGTTTAGACATTGGCTACTCGGCAGTAGGGGGTTGGGTCAAAAAAAAAAAGCCTTTTTTTCTTTCAAGCAAACTCCCTCAGTCCTGTGCCAGACTGATTTATAAAGGAGAGTGTGTGTCAGGTCAAAGTTGGGGTGGAGTGGAGGGGAGGCTGGTAAGCAGGATCTTTGGAAGGACAGTGGGTGCGCCTGTGTGTGAGAGGAGGTAAAGGCCTAGCAGAGGGTGAGCGAAACGTTCATTCCTCACCTGTCCCCAGAGTCCCCCCACCTTCTCCCCTCTGTCCCGCTGCCTAATTCTGTGTTGGTGAGACAGCCGGAGTCACACAGCCCTCCCCAGCATAGGCCCTGCTGCAAACCTTCCTCCCACACTCACCACATCTGAGCGTCCAGGAGTCTCACAGTCTGCTCCAAACCACGGAATGTTTCCCCGGAGAGGCGGCTGGGGAATTTCGGGAGAGGAGGGGAGGGAAGCAGGGAGGGAACCTAGGAGAGGAGGATGTTGAGATAAAGGAGGCAGGCGAGGGGCTGGCTGGGAGAGCCTGAAGGAGGTGAAGCCGTCTGTCCGGGCATTCCAGCCAAGCCTGTCTCCTTCATCCATGACCCCAAACAGTCTGTCTTCAGGCCTCTGCCCATTCAGCATCTGCTCTCTCTCCACTCTGCCTGGTGCCAGTCTCACTGTTCTTGAAGGCTCAGCTCCCCGCAGCCCCCTTTCCAAGCATCTGTTCTTGAGCCGCACAGCCCAAGGATCCTTCCCTCCACCGAGCACTCATAATCCATAATCCTGGCTGGCTGTCCTAGGCACTGAACCTTAGCACACATAACTATAGGGGGTGTGTGTGTGTGTGTGTGTGTGTGTGTGTGTGTGTGTGTGTGTGTGTAAGGGGCCAGTTGTGATCCCTCCAACTAGACTAGATAAAGACTCCTTAGGGGCAAAGTCTACGTCTCTTCTTGTTTTCCCCCCAGTAGTTCTGAGGGGGATGTTCACAGTATGTGCGGAATGTATTTCTGATAGATTGATTCACCTGAATAAGTATGAAAAGGATCCCCTTCCCCCACAAAAAATTATTTTCTTTTCTGAAGGGACTGGAAAGACTAGACTAGAATGTGTGAAGGTTGGAAGGAGGACTGGACGGACATGGGACAGTGTTTGACTACAGCTCCCCTCGTTCACCTTTCTTAGAATCATAATTAGACTATCTAAGCTGGGAGGGACCTTAGAACATCACAAAACATGTCATAGCTGGACAGGACCTTAGAATAATAGAGCCCTGAATGTCTGACAAGGATGACAAAGACCTTAGAACAGAGAGGGAGAGAGAGAGAGAGAGAGAGAGAGAGAGAGAGAGAGAGAGAGAGAGAGAGAAAGAAACGGGGGGGCGGGGATCTTAGAGACCAGTAATCACCAACTCACAGAATCTCAGCCTTGTAAGGAACCTCAGGGGCCATCTGGTTCAGCTTCTATCTGAGCAAGAGTCCCTTCTTTAGCACAGTCAACAAGTGGTGGTCCAGGCTCTGTTTAAAGATATCTACCAGGGCAGATAGGTGGTATAGCAGATAGACCACTGGCCCTGGAATCAGAAGGACCCGGAGTTGAAATCCACCTTCTGATGCTCAAGTCACTTAACCTCAATTGCCTCAAAAAAAACAAAAGACCCAAACAAATAAAGGCATCCCATTCCACTTTTAAGTAACTCTTTTAGGAGTTTCTGGTTTTTATTGCTTTTGTTATTGTGTGTGCGTTTTAACTGATGCCAACCAGTCAATCAGCAAGCATTTATTAAGTGCCTACAATGCATCAGGCAAAATTCCATCTGCTGGATGAAGCTTAACTTTGCCTCTTTGCAACTTAGAAGATTTAGAGTCTGAAAGGACCTGAGAGGCCATGGCGTCCAATGCCCTCATTTCCAGATGTGGCAGCTGAGGCTCGGGTAGGTTAAATGACCCACCCTTGGCCAGACAGGTTGAAAGTGGCAGAGGTAGGCTTTGAAACTGGGTCCTCTTCATCTGCTGCTTTCTCCACTATATCATGATGACTCTTCTACCTACTAATAATAATTCTTCTACCCGGTAATAATAATAACTCATATTTCTATGGTGCTTTAAGGTTTACACTAGAAAGTAAGAGCCTGGAGGGCAGATACTGTCTTTCTTTTTCCTAAATTCATATTCCCAAAGCTTAACACTATCTGCCTGGCACACAGTAAGTGCTTAAGAGATGCTTATTGACTTGACTTATTCCTAGTTTTGCCCTCTGGGTCCAAGTGGACCAAGCCTAATCCCTCTAACATATGTCAATTCTTCATGTGTTTATCTTTCTATAAATCTTCTCTTCTCTGGGTTAAACATTCCCAGTTCCTCCCATCAGTCCTCATATAGCCTGAATTCAAGGTCCTTCACCACTCAGATTATCCTTCATGGATGCTTTCCAGTTGAAAATTTTCAGAGACAGAGAACTCACTACTTCCCAAGGCAGGGTCTCTTTTCATTTCTGGATAGTTGTAGTTGTTAAAAAAAATTTTTTCCCAAACATCAAACCTGAACCTGCAATGTCTGCCCATTGTTCCTTCCATCCCCTCATAATATATAATAATAACTAACATTTACATAGTACTATGTGCCCAGCATTGTGCAAAGAGTTTTGTAATTATTATACTATTTGATTCTCACAACAATCCTGGGGTAGAGTAAGTGCTGTTATTACCTCCATTTTACAGATGAGGAAACCGAGGCAAACAGAGCTCAAGTGAGTTGCCCAGGATCACACAGCTAGTAGATATTTGAGGTTGGATTTGAACTCAAGTCTTCCTGACTTCAGACCTGGCACTCTATCCACATTGTGCCATTAGGCTGCCCCCTATAAAATAAGTAGATCCCTCTTCCATTGACATCCCTTTAAAATCTGGATAGAGCTACCACAGCCCTTGTAAGTCTTCTCTAAGCTAACCTTCCTCACCCAACTCTTTAATTTTATTCTTATAGAGCAAGGTCTCTGGTCCTCTTACCCCCCTAGCCACACCCTTTCTTGTCAATGCCCATAACTGAGCAAAATACCCCAGAGTAGAGTATCCAGGACTGTCAGCTCCCTTGTCCTGGGCACCATGCCAGCTCCTTTATTTTGCAGCTAAGGAAATCAAGGCCTAGAGAAAAGAAAGGATAAAGAATCAAGCAAATGGCAGGGACATGGCTAGAGCCATTTTTTCTTCTTCTTCTTGGAGAGTTTGGGAATCGTGCGGTGAGGACCTGAGTCTTGGGACTCCTGAAGCACAGGCAATAATGATCTGTCGCGTGTTCTCGAGTAGAGGCATCTGCTGTCACTGGGCCCTTGCACGTTTACCCGTCTAAGAGCTCTCCCTCTTAGCAGCACAGACAAGGGATCATAATGGGTGGTCTCTCGGGATGGGCATTTGGGGCCACTGATTCTCCTCTCATCTGGGCCTGTTATGTCTGAGAGCCTAGGCAGCTCTCCTCTTCTAAGGAGAAGCTTGGGGGTGAGAGACAGCCCACAATCACTGTCATGTGGAAGAGGGATTGAATATATTCTCCTTGGTCCCAGAGGGCAGAATAGTGGGTGGCAGTTGCAGAGAGGAAGATCTGGGATTGATGGAAGCAAAAACTAATGTTCAACAGTGGAGTGCGCTTCTTTAGGAGGTAGTAAGTTCCCTGTTTTTACAAGTCTTCAGGTAGAGGTTAGGTGATCACTGGTTTGGGATATCATAGAAGGGATTTCTATTTAAAGACAGGTTTGACTAGATGACCTCTTATTTTTTTTTTGAGGCAATCAGGGTTACGTGACTTGCCCAGGGTCACACAACTAGTGTCTGAAGCCCGATTTGAACTCAAGTTCTCCTGACTCCAGGGCTGGTGCCCTATCCACTGAGACCACCTCTTCTCAAAGACCTCTAATGGAAGGAAACTTATCACCTCTCAAGGCAGTCCATTTAACATCTGGGAATCTCTAACTGTTCACAAAATTTTCCTGACAGGGTACCTGAATTTGTACCCATGTAACTACCACCTATTGTTACTAGTTCTGCCCTTTGGGGCTAAGCAGGAGTCTAAATCCCTTCATCACTTGACAGCCTTTCAGGTACTTGAAGACATCTAGTATCTCCATCTGCTTCCCATGCCCCACACCTCCCGCTACCACCAGAGTCATCCCTTCTGGCTAAACGTTCACAGTCCCTTCAACCTGTCCTCATGTGCCATAGTCCCAGCTTATCAACATTCTTTCTAAAGTGTTGCCCATTTTAAAAAATGAATGTTAAAAATTATCTTTACATGTAATCAGAAAAAATGAAATACTATTAAGAAGAAAAAAAGAAAATGTTGCCCAGAATTGAATACAGATCTCCAGATGTGGTTTGACCAGGATAGACTGCAGAGGGACTAATCACCTCCTCATTCCTGGAAACTATGTCTCTTTATTCAGCCCAAGGACTTCTTAGGTCCTTTTTTTTCCTTTTTATTAAGATTTTTGTGCTATCTGAATTACTCGAGAATTCAGCTCCAGGCCCATCGGCCTAGTCAAGCTTCTTGACCACTCTCAGGGAGTCCGACTCTTCGGCAGCTGCTGGGCAAGCCCTGATCTTGACAGGATCTCAGAACTTCTTCCTGCCCTTTGCCTTCCAGGTTACAGACAACAGAAGGCAGGAAGCCATAACAGAGACTGTGTACTCTGATCATGGTCTTAATTGTCAGGACCCAACTTCCCAGAGTCCCTGCCCAATTCCTGGGAGACAAGACCCAGGCAGTCCCCTGTCTCCAGGAGGAGACTTCTTTCCTGGCCAGAGGATACATTGAGAGGTCTGGGCACGGGCAAAGGGCAACGAGTAGTTGGGGTCTGAAGACGGCGGTTCTAGCCCCAGTTCTACTGTGTGACCTTGGGCAAATTACTCCCTATTTATGGTTGGAGTTTCTCACCTGTAAAAGTGGGAGGGTTGGATTACATCCAGAGTTATTAACCTGGGAGTCCTTGAACTATTTTATTAAAAAATTGGATAACTGCATTTCAATATAATTGGTTTCCATTGTAACCATGCATATTTTATTTAATGCATTTAAAAACATTCTTCCAAGAAAGGGTGCATAGGCTTCACTAGACTGACTGCCAAAGAATCGAGGACACAGAAAAAGGTTGAGAACCCTAGGACTAGAGGTCTCTAGATTCTAAGACCCTCTGACTATAGGCCACAGACTAATGAGGGCCCTTTAAATCCTGAAGGGCTGAGCTATCAGGGCACAGAGAAACAGGGAGGACTCTCTGGTCAGCTAACAAGGCAGCCCTCTTTTGGTAACTCTGAGTTCTACCATTTTAGCTGTAGGAAACCAGAGCTGCAAGGGACCTTAGAATTTAAGACATCAGATGTCAGTGAGAGAAGAGACCTTAGAACATAGAACATAGTCAACAGAAAAGTTGGAAGAGAGCTTAGATAGAATGTCAAAGGTAGAATGATTCTAATGTCAGAGCTAAGAGAGCTCTTAGATGAATGTCAAAAATGGAAGGGCCTCTTAGAACATAGAATATCAAAGTTGGGAAGGCCCTTAGAACCTAGAATGTCAGAACTAGGGGGACTCTTAGAACAAAGAATGTCAGTGCTAGGAAGAAAATTAAAATACAGAATGTTAGCACTTCAGAGGATCTTAGGACACAAAATGTCAGAGCTGGAAGGACCCTTAGAACACAGAATGTCAGATTTAAGAAAACCCTTAGAGCACAGAATATCAGAGCTGGAAGGAGACTTAGTACATGGATGTCAGAGCCAGACATGACCCTTCCCTGGCTTGGACTTCACAAAGTACTTTGTATCTCTCTAATGGGCCCATTTTGTTTAGTTGTTGAACTACATTGAACTGTCACATTGGATTACACAGAAAGCCTAGTGGGTGGGAATAGTTGACGGGGAAGGAGCAAAGCTAGGCTAAGACTGGAGTGGTTGAGTAGTGGGCAGCAGCAAGAGGGGGCCTGGGAGGGAATCTGGGGGCGGATGGATGTCATAGGGATGAGTAAATGGAGCTAGGTGTTCCCTGATCCTGACACTTGCCTGCTTCAATTCATCTGCCTTCTCCCCACCCCCATCTAGAGAAAGGCTGATGACTGGGCGGGCAAACCGCAGACGAATAATCAGGACCCAGCGGAAAATTAAAATATTGCTTGTCTGCCGATTATCAGCGAGCCCACAGCTGGGCCACTTAATGACCCCCTTTCAGGGGAATTGCTAACAGCTGGAGGTGGGGGTAGGGAGGGAAAAGGGAGGCAGCCCCTAACCATCCAATCAGAAGTAAAGGGGGAGATGTAAGGGGTGGAACCTGAGGGTGCTTGGAATCACTCTAGATAAGACATTCTGCCTTGACAGAGAAGGTGAGAGTAGGGAAGCAGGAAGAAAAAGAAGGGGCAGAGTAGCTTGGATGCAGACAACCCTGGAGTGTGTCTTTTGCTTTGTTTTGTTTGGGTTGGATGCTATTGAATATTTAACAGAATAAAACAACTTCCCCTGGGGAAGTTGTCTCTTGTGTTAGAGAACTAGGAACCTGTTCCCAAGTAATAATACGTGGGCACAAATAATACGTGAGCCTTCTCTTGCCTCCTCTGTGAGTGCGCATTTGCATATGCACACACACACACACATACATATACACGTACGCACATACATATATACATGCACACGCATACATACATACACATGCATGCGCACACATATACACACATACACTCATGCATACACACACCACACACATACACACACCATACACACACACACACACACACACGCACACCCACCAGAACTTATAAACTTGTAGACCAGAAAATCCATTAGAAAGAATCTGGTACGTTTTACAGAAGGAGAAACTATCTTAGACAAACAAATTCCTTCCCCTGTCTGTGCCTGAGTTGTTCTTCATTTGTAAAATGAAGGACTTGGAACTGGATCTCAAAGTTCTTTCCAGCTGTAAATCCCATGATCTTATATGGCCCAGAGAAAAGGGACTGTGTGGTGAGAGGCAGGTTTTTGACCTAAGACTCAGGACACCTGGCTTCCAGAGCTGTCTTTGTTCCTGAGGCCACTCTGGCAAAGTTTTATAGGTGAGACATTTCCCCTCTCAGTTTTTCTACTCCAAAATTTAAATATTTTTAAATTTTAATCTTATTTAAATTAAAAAGTTTAAGGCTGAAAGGGTCTTTAGCACATGGAATGTCCAAGCTAGAAGGGCCCTTAGAACAAAGAACATCTGGAGTAGATGGATTCCAAGCTCCCTCCCAGCTCCGACATCCTCTGACCTTAAATTGGGGTGGGCTGAGAGACTGGAGCAGTGATACCCCTGGGATGTGAAAGAGGGCAGTATTGGACCAGAGGAATCTCCATCTTCAGCTCTTCCTCTCCAGATCTTCCTCTCCCTGCCCTGTGCTGGAGATCTGCTCCAATCTGTTGCATACTCTCCAGGGTGCCCCATAATGTAGTAGGGAGGAGGTGGGGAAGGGGAGAGAGGAGGGAAACACAGACATCTAGACTGTCTTCTCTCTAGAGGCTAGGTTGAAATCTTTGCTTCTGCTTCCACTAGAGGTCAGGATCTGTGGTCAGGATCTTCTTTTCTTCTGGGCAAGATTTGATCCCAGGTCTTAGCAGGACTGGGGTTTTGGGTAGTGGCATGGGTCACCCCTTCAATAGAAAGTAGCCCTGTCTGATATCCCATTTTATACTAGAGAAAGAGTCTTGGAGCTAAACAGTGGGCATCTGGTCCACCTTATACCCGAAGAGTAGTCCCTGCTGCAACATACCTGAGATGGTCATCTAGCCTCAACTTGAAGACTTCCCCTCTAGGGAAGGAGAATCTACTGTATTCCAAGACATCTCATTCTACTTTGTGATAGCTCTAATTATTAGGAAGTTTCCCTGTCTGAGGAATGATGCCTCTCTGAAGTTTTCCACGCAGCGCTTCTAATTCACCTCCAGGGGTCAAACTGAACCAATCTAATCCTCTTTTCTATATGGTAGCCCTTCAAATACCTGAAGATTGCTTTTATGTGCTCCCTAGGTCTTCTTTTCTCAAGCTAATCATCCCCAGTTCCTTCAGTGGATTCTTAGATGGCAAGATCCATCTCAAGGCCCTTTATCATCCTTATTGACCTTATCCAGAAGTCCTCTTACTTATAAGTGCCCTTCCTAAAATATGGCACCTGGGACTGATCACAATACTCCAGGTGTAGTCTCATAGAACCTAATTTAGAGCTAGGAGAGACCTAAGAGATACTATGGTCCTATACTCTTAATTTGCAAATAAATAAGGAAGCTGAAGGCCCAAGAGGTGAAGTGCCTTGTCCAAGGTCACATGGGTACTTCGTGGCAGAGCTTGGATTTGAACCAGTCATCTTTCTGCCATACCAATCTACCTCCCATGAAGTGTTGTGTAGCCAATATGCTATCATCTCATACTTATGAGATAGACTTTTAAAAACCCAACCAAAGGGCTTGATGTTCATCGCTATCAAATTTTAAAATTAGATTTGGCCAATCCTTTTAACCAGTTGGCGTTGTTTTGGATCCTGACTTTTTTCATCTAACACATTTTCTATCCCTCCTAGTTTTGTGTAACATGCCTTTATCTAAGACATTGATAAAAATGTCACACAACTCAGGGTCCACCAGTGATCCCATGGAGCACAATATGGAGGCTTCCCTCCAAGCTGACATCAAAATCAGCAACCAATTCCTACTCCATCTACCTATAATATTGTCTAACCCCTATCTTTCCATTCTAACTCCAAGGATAGTACCAAAGACCTTGTCAGTTGCCTGATAGAATCTAAAAAAATGATATCTCTCCACTTCTTCCGATCCCAAGACTAGCAACCTAGTCAAAAAAAAAGTGTCCATTATCAACCATTCTTGATTAAGCCTTGCTGGCTCTTAGGAAACATAGTTTCCCTCTTCTAAATGTTCACGAGCTTTCATATATTCTATAATTCATATATTCTTTTTCATATATTCTAGAATTTTGCCAGAAATCAAGATCAAAAATCACTAGCATATAGTTTGGGACAAGATAGTCCCTTCTCTTATTCTTCGTGATCTTTTAAAAACATTTTGGGGGAATGCATTTGGTTTTGGCATGACAGATTTTCCCCAACATACACAGAAAACAAACCTTTTTACGAAAGACAGAACAAAGCAGGTTATCGATTGTTAACAGAAATAAGCAACGTGTCCTTTCATCTTGGCAGTGCAGTACTAACAATGACTATTGTATTTGACCAAAATTTTGTTGCTTCGTCATGTTGACTTTATATCCATTGTTGCATTTGCTGTGTATATTCCTTTTTTGGCTCTGCTTTCTTGTTCCACATTACTTCGTGCAAGTATTCCCATGTTTCTCTGAATTCTTCATATTCATCATTCCTCATAATGAAACAGTATTCCATTACCTTCGTGTAATATAATTTGTTGAGTTGTTCCCCAATCAGTGGGTACCTATTTTGCTTCCAGCTTTTTATTATTGTGAAGAATGCTGCTGTGAACATTTTTATTTATATGAATCTTCTCTTGCAGTCAATAGGCTCTTTGGAATATAGCCCCGGTAGCAAAATCTCTGGGTCAGAAGCGATGAACAATTTAGCAAATTTTTTGATAATTTAAAATTGTTTTCCAGAAAAGTTGATACATTCACAGCTTTATCTGCTGTGAATAAATGTGCCTGTTTTCCCACAGCCCCTCCAGCAATGTTTTCTCTCCACGATCTTTCAGAGATCACTGACACTAGCATAGCGCACACATGTATTTATTCTTCTGTACCCTGGAATATAGTTCATCTGGGCTGTATCATATGAACTAATCCAAGGTAGTTAGGTTCTTTCTTACTGTTTCCTTACTTATCTTTGGTACCTACTTCCTAATGGCCATTATTGTTCTGATCTTTCCAGATGAGAGATCATTCTTCTTGGCAGAGAGAATGGAAGTTGAAAAAAAAAGTTGAGTGGTCCTACCTTCTGTTCATCATCCATTACCATTATCCCACCCATCCCATGGAGCAGTTCTATCCTTTCTTTGGTCTCCCTCTTGTCCCTAACATCAATACAGAGACCTCTTTGGTATCCTTACCATTCATTACTGGCTTCAGCTCATTCAGTAAAGTCAGTACTTTAGTAGTACTGACACTAATTTTATAGGACTGACATGCTCCTTTTTTATATTCATCGTCTTACTTGCTCTTATTGGTATACTATATACATTGCTAATAGTTTTGTACACATTGTCATCATCGTCCTAAATGGCGTTTATATAGTTCTTTACAAAGTGTTTTACATATATTATTTCATTTTATCCTCCCAACATTGGGAGGTAGATGTTATGATTATTCCCATTTTACAGGTGATAAAACTGAAGCAGACAGAAGTTTATAGGATTAGAGAGCTGGTAAGTGTCTGAGGCTAGATTTGAGCTCAGGTCTTCCTGACTACAGGTCCGGTGCTCCACCAATACATACATTCCATCAAATAGCATCCCCCTTTCTTCCCCTTGGTCTTGAGAATTTCATTTTTGAGGTCTTCTTATTCCTTTTGGGCTGACTTCCCCTGTAGAAATTTAGGCCTTGGAATCCTCTCCACTTTTTCTCAGAACCTTTTGAAATAAAATCATCAAATTGAGAATTAGGTTGAAAGTGACCTCACAGGCTCTCCAGCTCAACCCTGTACCTCCTGTAGAGGAATTCCCTATACAGCATAGCCATTCACCCTCTACCTGAAGCTCTCTGGTGGGGTAGAACCCACTGATCTCCTCAGGTAGCCCAGTGCACTTTGGGATAGCTCTCATTGTTAGGCTGTCTTTCTTACCTACCTTTATGCCACTGCTACCCATTGCTCCTCATTCTATCCTCTGGGGCTGAAGGAAACAAGCCTAATCCCTCTTCTTCATGTCAACTTTTCAAATGCTTGAAGGCAGGTATCATGTTCCACCTGAGTCTTCTCTTCCCCAGGCTAAAGAATCCCCACCTCCCTCAATGACCTGTATATGGAACAAATTCAAGGCCTTCTACCATTGTGGTTGCCCTTCTCTGAACTCTCTGGCTCACGGATGTCCTTCCTGAAATGGTGCGTCTGAAAATCAATGTAGCGCTCCCAATATGGTCATACCAGGGCCGAATCCAGGGATACTATCCCCTCCTTAGTTCTGAACACTAGGCTTCTCACTGTAGACTGTGATTACATTAGCTTTCATAGTTGCCGCCTCACACTGTTGGCTTAAATTGAGCTTACAACCCACTCTAATATCCATATTATTTTTAGAGGGACTGCTGTCTAGCTATACTCCTCCCATCTTTTAGTTGTGAGGCTGATTTTTTGAACCCAAACGTAAGACTCAACATTTATCCTTACTAGATTTCACTTTATTAGGTTCAGCTCAGTGTTCTAACCTATTGAGACCTCTTTGATTCCTGTCGTATTCGTTCAGTATGTTAGCTATCTCTCCCAGCTTCATATCATCTGCAAAGTTGCTCGACATGTCATCTATGCTTTTTTCCATTGTTTGCCAAACCCCAGCTCTGGATTACACCCATCATCCACCTCCTCTACTCCCACCCATGTGCTGCTGAACAGACCTGGAGCAAATCACATAAGCTAGCTGATGGGCACTATAAACTCGTATTATTTCAGTTCAGCCAGACCCTCACTGCAACAAGGCAATCCTTTTATTCCTTCCTATTTTATTCCTTGTATTACACTGCAGAAATTATTCCAAACATACTTGTTCTTAAACCTATCACATCAGCCTCTCCCCTCTGCCCCAGATGAGGACTGTGCCTTTTGTGTCTTTTATTTTATTGAGAAAATTGAGACCATTTGAAGTGAGTTTCCTCCTCCCCTTCTTTTCAACCTCTCCTCCTTTCACCCAGGCCCTTCTCCTTGCTAAAACCAACTCTTATGCATGTGCATTTGATTCCATTGCTCTTCCCTTATCCAGCAGATTTCATCCTCAATCATTCTCCCTACCCCTTCAACCTTTCTCCACCTATTGATTCTTTCCCTGGGAAAAAAACAAAAAACCTAATCACCGATCTCTACCATCCCCTCATCCTAATCTATACCTCTCCCTCTTTTCTCAGCCAAACTCCTGGGGGAAAAAAAATATCTATACTCATTGCCTTCATTTCTTCTCTACTCACTTCAGTCCTCAATACTTGGCAGTCTGGCTTCCACACTCATAGCTTCACTAAAACTGAGTTCTCCAATGTTACTAATGTTCTTTTACTTACCAAATCTGATGATCTTTTCTCATCTCCCATCCTACTTGACCTCTCTGCTGTAGGTGACACAGTTTCCTACTCTCTCTAATTTCATGACACTGCTCTTTCCTGCCTTTCCTCCTGTTTATATGATCACTCCTCATTCTGCATTGCAGGCTCATTAACCAAATCCTCCCCTTTCACTGTAGGTATTCCCCAAGGCTCAGCCCTAGGCCCTTTTCTTCCTCTTGTCACACTCTCTCTTGTTGACCTCATGAGCTCCCATGGGTTTAATTAACAACTCTATTCAGATGACTCACTGATGTATATATGCATAGATGTATATGTGTATACATCTATATACATACATATACACATATGGGCCCAATCCAGGTGGCCTTGAGGCCACATGTGTCCTTCTAGGTCCTTGGGTGCAGCCTTTTGATTGAGTCCAAGTTTTACAGAACAAACCCTTTTATTAAGGGTATTTGTTCTGTGAAGTTTGAATTCAGTCAAAGGGTCACACTTGAGGACCTAGAGGGCCACGTGTGGCCTTGAGGTCACAGGTTCCCCACTCCTGGCCCAATATCTCCCCTGAGTTTTAGTCCTGCATAATTAGTTGCCTATGGGACTTTTCAAACTGGATGTCCCCTAGACATCTAAAACTCAACACATCAAAAACAAAACAGTACTTATTTCTTCAAAAGTTCATCCCCCTTCCAAACTTGCCTAGTTCTGTCAAAGATACCACCCTTCTTCCAGGCTCTCAAGTTCATAACCATGGCATCAACTTTAACTCCTTTCTCTTCCTCCCCCGCATATCAAATCAATGGCTAAATCTTGTTGTTTCTAAGTTTACTACATCTCTAGCCTCAGTCATTTCCTCTGTACAGATACAGCCGCCATTTTAGTTCAGACCCTCATCATCATTTGCTTAAATTAAGGGAAGAGCCTCCCAATTGGTCTCTGTGCCTCAACTCTCTCCCCACTCCAATCCATCCTACACACTGCTGCCAAAGTAATCTTCCTCAAGTGTTGATCTGACTATGTGACTCCTCTTACTTAATCAACTTCAGGAGCTCTCTATTATTTCTAGGATGAAACATAAACTTCTCTGTTTAGCTTTTAAAGCGCTACATAACCTGGCCCCCAAATCTGCTTCCAGCCACAGTGGATATCCATCTCCCTTCTGTACTCTCAGATACAGCTAACCTTGCCTTCTTGTCTCTGACACAGAACATCCTATCTGCCATCGCCATGACTTTGCACCTACATACATAGAATATATTACCTCCTTATCTAAGCTTCATAGAATTCCTCTCTTCATTGAAGACATAGCTAAGGTGCCACCTTCTCCATGAAACCTCTCCTGATTCCCACTCCCAGCTGATAGTATTTCCCTCTCTCTCCAACCATCTGCCTTTTATTCATTTTAAAATTTTTATTTATTTTCTCTATTTATTCTCTATGCACTTATATATGTACTTATTTCCATTACGATGTATGCTCCTTGAGAGGAGAGAGGATTTTATTCTTAAATTTGTATCCCCAGAGTCTAGGACAGTGCCTGACACATAGTAAGTGCTTAATAAATGATGGTTGATTAATTGATTTCCCAAGTCATTGATGAAAATGTTAAACAGCACAAGACCAAGCACAGATCCAATAAAGATCTACTTCCAAGTTGACGTCGAACGATTAATGGCCACTCTTCAAGTCAGCAGAGTACAATGGAAAGAGCTTCTTGCTGTGGAGTCACTGGGCCTAGGTTCAAATCCCACCTCCAATCCTACTACCTATGTGGGCTGGGTCAAGTTGCAGTTTCCCTGGGCTTGAGTTTGCTTACCTGCAGAAAGAGGAGCCTGGACTGACTAGACGATCTCTAAGGTTCCTTTCAACCACAGTGCCTTTCTCCTCTGAGTCTTATAATTCAACCATTCCAAATCTATCCAGTACTGTTGCTTTCTAACCTATTTTTTCACCATCTCATCCACAAGAGCACCATGATAATAGCATTCCTCTTAACTGCCAATTTAATAACATTGTTAAAAAATAAAATGAGATTAGTGGGGCATAACTTGTCCTTGATGAAGCCATTCTGGCTTTTTGTAGAGACTGCTTCTATTGTCATACACTCAATAACCAACTCTTCAATGGTACCTTCTAGAATGTGGCCAGAAATTAAAGTTAGGCTTGCTGGCCTAGACCTATAGGATCCATTCACTTCCCTTAAAAAAAATTGTATAACATCTGCCCTTTTCCAATCCTGCAAGTACATCTCTCTCACTTCTCCATCCTTCAAAGATCTCTGAAAGTGGCTTACCAAGTACATCTGCCGGTTCTTCTAGTATCCTGAGATGTACTTCATCTGAACCATGTGACTTGCATCTGTCAAGGACAACTAAGTACTATCTCAGTTATCTCCCTATTTATCTTGGATATCAACTCCCTATTAATCATTTTTGTTCATTCCTTTCCAGTCCAAAGATCACTGTCCTTGGAAGAGAAAACAAGAAAAATTAGAACCGAGTAGCTTGGCCTTGCCTCCGTGGTCTGTTATCATCCCATCCACCTTGATCAGCAGTCTTACATTTTCTTTGATCTTTCTCTCTAGCTAAGATAAATAAGTAAATGACATACGTCCCCCTCCCAGATCTAAGGTACGCATTAGATTATGCCTGAGAGTTGACTTCTATTCTTAGCACAAATTTGAAGATAGAATGAACACTTCTCCCCAATGTTTTCATCATTTCCGCAGCAGCAGCTAGCTCTAATCCAATCCAATAAGCACCTACTATGGTGCAAGGTGCTGTCCTAGGTCCTGAGAACATAAAGATCAAAAGTTGTCATTGTCCTCAATGGTCTTATAAATTCTCTTGAGTGGTACAGCATGGAAACGGATAAGTTTATGCATGATAATCTGAGAAGAGTAGAAGCATTAAAGCTTTCTATAGAAGATAACCAACGAGATAAGCCTTGAAGGAAGTCAGGGATTCTAAAAGACAGAGGTGAGAATACAGCGTAATCCAGGCATAGGGAACAGCCATGTGAAGGGACAGGTGGGAGACTGAAAAACCAAGTTCAGAAAAATAACATAATAGGCCAGTTTGGTTGGAATATCTAGCATTTGCAAAGGACCATGATGAAATAAGCCTGGAAAGGTAAACTAAATCCAGATTGTAAAAGACTTTAAATGCCCAACAGAGAACCTTACATTTTATCCTATGGGCAAGAAAGAGTCACTACACATTCTTCAGAAGGGGAAGAACATGTTCAGACCTGTGCTTTTGGAAGACGATTTTACATCTAAATAGAGGACAGATTGGAGAAGGGAGAAGTTAGTAGCCAGGAATCCAATGAGAAGGCTGTTGAAAAATCCAGAGAAGAGAAGCGAGAAAGGTCTGAATGACCTGAACAAAGGTGGTGTTCATGTGGGTGGAAAAAGGAGGTTGATGGGCAATCTGTTGAGCATAGAGAATCAACAAGACTAGGTAACTGATTGGTGGTGGATCAAGGGTAAGAGAAAGGGAAGGGTTGAGGATAATGATAATGACTAGCACTTAGATAGCACTTTAAATTTTGCAAAACACTGTACAGATATTCTCTCATTTGATAATGGATGATGTTGAAACTGTGAACCTGGATGACTAGGAAAATGGTGGCGTTCTCAACAGAAATGTGAAAATGTAAAGGACAAATGTTTGGGGCGGAGGGGATAGAAAGGCAATGAGCCATCTTTTGGACATGACAAAATAGAACATCCAGTTGGAGATATCTGGTGGGAGGTTGGTGAATTGGAACTAGAACTCAAAGAGAGTGATTAAGGGGTGGGAAGATAGAGTCGTGTGCACAGAGATGATAACTTAACACATCTGAGTTAATAAGATCACCAAGAGAGATGACAGGAGAAGGCCCAGGAAAGAGGTTTAGGGGATGCTCAAAATTAGTGGCTGGGACATGGATGATAATCAAGAAAAGGAGCATGAAAAGGAGTGGTAAGGCAGGTAGGAAGAGAACCAGGAGGAAAAAGCATCTTGAAAACCTAAGAGGAAGAGACTATCCAGGAGAAGGAGAGGCTATCCACATCAACAATGTCAAATACTTCAGAGATTTGGTTTTGAAGGATGAGGGCTGAGAAAAAGCCATCAGATTTATCAACCATTGATATTTGGCTGAGAGATGAGATCAGAATACAGATTGCAAGGAACTGAGAAGTTAATGGGAAGAAAAGTAATATTGATGACTTCTAGGAATTTGGCTATGAAAGGGAGGAAAGGTATGGAAAGATAGCTTGAGGAGATGGCAAAATCCATCACAGAGTTTTTCTTTAAGGATGAGGAGACCTGGGTATATGTGTTGGCAATAGGGAATAGAGAGATTAAAGAACAGAATAAGATGGGATGATCAAAAGGTTGCTGCTGCTATTTGTCCTTTGTTCTCAAAGAGGACCATGACATCAGGGAGGTGATGCCATGGCATGCAAGTGAATTAAATTTAAGTGAGGGAGGGCTGTGCAAAGTCACCAGCCTCACTTTTTCCTCCAGAGCCACCTGGGTCCAGGGGCCAGATATGGATCAGGACAACTGGGGATGGCCCTGGATGTAGTAGGGACCTTGGCCTTTTCAAGCTAAGGTCTTTAACATGTCTCAGAATGTGCCCATTCAGTGTACCTAGAAGAGACAGGAAAGGCTAGGGTCAAGGAACAAGCCGAGGTTGGGCTTGGTTAGGAGAAAAAGCTGACTGGATCAAATGAAGAGAGAACAGGGGATGGACGATGTTGAGGGTGTTTGTGGTATGAGATAGGAGAAAAGAGGAACTTTATAAGTAAAGCAGGAGTTGAGGTCTTCTGCTGAGAAGAGGGGAGCAGGGACAGACAGAGGAGGCTTGAGGAAAGAGTAGAATGTTTGGAGCAACTGTTGAGGGGAGTATCAGTTAGGGAAAAATAAAAGCATAGGAAAAAGATGGCCACACAGCAGTGAGGGTCCAGTTGAGATCAGATAACAAATGTATAGGGAACCTGATTAGTCTATTTGAGTGACTTCCTCTAGGAGTCTTCAAGAGACTAGATGTAGAAATAGAGAAAGAGGGTGGAAGTAACCTAGGCATGAGTAGCTTTGTTGGTGAGAACCAATTCCAGAATAATAGCCCTCCCTCCCCCGCCATTGTTTCCAATGATTAAATGATGATTAAAAACAAGTCAAGAATTCACCAGCTGCTCCACTTTTAGCCCAGAGAGTTCCTGAAGCTGTCTAGCTAATCAAAGCTCCCATCTCTACCGTAGCATGCCTCCATTCCAGGCTTGAAAGCTGTTTCTTCATCTCATCTATTTCATTCTTCTGGCAAGGAGATCTCTAGTATACCTGGTGACAATATCACTTGTGTTTCTCCTTCCACTCGTCTTCGCCCCAGTGTTCTCTATCATGTTCCTCTTCCAGGGGTTCTAGATTGCCTCAAATCACTATATTTTCTTAACATACAATGCAATTCCATTATCTATTATCTTTTTTTATTTTTTGGCTTTGGGTGTTATATCTGCTCATAGCTATATGCTAGTCATGGTATCCATCTCAATAAAGCATAATGATATTTATCATAGGTGTGTGAACAGGGTGTGCCAAGTATACCCAGACACACCCTAATGCCTTCCTCCAAAAACAATGGCATTTTGGATCTTATTTTCTGAATCTGTATTTTTAAAATAAGGTTTAGTTAATTTTTTAAATTAAATTTTATTCTCTTTAGCCTTTGTTGTTGTTCAGTCATACAGTTGTATTTAACTCTTTGTGACCCTAAGGACCATTCTATCCATGAGGTTTTCTTGGCAAAGATACTGGAATGGTTTGCCATTTGCTTCTCTAGTGGATTGAGTCAAACAGAGGGTAAGTGACTTGTCCAGGGTGACACAGCTAGTAGCCATATTTGAACTCGGGTCTCCCTGACTCTAGACCCAGCACTGTATCCACTGAGCCAACTAGCTGCCTTCTCTCTATTTTGCTTGCTGAATAAAAATTATATTGTTGGTGATTTGAGAAACATGTGCCTAGAAAAAAATACCTAAAAAAATTCCCTGGATGCGTATGCTGATGAAATGTGCTACTTGTACCTATATCCCTGAAATTTCTCTATCCTGCTGATCCTATTCTAGCTGCGTTAGCCTGTGCATCTAAAAATTTGGTGCCCCAAAATGACCACTGTTTCCCCTTTCTATAAAAGTAATCAAATGGAATTCAGCAGGGACAAACACAAAGTCGGAACAAGGACATAATGAGATATCTATAACCCAACGAAAGTCCAGGCCGTCTCTCACCAGCCTCCTCTCTGACCATCCCTCAGCAAGGGCTCTCCATTTTAGTCAATCTAGCCAATGCTAGCTAGCCCCTTCTACAACCTCATTAGTGGAGTATAATACAGCACAGTGTAACCAGAAGGCCACTGGGCTGGGAGTTAGCAAACAAATTCAACCATGATTCTGATGCTTAGTAACTGTTTGAAATTAAGAGAAAAAAGAAATCATCTCTCTGGAACTCAATTTTCTCATCATTAAAATGGGTATAATCATACTGGCACCATCCTCCTCTCTGGGTTGTTGAAAGGAAAGTACTTTATAAGCTATTCAGTGCTATGTAAACTTGGATTTTTATCTGAGGTGTCTCTAGCTGAAGGGGTGAGCTATCCATACTCTCTTACCTAGTTTAGGTATCTGTTGGGCACAAGTGGGGTCAGAGTCTCAGTCTGTGGCCCAGGCCAAGGCACCATTTAGGATCAGGAAAGATTTTCCAACTTCATTTTGACTCTGGAGGTGGATTCAGGGTTTCAGGAAACCAGCAGGTGGCAGTCAGCACCCACGGTCCGGTGACCAGGCCCTGGGGCAGCACCACTGCGGACCTGGGAATCCAGTGATGATGTTTATACTGTTCTGGAGACTGGGGCCCTGAACTTTCCCCCATATACCGCAGTTGGATGAGCCATGACAGGAAAAAATAACTCATCCTCCTGACTGAGCCACCTCCCCCATCCTACCCACCCCCACCTCCACCCACAGATCACCTCCCCCTCCCTCAATGCCTTCCCCCTCCACAGGCCTAGGCTGCTCCCCCACTTTAACCCAATGGCCCCCTCTCCTTCCCCTCCTCTCTTCTCCCTCCCAGGGCCATCAGCCTATCCCCAGTCCCTCCTCCCAGCTCTTGTTATGCCAACCAACTGGCACTGCCCAAAATGTGCCCGTCTCTGCTTCCCGCCCTGGAAACTCAGGATTGTGCCTAGGAGGCACTCTCTCAACTCACTCCTTTGCTCTCTGGGAGGCCCCACCTGGTGCCCATCCTGCAGGCATTTGCCACAGCGTCCCAGTGGCATGTAGGGCCCTGCCCAGTTACACCACCATGTCCTCGGGCAGGGGCAAGCGCCAACTTGGCAACCAAGGAGGCCAAAGTTCCACACCTCCCCCCACCATCGTTTCTCTCTCGGGCAAGGGCACCGCCTCAACAACAGCTGCGCCAACCTCTCATGGCCGCTTCCCGCCAACACATCTCTGTTCGCCATAGTCGCTATCTCTCCTCTCTGAGCAGCCCAGTTCTGAGGGACACCCAGGAGTTTAACTAGAAGAAATCAACATGGAGTCAAAAGAGCATTGGACTGAGATTTGGGTGCCAACCCCAGCTTTGTCCCTAATTCACTATGACTTTGGACAGGTCACTTCACATCTGTAAAACAAGAAAGTCGGACTAGGTCAGTGGTTCTTAAGCTGGGATCTATGAACCCACCTCCCCCTGGTACATGGATATATTTCAGGGAGGCCATTATTTTTTTAAGTGTTTTGATCATTATATTTTAATGTAATTGGTTTCCTTTGTAATCCTATGTATTTTATACATTTCCAGACATGATTCTGAGGAGTCCATGGGTTTCCCCAGACCGCTAAAGGCGTCCATGACACAAATCAAAAGGTTAAAAATCCTTGCACTAGATGGCCCCTAAAACTCTTTCCAGCTCAAATATCCTGTGTTCTGAGGACACTCCCTTCTCTGACATGCTATATTTTAGGTCCAAAGGTCTCTTCTTACTCTAACGTTTCACGTTCTACGTTCTATGTTCTTTCGGCTCTGCTATTTTGTTCTTTGTTCTAAGGTCTCTCCCCAACTTTAACACTCTATATTCTACCTTCCGAGGGTCCTTTCAGCTCTGTCCTTCTATGTACTAAGGACCAGTCTAACCCAGACATTTGGTGGCTCTTCTTACACTTCACAGCCTGGTTCACCAGCTTAGTGCATGGAGCTCTCCAGGCAGTCTGGCAGGAGTTTTGGACTTGGATTTTGCCTGGGGAATCTTCCAGGACTTCTGAGTCACCCTGGCCAGAAGGGCCAGGCTCTGCTTGGCCTTCTTTTCTGGGGATCTCCAAGCACCCAATAACCTGTCATTAAGACTCTCCTGCTGCCTGGGAGGTCGGAGAGAAGACTGAGGGTGAAGCCTTTTTCCTCACCTCTGACCTAGAGAAAACTGAGCCCTGGAAGTCTACTGAAAGGTGGAGGGGGTATCCTGGCATATGGCTTCCTGATTCCCAATAAAAGGGGAGAAGCCTTGCCAAAGTGCCCCAAAAGGGCTCAGAAAGACACTGGCGGGAGGCTGCCTTGGTTGATAGATAGGCCCATGGGTTTGGGGTGGAAGGTGGACCTGGAGGCAAGGGAATGGGGTTCTGAGAGCAAAGTGGCAAGGAGAGCCAGCTGGCTAGGCCGGAGGAGGGGGGAGGGAAGCAGAGCCCTCCCTGCTCCGCCCAGCAGCAGCCTGTGAAATGATCTCTCCTGAATGCCAACTCTTAATCCGTGCAGAGTTGAGTACAAACTGTACCCGTGATTATATAAACCAACTTTCCTCCTCTGTTTATCTAATACGCTCTCTATTTTCTCTTGCTTTTTCCTTTTAATCAATCAACCTTCCAATGAGAATCAGAAAAAGGAGTAGGGAAGTTAGGCCAGGACCCTGAAGTTCTTGTCCCCCACCCCACCCCCACTTCTTGGGGAGGGAACTTCTACCCTCTTTCCCTAGTTTTCCCACCCCATCCCTTCTTAAAACAGTGGAAGCAGGGGAAAGGCGGAAGCAGGTTCCCCTTCCTGCTCCCAGCTTCGTGGATGAAGATTAAGGCCCTCTTCTAGACCCCTTAATCTTGGAAAGGGGGCTGATGGGTACATCATCCCCACACACATGCACATAGACTCCCAGGAATAATATCTCCCATTTCTATAGCACTTTTGGGTTAAGAAAAACACTTATGATCATCTTATAAGCTAGTAATGTAAATATAATTATCCGTTTTATAGAAATGGAAACTGAGGCATAGAAAGGGATCAATGAATCATAACATCTGGAAAACTGGAAGGGAAACCGAGGCCAAGAGAGGGGAGGTGATTTGCCCAGGTTCCCACCTTTGGCTAAAAAATTTCCCAGCAGCAAACCAGGTCTCCTGACTCCCAAGTCAGGAGAATCTTTTAACTGTGCCACATTCTGCCTGTTGGCTCCACCTCCCTCTCACTTTGTCCCAGAGGTCACCCCTAGGGTATCCTGTCCCGGGGGAGAGCCATGACCTAAGCCCCTGGACGCTCTGCTCCATTCCTCCTACTTCCCCACCCCCTGCCAGATTGTCTCCACTCGGTCTGCGGTGCCCCTTTGATCATGTGCCCTGGCACAGGACAGCTCTGAAGGGGCCCTTCCAACCTGAGCCCTGCACATAGGACACTAAGGGCCAGAGGTGGGAGGTGGTTCTAGGTTGGTGCCTGGTGTCCAGGCACCAGTCCTAGCATCCCATAGTCGCCTTCTTCTCCCCACTCCCAGGGAACAGGAATCATTCATCCAGCTGGAGCCTAATCACAAGATGCTTTAAGTGGCCCCTCTGAGGAGCAGCAGGTGCCCGGCAGCCAGACATCTTTCCTCTGTGCCTAAAGGACACCACCACCTCCCAAGGCACAGGATGGTAGGGCCATAGGGCATTAGACCTGAAAGGGCCCTTAGAACACAATGTCAGAAAAGAACATGTAATATAAAATATCAGAGCTGAAAAGAATATATAACAGACTATCAGAGCTGGAAAGAACACATAACACGGACCATGTCAGAGTTGGAAAGAACATATAGCATAGAATGTCAGAGCTAGAAAGGCCCTGACCACATATGACACAGAATGGTAAAACTGGAAGGCCCCTTACAGACCATCTGGTCCAAGCCCCTTGATTTTCAGAAGAGACAACTGAGGCCCAGATAGGGTAAAGGACCTGGTCGTACAGCACACAACTTAATTTTAACCACCTCCTCCCTTTCTATCCACCTTCCTGTCAGCCTGGAAGGATTGAGAGGCTTTGTCTTTAGGAAAAATACCGTAATGTCTTGCCAAGGGCAATGCATATCAGGTTTGGATTATTTACAGCTCTTCTGTCCTGTTTCTATGTTGGGGAGTGGGGGGAAGGGTAATCTGAGCATCTGTCCTGTGGCCTGGTAGAGAACTCCCCCTGCCCCCATGCACACACATAGCCTCTCTGCTTCTCTCCCCTCATCCCCACTGAATTCAGCCTGAAGCTGTGGCCACCCCAGTTATCCCCTCTGAGTGGCCCTCTCTTAGGACGGACACTGCCAATTCTTGCCAACTCTCCTTCCCTCCCCCGCCTGCCTCTTTGCCTGCCTGCCTGCCTGCTTGCCTGCCTTTACATAACCCGGCTGCCGTGGCCGGAAATTAAAGGAGCCAACGTATCACTCTGCTTTATAACTGACTTCCTGCGGTTACCAATCCACCTTTAGTATCAGACTCAGGTTCCTGCCCTCTCCATGGTTTCCCCACCACCCCCGTCCTCCTCAGGGGCACCTAGACTTCACCATCCTGGCCTCCTACTGTCTAAGGATGGAGGGAGTGAGACATGAGGGCAGAGGTGTGTAGAATGAATGCTCCAGAAACTGAAGTCCCTTCCTTCTACAAGAAAGAGTTCTGCTCTCCCTCTTGCCAGTAAGATATAGCAGAAAGAGCCCTGTATAAGGAGCCAGAGTTTTAGTCCTATTGATTAGACTAATTGACCACGTGGCTTTGGACAAGTCATTCCCCCTTGTTGTGGGTCTCAGTTTCCCCCTCAGTAAAATGAAAAATCTGAACCTGATTGTCTCAAAGGTCTATTTATGGTTATAAGAATCTAGGACTGACTTTCCTATCCCTGGAGAGCACTCTATAAAGGAAGAGGTTCTCCCCAAGGAGTTCTTAGCCTGGGGTACATGAAAACTTTTTTGTTTGTTTTATTTTGATAACTATAGTTCAATAGGATTGGTTTCCACTATGATCCAATGTTCATTTGAAAACAGGGTTCTGAGGAGTCTATAGGCTTCACCAGGTTTCAGTGTAGTACAGAACCCCATGAACAAAAAAGGTTAAAAACAAGTTTCTAATAACTTATGGCTCCACACCCTACCAACCCATCCCTTTCCACACCTGCTCCTGATCTTCTGCTGTTACATCAATGGTACCAGGATCCTTCCTGTTCCTCTCTGGTTGCTGAGCTCTACCTTACCTTACAGGGCAACTTCAGCCTCGGAAACGATGCTACCAATCGGCTGTGTGACATACTCTCAGAGACTCGGTTTCTTCCTCTGAGACTATCTAGCTCACAGACGATTGGGAGAGGAGCACTTTGTAAACCCCGAAGTGCTATTGGCATTTGGATCATTGTGTTTGTTGTAGGTGAAGTTCAGCCTGTGGTTTCAGTGAAGTGGGTGGCCCTCCACCATCTTCAACGCTGAAAAATCCACTCCCCTGGGAACCTGGTGAAAAGCATCTCTGAACTTAGGCAGTTTGTGGTCCCAAAAGGTCAAAAACAAAAAAAAGATTGGACAACAGAGGGATTCAAATTCTCTCTTGCTGAGCTGCTGGCTCCTTGGGACCTTGAGATCTATTTTCAACAGGAGACTTCCTATTCCTAGCTGGTGGAGTTGGATGAGACCTAAGCAAGGAGTCAGGGCACCTGGGCTCTGGACACAATTCTGCCACTAACTTGATATATGACTGGGAAAGCCATTTCCAATCTTTGGACCTCGATTTTACTCCTCTGTAGAATGGGGATAATAATTCTTATTCTAACTGCCTCCAAGGAAGGTTGTTTTAAATATACCTATAAGGGATGATTATTATAATTATATACATTATCTCTGGAGCCCAGAATAATGTGACTTTTGCATGCCCCTTTGCCTTGGCTTTGAACCTTTAACAGAGGTCAGAGATCAAAAGCCAAATAGAAACCATTGCTCCAGATTTTTATTTACTGGGGAGTACCACTAAACCTACAGAAAAGAAATTGATTCATTCAACAAGTCATTGCCTTGAACCTCCGAGTTCCCAGCCCTGAGTTTCCTAGTCTCTAGAGGAAGGGCCTAGTGTGTGAAAAGAAGGCCAGAGTTGGGAAGACCCTTGGAACATAAAATGTGGATGCACAGAGACCTCATCAACCTAAATATTTTAATTCAATTTTTTTTCAGTTAACAAAAATCTATTTTTTCTCTCTCCCACTTCCCCCATTGGAAAAAAGAAAGAAAGAAATCCCAAACTCTTGTAACAAATATGCTTGAGTCAAGCAAATAAAATCCCTGAAAGTAAGTTAGATATTTAAAAGAGATCTACAGAAGATAGGAACAAGGGCAAAGCTTTGAAGGCAAAAGCATGCTTTGGGATTGTAAGGACAGTGTTAAGAGTGCTAAAGCTCAGGACAGACTAAGATTGGGGAGGAAAGCTAAGGATGACAACAATAAAAAGGCTGGTAGTTTGGGGGTAGGGATGGCTATCTTAAGGGAAAGATGAAGATCAAAGAAATGAAAGGGCCACTGCCCAGGATAAGTGGCACCATGATGACTTACAAAGAGAAAAAACCACAACTGCTTAATTCTTATGTTGCTTTTTTTGAGCCAATAATGACTTTTGGATTGGCAAAATAACAAAATGGCTAAAAGGGAACTGACACCCAACATAAGTAGGGTAATGATCAAGAGAGCACCTCGCTGCCAATGATGATTTTAAGTCACATGGCATAGATCAAGTCATCTGCTCTTGGGGGACTGAAAGAAGTTAAAGATGTGTGCTAAACCATTGTCAGTGATGTGTAAGAGGTCATAGTGAAAGAGAGAAGTACCAGGGAAAGGAGGAATGGAGGACTGTAGGTCAATGTTTTCATTTTCTTTGTTTTCCCACTTAATAGTATTTTATTTTTTCCAATTACATGTAAAGATAGTTTTCAACATTCATTTTTATATGATTTTGAGTTCCAAATTTTTCTTCCTCCCTCTCTCCCCTCCCCAAGACAGCAAGCAATCTGATATAGGTTATACATGTACAATCATGTTAAACATATTTCCACATTAGTCATGTTGTGAAAGAAGAATCAGAACAAAAGGGAAAAACCATGAGAAAGAAAAAAAACAAAAAAAAGTGAAAACAGTCTGCTTCAATCGGCATTCAAACTCCATAGTTCTTTCTCTGAATGTGGATAGAATTTTCCATCATGAGTCTTTTGGAATTGTCTTTGATCTTCATATTGCTGAGAAGAACTAAATCTATTACAGTTGCTCATTCAACAGTGTTTCTGTTACTGTATACAATGTTTTCTTGGTTCTGTTCATTTCACTCAGTGTCAGTTCATGTAAGTCTTTCCAGGTTTTTCTGAAGTCCACCTGCTCATCATTTCTTATGGAACAATAATATTCCATTATATCTATATGCCACACCTTGTTCAGACATTCCCCAGTTGATGGGCATCCCCTCAATTTCCAATTCTTTGCCACCACAAAAAGAGCTGCTATAAATATTTTTGTACATGTGGGTCTTTTCCCCTTTTCTATGGGATAAAGACCTAGTAGTGGTATTGCTGGATCAAAGAGTATTCACAGTTTTATAGTCCTTTGGGCATAGTTCCAAATTTTTCTCCAGAATGGTTAGATCAGTTCACAATTCCACCAACAATGTATTATTGTTCCAGTTTTCCCACATCTTCTTTTTCCTTTCATCCATCATCACTTTCTTTTTCTGTCCTATTAGCTAAACTGATAGGTGTGAGGTAATATCTCAGAGTTGTCTTGATTTGCATTTCTCTAATCAATAGTGATTTAGAACATTTTTTCATATGACTGTAATATCAATTCTTCTTCCATTATGGGTTGTACTGGTTGACCTCTGAGGTTCCTTCCAATTCTGAAATTCTGTGGTCTCAGAATCTGAAGGGACCATAGAGCAGAGAATAAAGAATGTCAGAACTAGAAGGAACTTTAGAACATAGAACTCAAAATGACAGAGCAGAAGAAATCTTGAAACACAGAAAAGAAAATGTCTGAGTTTAAAGGGACCTTAAAACAGAATTCCAGAGAGGTAAATGTCCTTAGAATACAGAATGTTAAAACTACAAGGACTGTGTGATATATACACATCTTAGAACGTAAGACCTTGAAAGGGCAATCGAACAGAATGCCAGAGTACAAAGAAACCTTAGAACATTAGAATATTTCAGCCAGAAAGGACCTTAAAACAGGATTGTTGTTTGCCCTTCATTCTCAAAGAAACCAGTGACATCAGGAAGGTGATGTCTTGAGCTATGGCTGAATTGGAGTGGAGCAGAGCTTTGCAAAGTCATCAGCCTCACTCTCTCCTCAGAAATCATCGAAGTCCAGGGACAAGACAAAGGTCAAGATGGCTAGTGGAAGCCCAGGATGCTTTAAAAAAAAATAGAATGTTAGCACTAAATAACTAATATCAGAAATGAAAGGGACCTTAAAATATAGAGTGCAAGAGCTGGCAGGAGCCTTAGGACATAGACTAATTGATCGATAGATATTTATTAAGCACTTACTGTTCCAGGTGCCAGCGATACAAAACAAAAATCTTAAATATCCCTGCCCTCAAGGAGCTTGGGACTACTAGGGAGAAACATATGTAGATAGATACAAAACAAAAGTACAAGGTGATAGGGGTCACCAGCAGCTAGGGGAAAACAGAAGGCCTTCATGTAGAAAGTGGCCAAGCCTTGAAGGAACACGTGTTCTTGTGAAGAACGGCAGAAAGGCCAGGTTGAGGGGACCACAAGGTAGATGAAGCAGAGATTTGTGCAATAAAGCTAGAAAGGTAGGTTGGGGCCAGGTTTTGGAAGGCTTTTAAAAATTCCAAACAGAGAAATCTTGGAGGTAACAGGGAGCCATTGGTATTTACTGAGTAAGGGAGTGACATGGTCAGACTCGCCCTTTTTAAAAAAAAATCAGCTTTGTACCTATATGGAGATAGATGAGAGAAGGGAAGACCTGAGGCAGGGAGGCCAATTAGGAAGCTGTTGTGATAGTCTAGGCAAGTGATGATGAGGGCCTGAACTTGGATGGTTGCCCTGGGAGTCGAGAGGAGGTTATAGATGCAGAAGAGGTAGAAATGACAAGATTGAATGTCTAGACTGTCAGAGCTGTAAGTGGTTTAGGACATAGAATATCTGATCTGAAATGAGATTACATAAACTTTTAGTTCATCCTACCCACCTATGGCTATTTTCCAGACGGGATAATTCAGGTGCTTAGGAGGAGAAGTGAATTGCTTAAGATCACACAGTTGATTGGTGGTAGGACTGAGATTAGAGCCCGTAACAATAACTCCTCCACCCATCTATGTTCTCCTGTGTCCCACTGCCCTCCATCTCTTGAGGCTCCTAAGAGAAAATTAATAGGGAAGCAGGTCAGTAGCACAGTGGACAGAATGCTGGGCCTGGAGTCAGGAAGACCTGAATTCAAATGTGGTCCTCAGGCATGACTATGGGTAGGTCACTTATCTTCTACTGTCTCCCTTTTCAATCTGGAAAATAGGGATAATAATAGCACCTTCCAGGACTATTGTGAGGAATCAACTAAGATAATATTTGTAAAGCACTTTGCAAAACTTAAAGCCCTGTGTAAATGCTAGTTGTTATTATCGTAAGTAGAAAGGGCTGTGAGGCATGAGGGTTTAAAAGTGGACTGCAGATTCTCAAGATGTATACAGATCTGGGTGCATATCCAAGTTGATTAGAGGCAGGGGATTCTCTGGGAGCTTGGGAGCTGGGGCAGATTACAAGGGAAGATAGGGTTCTTGGGAAGACTTCGGTGCCTTCTGAGCCCTATGGTCAGGAGTGGTGCCAGACTGGCATCTCCTAAAGTATGTCCTCCCAGGTTCTCCTGTGTGGATGCTGGACTGTTCCCAAGAGGACATTGGATTCTGGGTGTTGAGGGCAAGCCCCAACAGGCTACCAAGGTCCCCAAAACAAAGCTGAGTCCATACCTAGGAATGAAGCATCACAGATGTGACCCCCTGCGCCTGAGTTGGAAGGATCTGGATATAGGTATGCCTGGTCCTTCTTGGCTGGCATAGAGGGGCTGAGTTACCCTCCTAAACCACAGGTTTACACATGCTACCCCCCGATTACAATGCTCTAGAGGCTCCCTATTACTATCCAGACTGGCATTTAAAACCTTCCTAACATGACCCCAGCCTACCTTGCCAGGCTTCTTTCACATCATTCCCTTCCCTGCCCTCTATGTTCCATCCAAATGGGCCTCCTTCTGTTCCCATACATGGCATTCCATCTCCCACATTTACACAGGCTGCCTCCTTCTCCCTGGGAATATTCTCTCTCCTACCTCCCCTTGAAAAATACCTGGCTGCTTTCAAAGCTCAGCCCATGGGCCACCTCCTACAGGAAGCTTTTCTTGATCCTTTTAAACTGTGACCAACAGTTCTTTGCGTCCTCAAATGGCAAATATTTATGTCATCTTCTCCAGCCAAATGCACACTCTTTGGGGGCAGGGGCCACGTTTAGTTTGATTTTTGTAACCCTGGCACCTAACTCAGTGCCTTGTGGAATGGGCCCTCGGTAAATGCTTATTGGATCAGTTTGGATTAAATTGGTTTGAACTGAACTTTGTCAGATAGAAGATGTGTGGGGGTAACCTGCACAGGACTGTGAATTTAGCTTGGCTTTCCCTGAGCCCTGGATATTTTGGGGAGGGGGAAGGTCCCAATATCAACCAGCTGGGCTGAGCTCAAATATTAAGGACTCCAGGAAGTCCACTCGGATGCTACTTTTCCCCATTTTTCCCCCTGCTACCACCCACAATGGAAGTGATATCTCCCTCTTCCAAGCCAGGAGAGCACTCTGTTAGGATACCCATTAGGTGATGACCACATTCTGTCCTGTGTCTTATCTCCCATGTTGCACTGGGGGCTCCTCAAGGCCAGGGACCCAGGCTTGCTTAGAGCATTCAGTGCAATACCTGGGAGATGTATGACTATGAGCAAGTCAACTAACCTCTCTTAAACCTCTTCTACAGGGATAAATTTAAAGTCCCACCCTCAGGTTCCCCAAGTACAGGGCAGGGAGGTCCTGCAGGATCACAGTTTTTGTGAATAAGGATTTAGGGACTTTAGTGGTCAGCATGCTTGGTATAAATCAACAGTGACTGCCAGTCACAAAGCTTCATGGGATGGCAGACTGTTTTAAGAGAGTCATAGCATCCAGAACAGAGGAAGGAAATGCAAGCCTCTGGTCAGACCCCATTTGGAGCATTGTCTTCAGTTCTTGGTGCCTCATTTAAGGATATTGACAAAGTGGAGTCTGTCTTGAGGCTGACCAGGATGGAGAAAGGACTGCAAAGCAAGCCATATATGGATGGACTGACTAAGCTAAGGATGCTTAGCCTGGAGCAGAGTATTGGAAGGACTGCCAAGGGCTCACCATGAGTGGGTCACTGTGCTGAGTACTGAGGTGACAAAAAAAAGGCCAAAACCTGATCCCCTCCCTCAACGAGGTCACATTCTCATGGAGGAGACTTTGTGCAAACAGCTTTGTATATACAAGACGTGTAAGATGTAAACGGGAGGGCCTCTGAGAGAAAAGGCACTAGCAAGAGGTGGGATGTGAGTGTCTTAAAGGAAGCCAGATTAGACGTGTTCTCTGCTTGGCCTCAGAGGGCAGAGTGAATGGGGAGAAGTTCCGGGGGGCTCAATTCTATTCACTAGAAGGAAAACCTTCCCAATAAGGAGAGCTGCCCCAAAGTGGGATATGTTGCCCCACTCAGACATTCGGGGACTCTCACGTTCTGTAGTCTACTCCAAGGCCCCTACTACATAGGACCTTCTGGGTTCTGAGTTCTACAGGGCTGTCTAGCTCTGACGTTCTAGGTCTCTGGCGATGTTCTCAGGTCCAGAGCTTCTGGCCCAGGGGACTTCACTGTGCCCACCAGGCGACCTCAGTGGAGAGCATGTATACACTGTCACCATGCGTGTACAAATCACACACACACACACACACACACACACACACAGAGAAAGAGCTACATACGGGAACATGAATGTACATCCAGAAGCTACACATTCACACAACCCCCCCCAGGTATATACACACATACACATGTGCACACACACACACACACACACACAGCCCTACACATTCTCACAGGCCGTGGTGAGAGATTAATAACCATGAGCAGTCGCTGCATTCCCGGCGACAGGCTGAGCCCAGCTTTCTGCAGAGTCAGCAGCTCCCCTCCTCGACTCCCCCCCTCCAGCCATCGATCGGCTCCAAGCCCCACGCCCTGCCCCTGCGCACCGACTGCTGCAGCAGTGAGGAGGGGGAGGGGGGAGCGCTGGGCCAAGGGGGATGGGGGAAGTCCCCTCCCCCTTCCTCTGCAGTGATTCCTCCTGGCCCTGGGCCAGCATCTCTCCCTCAGACCCACAGAGACAAGGGGGAGGGGATTCCAGCAAGGGGGAAGGGGTGTGAGCTAAGGCTACCCACAGATGCAGCCAGCCTTGAGCCCTGGAGAGGAGGGCATGGTAGCACATAGTGCCCAGCGTGAGGCTGCCAGCCTAGGATCTCACCACCTGGAAGATGCCTTTGAAACCTCCTATTCAGCCCTTTTATTCTGCAGATGAGAGAAACTGAGAGCCAGAGATAAGGGAAAGACTAGTCCAAGTTCACAGTCACCCTGGGCTAGGGGCTAGGACTGACCTCCTCTCCCCTTCTTCACATCCAATCAGTGGCCAAGTCCTGTCATTCCTAAGTCTGCAAGAGTTCTTGTATCTGGCCCATCCTCCACTCCCCCTGCACCTCCCCCACCCCCCCACCCCCCACTAAAGTCTTTCATCTCTTCTTGCCTCAAATAGCACGCTAGCCTGCTGCCTTGTCTCCCTCCTCCGTCCAGTCTCTCCATCCTGTACAAACTGCTGGAGAGGTCAATCAGTACTGTGGAAGCAAGCTGGGTTTTAGATTCACGAGACCTGGGTTTGAATTACCTCTACGACAACAATTACTAGCTATCTGACCGTAACTTGGACATCGTGATTTATCCTCAGGTTCCTCATCTGAAATAATGGTGGGGGGCGGGGAGGGAGCGATACTTCATTCACTATCAACCTCATAGGGCTGTTGTGAGGAAAGCGGTTTTTAAATCTCTAAATGTTAGTTTTTGCTATGTCATTACCCTTCTCGAAAACCACATGGACTGTAGGACTCTATATGTAGTCATATATATACACACATATGTGGGTGTATATGTGTGTGTCTCTGTGTGTGTATGTATAATGGACTATTTGTGCCCAACCCGTGGTAGAGCCTTCCCAGCTCGTATTGGTCTGATCAGCCACAGTCTACACACTGTACCTCAACCCCAACATAGTGGTGTCATTTTGGCCCTCTTCAGATAATGAAGGACAACATATGTGTCACAATACATATCACATGCTTGTATATATATAAAACCATACATGTGTATACATATGCATATATATGGATAGATAGATAGATAGATAGAGGAGATATGGGGTTAGATAGATAGCTAGCTAGCTAGCTAGATACATAGATACATAGATAGATAGAGGAGATATGGGGTTAGATAGATAGATACATAGATAGAGGAGATATGGGGTTAGATAGATAGATAGATAGATAGATAGATAGATAGATAGATAGATAGACAGAAATAACTATATTCCTGACCCTAGCACTGAATGCTCTCTGCAGCCTGGCTCGGTCCTACCTACCTGTCCAGCTTTATCTCACACCACTCCTTTTTGTCCATTTCACAGTCCGGCCACATGCTGAACTCTACTCTGCCTCTGTCCTCTCATCCTCTCCTCCCCACCCTCTGTGCCTTCGCTCATGCTATTCCTCTGTGCCTGGAACAGATTCCCTTCCCTTCCCTATCCCCAATCCTCATCTCTGGCTGCTGATGATCTTTCCTTCAAGGCTCAACTCCGATGCAATTCAACAAGCATTTGTTAAGTGCTCGTAAGGGGCAAGACATCAAGTTAGAGCTGGAGTTACAGAAATTAATATAACAGGCGTACTGACCTCAGGGAGCTTACCATGGAACGAGGGGCGGGGGGAGGATGAGGAAGGAGAAGTAGACAAATAACTATGATACAAGTGAGAGTGAGGTAGGTACAGTGAAAGGTCCAAAGTACCATGGGAAATCTGAGGAATAGGAGAGCATTACGTCCAGGGGAAGGGAGGGCAGGTTTTAAGGAAGTTGTCATGGTGGAGATGGCATCTGAATTGGGCATTGAAGGATTTATGGAGTTGGAGAAGGAAAGTTGAGTACATCTCAGGCATGGGGAGTCGGTGGTCAATAAGAGCAAAGGCAAGAAGATACAAGAAATCTGGACGAGAATAGGGACAAAATAGGAGTCAAAGTCTGATTGGAATGTAGAAAACCTGAGCAGGGAGTAAGACGAGATAAGGCTAGAAAGGTAAGGGTGAGCCAGATAGCAAAAATATCTTGAATTCCAAAGTGAGGGGTTCATGCTTTATTCAGTAGGCACTGAGGAACCTCTGACAATGTTTGAGCCGAGGAGTGACATGGTCCTAGTTGTGTCCTGGAAATATCTCTTGGTCAAGCAATGGGGAAGATGGCTTGGAAAGAAAAGAGACTGGGGGCAGGAAAGCATGTTTGGAGGCTCTTCATAATAATCCAGGCAAAGAGAGCCTGAACTAGTGTGGCTGCAGGGAGAATAGAGAGGAGGGGCTGGCTGTAAGAGATATTGCAGAGGTAAAAATGACAGGACTTGGCAACTAATTGGATTTGTGCGGTGAGAGAGAGGAGTCAAAGATAACTCCAAGGTTAGGAGCCTGGGAGGCTGGGAGGATGTCAGTGCCATTAACAGAAATAGAGAAGCTGGGGGGAGGGGCAGCTTGAGTGAGGAGAGATAATGGGTTCCGTTTTAGACAAGTTGAGTTGAAGGTGCCAGCAAGCTGGACTGGAGATGCACAGCAGGCAGTTGGGGAAAAGTGAGATTGGAGCACATAGGAGACGTTTGGGGAGAGGGCTGCAGATTGGGGGAGGCATCTGCAGAGACGTGATCAAAGCCCGAGAATGGGCAATCAACAAAGGAAAGAGAGTGGAGACCTCAGAAAAGGGAGGGCAAAGACAGAACCTTAGGGGAGCCCCCAAGTTTAATGGATAGGAAGAAGCTGAGGAACCAGCAAAAGGGACAGAGGATTAAGTCTTCCCTGACTCTCCCTCCCCCATCCCCAAGCGAAAGTGATCTCTCCTCAAAATCCTCAGAGCACTTGGCCTGGATCTCTTCTCCTTTGTCCTTATCTCAGCCTCCTTTGTGTCTTCGCCTTCTCCCCCACCCCCATTAGTTTATAACTTCCTTGAGTGCTGGGTCTGAGTCTTACTTATTATCTTTTCATCCCCAATCCCCTGCACCGTCAGTATGTTACATGTAGTAGATGCTTAGTGTTTGTTGACTTGAATTGCTCCTATGCGATGGACCCAGTGCTAGGCTCCAATAGAGAAACAGAAATGCTGGTTGCCTGCCTCCTAAACTTAAACACCCTTAGCACCTTCTCATTAGCTTCGGCAGAAATGTATTTAATCATGGAAGTTCAAGGCTGGAAGGGACCTTAGAAAATAGAACATCAGAGCTGGAAGGTGCCTGAGAGACTGTCTGAGACTAACTTGCTCAAGTGTGAGGAGCACGACACAGCCAGGAAGTTCAAAAGACTCGGATCCTTCCTAGCTGGGCGACTCTGACCAAGTTACTTCACTTTTCTCAGCCTGTTTCCCCACTTGCACAAATGAGGAAGCTGAACTAGATAGCCTCTACGCTTCCTTTGAGTTCAAATTCTAGGATCCTATTTTTTTGCAGGTGGGGAAACTGAGGCCCAGAGAGAGAAAATGACGTTGTTTCCTTTAGAAGGCCTCCCTGATTCCCTGGCTCTGCTTGGGAATGACCTTCCCCCACCACCTAGTCTCACATAGTCATTTGTTTACACCTCTCCCTCCACAATCTGGCACACAAGAGGTATTTAATAAATGCTTATTGAGTTGAATTGTCCAAGGTTCTAGAGCAACTAAGGGAGAATGAGAACCCCAGATCTTCAGATCTCCAGTCCTGGGTCCTCTCCATTGTCCTGAACTACTCTGTATCTCTTCTATTCCTCCCCCTCCCGACCAAGTGTGAAAGGGCATCAGGAATTATCCAGCAGAAGCCTCAGGCGAGCAGACTTGAAAAGCCTTGGCCTCCCAGAATTCTCCAGGCAAAACAAGGCCTTCTTGTGCCCTATGGTTCTGCAGCCTTCCCTCTGTCATTCCTCTCGTGGCTGCTCAACCCTTTCCAGGAAAACAGTACCAGCATCCTGGGCTCCACAACTTGGCACCCCTGGGATAGGTCAACAAGCATTTACTAAACACTCATTACTATGTGCCGGGGTGCTGGGCCTGGAGTCAGGAAGACGCTTACTAGCTATGCAACCGTGGGCAAGCCACTTAACCCTGTTTGCCTCAGTTTCCTCATCTGCAAAATGCTGGAGAAAGAAATGGCAAATCACTCTGGTATCTCTGCCAAGAAAACTCCGCATGGGGTCACGAAGAGTCAGACAGGACTGGGCTGAATTTGGAGAAAGTCAGGTAAACCAAGAGGTAGAAAAGCATTCCAGGCACGGGGAACAGCAAGTGCAAAGACACTGAGTCTGGAAATTTCTCTTTCCCTAGCACCTCGGGCTTCTGCTTCTGTCCCTCATTACTTCAGGTAGCTTTACATCCATTCCCTTTAAGGGGCCCTTATCATCCTCTCTGGGCCCCCATCCCTTCATTGAGCCCCCATCCTCTTCACTGAATCTTCATTCCCTTTAAGGGGCCCTTATCCTCCTCACTGAGGCCCCCATCCCTCACTCACTGAGCTCCCATGCTCCTCATTGAATCACAATCCCAACTCATCTGCAAAACATATGGAGAGAAGAACATCCCTTTATGTGGAGTCTGGCAATAGGCTGACCTCACAATGAATACACCTCTGTCTTCTGACGTCTACTCGTATAATCCCTCAGCCTCCACAAAATTACTGTTGTATTTGTGAGCAAGAAATATTTATTTGACAGTTTCTCTCCTCCATAATGCATAACCTGGCTCATGCCCAAGGGGGATCTCCCTGGACCAATTTTAATAGAATGGGCTCCCGTGCTGGCAGGACCAACTCAAAGTTTCCTTCTCTCACCCTCCCCACCTTTAAAAAGTCAAGGTTGCAAGAAATGGTGGAAGGGTGGGTGGAGCCCATGGCATGCCAATGCCACCCTGGGTTGCAAAATCCCAGGGAGGGCATGCCCAGGCGGCACCTATTCAATCTGTCCCTGGGATATAAAGAGAACAATTTTGGAAAACCCAGAACCCAACCTGGAAGAGGGTGGAACCTCTCTGAATTCCAGGTTTTTAGCAAGACTCTCACCAAACCATGTTCTAACTCCTGCAGACCCAAGTCACTCGAACCATTGTCAGGCCAGAACCAAACACCAAACACCATGTTCAGCCTTGGGACCAGGGGTCTAATATCATCATCTCAGCCTCAGTTGGCATGATTGAAGTTTGGTCTAATATCAAAGGATTATAGATCTAGAGCTGGGGGAGATGTTCAAGGTCATCTTGTCTGACTACCTCATCTTATAAATGAGGAAACCACAGCCTAAAGCAGTTAAATTACTTGTGCAAGGTCATACCAGACATTGAGTGCCTAGGCAGGATTTGAACTCAGGGCCTCTAACCCCAGATCAAGTGATATACGAATGGGAGGCAGGTTGGGTCCTTTACTGGTTTCAGTGCAATGGAGACCAAGTTTTACTCACATTGATAAATTAGAGGTGCCTGCAAGAACCTTTGGAACAAGGATAAGAAGAATCAGTCATGTTCCTCTAAGAATTTTAGCTTTTATTAAACCTTTCCTCAAAGCAAACTTGTGAAGTAGGCAGTGAAAATATTCTTGGCCATGATTTACAGATGAGTAGCCTGGGACTGGCACAGAGATGTGAAGGTTCAGAAGCAGGATTCAAACCCAGCTCTTCTGACCCTGAGTCCAGCAATGTTTCCTCTAAGCCACCGTGGACAACTCGTAAAGTGTCAGAGCTGAGACTTGAACCCAAACCCAGTTCTAGGTCATTCCATCCTACCTGCTCTAAGGTTGTCTGGTCATAGACTTCCTCAGGCATGCCTGTGCTCAAGTGCACAGGTAAGCCACCACAGAACAGATTGAGACCTGGTGAAGGTAGTACACCCACCCACCAGCCAGCTAGCTGGGAATTGAGCACCCACACAAGGAAGCTATTTGTCAATAATATCAAATGATTAATACGTAAGTGGAATCCTGGCACTTGCAATTTAGGAGTTGATGAGATGAGATTTAGACTGGGGAGGAGAGGGGAAACGCACCAAGCATTTATTAAGTACCAACTATGTGTCAGGTACTATGTTAAACACTATAAATATTGTGTCATTTGATCCTCACAATAACCCTGGAACGTAGGTGCTATTAATTATGCAAATTTTACAGCTGAGGAAACTGAGGTTTTAGCTAACTTGCCCAGGGTCACACAACTAGTATCCAAAGCTGGATTTGAACTCAGGTCTTTCTGACTCCAGTTGCATTGATCTATCCACTGTGCCTTCTAGCTGCCTTGAAAGCTCCGCCTCCCTCCAACTCAACTCCCAGGATTATTTAGTTCAAACTTCTCATTTTTCAGTCAATAAGCATTGATTAAGTGCTTGAATGGATGAAAAAAGCATTTATTAAGCACTTACTATGTGCTAAGCCCTGTTCTACACACTGGGGATACTAATAGAATGGTCAAGAGTTCCTGGTCTCAGGGAGTTTACACTCAGACTAGGAGAAGACAGCACATAAAACAATCTGGTCACAGGGCAGATAGAAACATTGGGTGCAATGAAGGCTTGGAGGGCAAGGACCAGGGGTCCTTAGGGTATCTGTTCTGCAAGGACTAGAGAGAGTGTGGTGGTCTTCCATCATATGGGAAGGAATAGAATCAGCAATTCTCATTTCATCCAAGCCAAGTTGGGATGGGTTCTGGAAGGCCCTGGCTGCAGGCAGGAGGTGAAGAGGGAAGGAGAGAGAATGAAGGTATCCCTGGTGATATGGTGGGGAGGGTCTTCCTGCCATTCAGTAATGAAGAGCAAATTGTAGCAATCAGAGTTGAGCTGACCCTGACAAAGATTGATGAGGGGACAGTTGTGTTTCTCTGATTACTAGTGAATGTGAACAATTCCTCTGGGTTTTGGTAGCCTGTATTTCTTTTTTGTACTATTTTTAATGAATTTTAAAACATCAACGTATAGAAGAACCTAGAAAGTACATGAAGAAAATGAGAGGAAAATGGCAAAAGGTAGCTATGAATGTATAGCTCAAAGGTCAAGGGGAAAAAAGGTAACAGAGAACGGTGCAGAGATGGTGTGTAAGAGTTAGACAGAATACTGCCTTAAATCAAATCCAACATCTATCTGCCAGGCATTGTGCTAAGTGCCGAGGGTACAAAGAAAGGCAAAAACAGTCTCTGCCCTCAAGGAACTACATTCTAATGGGGGAGACGACATATAAATAAGTGGAAACATAGAAGATATGTTTGTCAATTGAAAATATGTATATAGAATAGATGGATGGGTAACCTTTGAGAGGAGGGTTCTAGCAGCTGGGGGGGGACCAGGAAAGGCACCCATTAGAAGGAGAGATTTAAGCTGAATCTCAAAGTCAACTATGGATTCTAAGAAATGGAGGGGGAAAGAGAATATTCAAGAGATAGCCAGTATAGGGGCTTAGATGATGTGTAAGAGTCAGACAGAATACTGTCTTAAGCCACATCCAACTTCTTTCTGCCAGGCATTGTGCTAAGTACTGGGAGTAGAAAGAAAAGTATGACAGTCCCTGCCCTCGAAGAGCTTACAGTCTAAGATAACACATAAAAAGACACTGGAGTAGAGGGGGAGAGAGGAAGGAGTCTGGGAGAGCAGGGAAATGGTACGATGGGATAGATGCTGGGGAGTTCCCTCCGCAAATGGAGGATCTGGGAGGAGCTCTCCCATGTCCACCCTCCACCCTCCCCAGTGGCAGGGGATGCTGAGGAGGTGTGAGTTTCAGAGCTAATGTCATCCTGCAGGATGATGAGTTTCTGGAGACCATAATGAAGGCCAGGAGAGCCGCCAGGTGGACAGCTATGAGCAATAGGGTAGAATCAAGCTTAGTTGCCACTACAGCACACTGTTAGGAGAACTAGAATGATCCTTGTAAATTGAGACAGTCAGAGCAGACTCTTTAGGCCTCAGAACAGGGCTTCTGAACTTTGGGGGAAGTCCTGGATCCCTTTGTCAGTCAGTCTGATGAAGTCTATGGACCCTTTCTTGGAATGACGTTTAAATGCATAATATAAAATGCATAGGGCTACAAAGGAAACCATTCCTATTGAAATACAATTACCAAAATATTTTTTAAAAAATAATAAATTTACAACAGATCCCACCCCTAGAAGCCTTCAAGGATGAAGGGGATTCTTGGGGTTACTGAGGCACATGCGTATGTGTGTGTGTGTATGTGTAGATTGTGTTCCAGGTGAGAAGACAATATGAAAGCAAAGGACCAGGAGTAGGAATGAACCTGGTCTGGATGGGAATAGAGAGGCCTGTTTGGGTTGTAGGAGGTTTAGAGGGAGATGTGGCTGGGGAGGGAGGGTAGGACCAAATCCTAAAGGACCTTAAATGCCAGTCTGAGGAGATGGCACTTTATCAGTGAAAGAGCCATGGAATGTGAGGGCTGAGATGTGACCAGAGCTAGATTCTGGGGAGCTGAATTTGGTGTCTTGGAAAGGATGAAATGGGGTGGGGGCAGGGAGAGATTTCAACCGTGGATGAGGGTGCTGATGGGAGGCTATTGCCATCTCCCTGGCAGGCGGTCAGATGTGCCCTCCCTTTGCCAGGGCCTCCTGGCCTTCTCCAGCCCGTTCTCCAGAAAGGAAAACATTTGGTGTGGTGGCGGGCACCGCCCGGCGGGCTGGGAGTGGAGCCAGGGCAGCCGCAATCAGGGCATAGCCGGGCTTCGTGGGAGAGAGAGCCGGAACGGGCAAGCCGCCAGCCTGGGCCCTGGCATCGGCTGAATGGATGAGTGGTGCTGCCAAACTCGTTCTCGCCAACGGGCGGGCCTGGCACAGCTGCCTGCCTTGTTAACCCCTCAGGGGCACCAGTGCTCCAGCAGAGGCAGAAGAGGTGAGGGGGAAGAAGAATTTCCAAGGAAGAAGCCTGATAAAGCAATGATGCTGATGGGAGTTAGGAGTCATTCTTTGCCCCAAATATGTACTAGCTGTTCCCCAAAACCTTCACTGCCTCCTCCCCATCCCCATCCCTCACCTCCACCCCTGGCCCAGGGATTTAACCCTTCACCATCAACTGGGGGAACAAAAAATGCCAAGCCAAACAAAATCACAAAGAGCTAAGCCCTGGTCTTAACTCTGCCACTGCCTGTCTTTGGGCAAGTCCTTCCCCTGCTCAGTTTCCTGTAAAATTAGTAGGTTAGTCTTGGTGATGTGGAAAGCTAAATCTCTCCTGTTCTGTGAATTCTGTTAAACTCTAACACTTTATGATTCCCCCAAACACTTTCATAGCCATTATCTCCTTTGATCCCCACAACAGCCCTATAAGGTTGGTAGACCAGGTGTTTATTATCCCCATTTTACAAGTAATGAAACTGAAGCTTAGAGAAGGGAAATCATTGGCTTGAAGTCATAGAGCAAGCTGGTTGACTTGTCCCAACCTGAGTCCTGCCCCTCGGCCCCAGGTTGACCCAGGGGGCAGCGGGTTGAAGAGTGTAGATGGCTCACTGAAACGTGCTCCCAACTGCTGGAGACTCTGAGAGCCCCAGTTTTGCAGAGAGGGGGTATAGGACTGCTTCGGTGTCTTTCTATGGACCTCTCCCCAGTGCCCTGGCCTCTGGCGAACTCCAGGCACATCACTCCCAGAGGCCGAGTCGGTAACAGTTTGAAGGTCCCCTGAGAGACCTCTTTCCTCCAAAACACCTTCCCTATCCCAGCTAAGCCAGGTCTAGAAGAGGATAGACACCGATGCCCAACCCCACCTCATTCCCTGGGGGTTCCTATCTTCTCTCTCTGCCCCCATCCACTGGGAAACCCACAGAGCTGGGGGCCCCAGAGGTAAGCATTGGGTCGTTAGGTCCTAGGAGTAAAACAGTAAAACAAACGATTTAATTGGCTCCCCAGGGACCCAGGGGGGATGTTAATGAGAATTATGGCTTTTCACTGATGAAAATTACAATCTGTAAATCATAGAACCAAAGATCGTAAAAGCCAGAAGGACCCTTAGAACACAAGAACATAGTATGTCAGAGTTAGAAGAGACTATAGGATCTAGAGCATGGAGCATCAGAGCTAGAAATAGCAATTTTAGAGCCCAGAACATTGGCTACCAGAGCTGAGAGTGCCCTTAGAATTTAGGGCGTCAGTTGAGAACATCACTCCCAGAGTCCGTCTGAATGTCAAAATTAGAAGGGATCTGGGAATGTAGAACGTCAGAGCTGGAATGGACTTTGAGAACAGAAAACAGAACATCAATGCTAGAAAGGACTTTAGAACCTAGAATGTCAGAGGAGGGGAACAGAACATATAGAATGCCAGAGCTGGAAGGCTACTGGAAGATAGAAGACAGCCCGTAAGCCCTGAAGAGACTTCCAAATATAGAACATAGATTAGAAGAACCAGAAGTCAGGGCTTAGAACATAGAATGCCCATGCTGGAAGAAACTTTAGAACAAAATATGTTAGAGCTAGAAGGGAGATGTCTGAGAACGTAAGAATTTCAGAACTGGATGTAGAATGTCAGGATACAAAGTAATAACGTAACTAGCGTTTATATTGGGCCTACTACGTGCCAGACGCCGTACTACAATTATCCTCTCATTGGATCCTCACAATAACCCTGGGAGGTAGGTGGTATTATTATGCAAATTTTACAAAGAGGAAACTGAGGCAAACAGTTGTTAAATGACTTACTGAGGGTCACACAGCTAGTACGTGTCTGAGGCTGGCTGGACTTGAACTCAGGTCTTCATGACCCCAGACCCAATGCTCCACCCGCTGTACCACCCAGCTGCCTTAACTAACAAAATGGCACGTCAGAGATGGGAGGCCCTTCAAAAAAGCACCTAGTCTCATCCTTTTATTTTACAAAGGAGGAAAATGAATCCCAGGGAGAGGAAAGTGATTTGCCCAAGATTACATATCACATCAGCAGCAGAGTCAGGCCTAGAACCCAGAACTCTTGACTCCCAGTCTATTGAGTTTAATGCAACAATATTAACAGCACCTATAGTGCATCCTGCATTGGGAGAGCTCCAGGCTGGGCAGAGACAAGACTCATGCTCATGGATCCATTAGGGCCAAGGTTGAATGGAGACTCCCAAAAGAACGGTACTAAGTCCACTAAGGGCAGGAGGAGTTTTGAACCCCTAAGGGCTTTGAAGGATGGGTGGAGGAGTAGCTAGGTGGCCCAGTGAATAGAGCATTGGCCCTGGAGTTAGGAGAACATGAGTTCAAATCCGGCCTCAGACACTTGACCCATACTAGCTTACTAGCTTGCCCACTAGGATGGGCACTAGAATGTGACCTTGGACAAGTCACTTAACTCCGATCACCTTGCCTCCCCCCCCCCAAAAAAGGATGGGTAGAGGCTGGGCAGATGTGGAAAAGGGAGGGGCTGAAGATAGGAGTGAATCTGTGTGTGCTTGCACGTAGGCAAGCCCACATGCCACAGAGGGGAGGGAAGGAGACCAGGAGGATCCTGGCTTGACAGAGGCAGAGAACTTGTAAGAAAATCTGCAAAGATGAGACTGAAGAGAGAGGTTAGGGCCTAACAGAGGGGTTAACCCGGGATGAGGACTTTTCTTCTCCCCTTCTCTTAATCTGGAGTCCATGGACTTGGTTTTTTAAAAAACTATTTTAAAAATAAATATATAATATATGAACTATAATTTCTACCTAGTTATCATTTTGCATAAATACATAGAGATACCTGTATTTCAGTATAACTGATTTCCTTTGTAATCCTATGTATTTCAAAACATTACTCTGCAAAGGAACTCATAGGCTTCACCAGTCTGCCAAAGAGATCCGATACAAAAATCTTAAGAACCCCTAATCTACATATTCACCTAGTTCAAATAAGTCTTCTAGGTTTCTCTTATTGGGGAAAGGAGTCAGTGAAAGGACAGCCTGAGGGAAAGGAAAGGGGAGGAGAAGGGGAATAGATTTTGACTTATGGAATAGGAGAAAATCAGAGTTGAAGTAGCCCTTAGAACCCATCTAATGAAGGGCTCTCATTTCAAATGTGGGCAAGATGAGGCCCCCCCCAAAAAAAAGCAGTGACTTGCCCCAAGGTAACACAGCTAGTAAATGATGAAGGAACTTGAAGCAACATAATGGAAAGAGCTGCGTGTGGTTGTGTTAGAAGATCTGGGTTTGCCTCCTGAGTGAGCCAAAGCTAGTCTGACCCTTCCTCAATCTGGGCTTCAGTTTCCTCATATGTAAAAGAAATGATCACAATACATATTATGATATTACAATAATAGTAATACCTGCTTCCGTCACAGAGATTTCATGAGGATGAGCAGAGAGCGGATGGAAAAGATTTTTGGAAATTGGAGGGATTATTCATTCAATTCCACAGTCTTTCATAAAGCTTTTGCTCTAGGTGAGGCTCTGAGCTCAGCACTAGGGAGATGGAGATAAAAAAAAAAGACATAATGCCTCTCCTCAAGGAGCTTTCTATCTAATAATGTGCACAAATAACTATGATGCAGAGGAAAATAGAAGAAAGGTAGACTTGAGATCCACAATACTATGAAAAATTACAAGAGGAGATCTCTTTCAGGTAGGGGAATTGAGAAAGGCTTCATGCACAAGAGGATACCTGAGCTAGGCCTTAAAGAAGGAGAAGGATTTCAACAGGCAGAGGTGAGAGTGCTTTCCAAGCATAGAAGATGAGCTTCATGAATGAAAACAGATTGGAGAAGACAAGGAAAGATCCATAGGCATCTAGCATAGGGAATGTGGGAAGAGAGTTCTGTAAGATAAGGCTAGAACAGATAAGGTAAAATAGGGTAGAACCAGATTCTGAATTCACATGTTATCATGGAGGTAATAGGGATCCACTGAGGGTCTTTGAGGTGGGGAGTGATATGGTCACACGAGGTTCACTGGAAGATTATTTTGGGAACCATGGGAAGCATGGATTGGAGAGGGAAGGGACATGAAACAGGGATACCAATTAGGCGGCTGTTGTAGTATTCTAGGAAAGAAGTGACATAGGCCTAAATTAGGTTTGTGGTAGTAAGAGGGACGAGGAGGCAGATGGAAAGAATATTAAGAAAGTATGACTGTCAGGACTTGGCAAATGTGGAGAGAGAGAGAGAGAGAGAGAGAGAGAGAGAGAGAGAGAGAGAGAGTAAATCACTCCAAGGAGGTCTGGTGTGGCCTAAGGAAGAAGAGTGATGGTGCTTTAACTTTCCAACAGTCCTGCCTCCAATTAAAGGGAAAGTCTGGATCAGGTGTGGGGAGGGGAGATGAATTCGGCTCTGAATATGATGAGCTTGAGGTGACAGAGGAACAATTAAGTGGAGATGAGCTGTGGGTCCAGGTAGAGCTGTGAGTTTGGAGATCAGGGGAGAGGATAGAGCTAGAGATAGAGATGGGAGCCAACCACACGGAGGGAAAGTTGAAGTATTAATTAGGTAGTAATAATTAATTAATTATTACCATGGAATAATTCTGGTTGCCTCAGTTTCCTCAGATGACTGAAGTAAGGAGGGATACCTCATCATAATGGTTTCTGGAACTGAATTGCTTCTCTCCTAATGTCCGCCACAATTGCTTGTCCCCAACTTCTTTGGTGACTAAGGTAACTTGCTGTTTCATCCTGCCCTGGGCTGAGGATAGAGTCAGAGGCCACAATCTCCTACTATTAGACTGGCCCTAGAAAAAGAGTTCTTCACCTAGCTTCTGTGAACTTTTTAAAAAATATGTTTTGATAACTGAATTTTGATCCAATTGGTTTCCTTTGTAATCCTGTTTTTATTTTATTTTGTGCATTTAAAAATATTATTCTGAGGAGTGCATAGACTTTGCCACATTGACAGCCAAAGGGGTCCAGGACAAACACAAAAAAAAGCCAATTCTTGACTATGAATCACAATGAAGACCAAAGAGGCTGCCTAACAGAGGGCAAAGGCCACCCGCCCCATGGCCCAGGATCAAGTTGGTTTATGTTTTAATTATCTGTTCATTTGTGCCTATGAATCTGGTGTGTTAAGCATTTCTTATTTGTGGAGGAAATACATAGCTATGCTTTATCTGATATAAATTCTATACATTGGGACCCTGTTAACCCCTTTTGGGGAGACCCTTATGTCTAACTCTTTGTGGCCCTATTTGGGGTTTTTGTGGCAAAGATACTGGAATGAGTTTGCCATTCCCTTCTCCAGCTCATTTTACAAAAAGAGGAAACTGAGGTAAACAGGGTTAGGTGACTTGCCCAGGGTCACGGAGCTAGAAGTACCAGAGGCCAGATTTGAACTCAGGGAGATAGACCTAGTTGTCTACAAAAGTCTGTAGATATTTTTCAGGGTTCCCTGTCTAGACTTCTCCAACCTACACACACACATACACACACACACACACACACACACACACGTGAGTGCACACGTGCGCACATGCATGCACACACACAAACACTTAGACTAAGAGATCTGGACTTGGAGTCAGGACCTGAATTTAAATGGAGGAGAATAACATACAGTAAATGATAAAGAGCTGGCCTCAGAGTCTGAGTTCTGAGTTCAAATTTTGCCTCTGGTGCACAATGACCATATGACTTTGGACAAGTCACCTAACCTCTCATTGCCGCAGGGAACTCTCTAAGACTCTAAATTTAAGAGTAGGTGCCAGTCTGCACTAGGATTTCCCTATACCAATGAAATCTCAGATTATATTAAAAAGGTGAGGATAATAATGATCATACTACCTACCTCACAGGTTTTTTATGAAACAAATGATTTACAAATCTTCAAAGACGAGACTGACGATGCTAAGGATCCCAAAGTGACATCATGAAATAGTAGGTAGAGAGCTGGCTCTGGAGTCAGGAAAATTCAGGTTCAAATCTTTTCTCTGACCTATACTGACTGTGTGATCCTGGACAAGTCCTTCTTCACTTGTACTGGTAGATGGAGTTTCCTCCCCAGAATCCTTGATACTAGTAGAATAATTGCTTATGAGAAAGAAAGGGATGGAGGGAGGAAGGGAGAAAGGAAGAGAAGAAGGGATGGAGGAAAGGAAGGAAGAGAGGGAGGGAGGAAAGAAAGGAAGGAAAAAAAGAGGAGGAAGGAATGAATGGATGAAGGAAGGGAGGGAGGGAGGAAGGGAGAGAGAGAGAGAGAGAGAGAGAGAGAGAGAGAGAGAGAGAGAGAGAGAGAAAGGAAGGAAGGAAGAATTGGTTTACTAAAAAGTGGATTTGATCTTTTAGTACGAAATTTGGCAACTCACAGTAAAAGGAGAGAATGATACAGGGAGACTCAAAATCAGGGCGTGAGGACTGGGTGAAAGAATGAGGAAAGCTTAGTTTAGAGAAAAAAGAAACCTTCGTGGCAGAAGTGGGAAGAGAAGGGTGGACTGATTGATTTCAATATCTGAGAACCTCTCATGAGGAAGGGAGGACAAACCAATTCCTCTTGACATCAGAAGACAGAATTAGACCTGTGGGTGAAAAGTACTTGGAGGCAGATGCCTTCTGGGGTCCCTTCCAACTCTGAGATGCCAGAATTCTCAAAAGTTGAGGAGGAAGAAAGAAGTAAAGATTAACATTCCTTTGGGAATCCCCAGTCATCTCTCTTGTGTTTCCTGGCTCAGAATTCTGATAATTAGAAATGGTTTCTGCTGGACATCCCACTTCACCCCTTCTGCCCCCCAAAAAGGCATCAATGTTGCTTCCACAGTAACTAGCAAACCCCAGAGGAAGATGTTAAATGGCAAGATTTATATAGGTCTTAAGAGAAAGGTAGCTTCCAGTTGGATCATTTTTAATCATGCTCCCCAATTTAATTTCTCTTCTTTCCAGAGTCATTTTTCTTTCTCGTAAAAGGAAATGAAGGGGAGAGAGGAGGAGGGAGCAGATCTTTGTGTTTAAGAAAAAGTTTGGGAGTCCTCTGTTTGTGACACTTTGTCAGTAATAATTAGATTTAGCAGCCACAAATGATTATAGGAAGTACCTATATGGCCATCCCAGATCCTAATGTCTTCCCAGGAGATGAAAATAACAATAATACTAAGCCTATAGCCCTTTAAGATTTACAAAGTGTCTGTCCTCCCAACAAACCTGTGAGGTACTTAATGCATATGCTATCACCCCCATTTGAAAGACGAAGAAACCATTCTCAAAACCATTCTCAAAGAAGCTGAACTTGGCATAAGGAAGACCTGAGTTCAAACCCTTCTCAGATACCAGCTGTGTGATCCAGGGCAAATCACTTAATTTTTCTGCCTCAGTCTCCTCATCTGTAAAATGGAGATAATTTTTGTTATTGAGTTGTTTCAGATTCTTCATGGCCCCATTTGGGGTTTTCTTGGCAAAGATATTGAAGTGGCTTGTTGTTTCCTTCTCTGGATCATTTTACCGATAAGGAAACTGAGACAAACAGGGTTAATTGACTTGCCCAGGGCCATACAGCTAGTAAGTGTCTGGGGCCAGATTTGAATTCAGGAAGATTGATGTTCCTGATTACAAATCCAGTGCTCTATCCACTGCTTCATCTAGCTGCCCCAGAAAACAAACAAACAAACAAAGAAAGAATGAAGATAATATAATAGCCCCTAATTCCCAGGGTTATTATGAGGCTCAAATGTGATAATGTGTAAAGCACCTTGCAAAACTTAAAACAGTATAAAAATGCTAACTATTATTACTATGCACCCATCCATGATCGCATAATGATCAGAGCCAGAATACCAACACAGATTGGCTGACTTCAAACTTAATCAGGAGCTGAAAAGATCCCAACAGACTAGAACTTTGGACTGTATCTAATAAGATGAAATGTAACAGGGATAGATGAAAAGTCTTACTTTTTTTTTTTTTTTTGGTTCAGAAAATCAATTTTACCAGTTTAAAAAAAAAGGAGAGTCACAGTTAAATATCAATTTGAAAAGTATCTGGAGGCCTCAGTGGACCACAGTATCAGTAGTAATTAAGAGTATAAATCAACACTGTGATGGGGCAATCAGACTGGGGAGATTATATCCCACTCTCTCTCTGGTCAGACTACATATCGAACACATACATATGTGTTCAACTGTGGCATTTCAGGAAGGCCATCATAAGTTAGAGAATGTCCAAAAGAGGGTAATGAGAAGCCCATGACCATATGTGAATCCAGGAATGTTTAGCCCAGAAAAAAGAAGAGTTAGTTGAGACATGAGAGCTACATCTTTAAGCATTTGAAAGACTGTCAGATGGAAGCGGAATTAGGATTGGGCCTCTTGACCCCCTAGGCAGAACGAGAAGCAATGGGAGGAAGTTGCAGAGGCTGATTCCAGGCTTGAGGGAACTTCCTCGCCATTAAAGCTCTCCCATGTGGAATGGCTGCCTCTGGAGGCAGTGGGTTCCTCCTCCCTGGAGGTCTGCAGGCGGACTGTGGATGACCAACCACTTGCATAGTATGTCCTCAAAGAAGATTCTTGCTCCAAAGCAGGTTGGACTCTGAAGTCTCTGCCAACTCTGAGATTTCTTTTTTTCCACTCTGCCACATGGGTACAAAAATTCTGATGGGTTAGTACTTTATCCCCACTCTTCGGAAAGCCCAGGTCCACCTTTTTTTTTTTTTTTAAGAGGAGGAGGGACTGGCTGTCTATGGGCTCTTCCTGTTAATTCTAAGATCATTTGCAAATTAAACCCGGGGAGCTCCAGCCTATTCAATTATGAACAGATGGCGAGGTGGGGGTGGGGACTGCTCAGTGGAAGGGTCCAGGATTCCCCACCTGCTTTCTGAAGAGTACCTTTAGGGATGAGAGACAGAGAACATAAAAGCACAAAAGCTGTGGTGGCAAAGGGTGTCTTGTCCCTGTGCTGGGTCCTCCCCTCATTCTCATTCTGTCTTTGAATTTAGCTTATAGTGACCTTTACTATCCCCTTGGCAAAGCTGGACTAGGCTGAGCTGGGCTGGGGGGAAAGGGAGGATCTGGGCTGACAGCCACTGAGCATTCCTTCCCCCACCATCAGGAAGACGGTTTTCCCTCAGAATTAAAAGCAGGAGAGAGCTCTTGGCAATGATGAGGAAGTGATGGGGAATGATAGGCCTCCACTCCTGGCCCAGACCTAGATCCAGAGCCAGGACCCTCTCATAATGTAAAACTCACAAACTCATTCTTTCTAGCAAATGGAATTTGAATCGGGATAGACATCATGAGGAGGAGGAGGGGAGATTTAAGTAACATTAACACCGCCATTTTGCAAAAATAAAATAAAACTGAGGCCAGGGAAGTGAAGGAAAGGGAAAACAGAAGGAAAAGAAAAGCTGCAGTGCCTAGCATTAGAGGACCTCCATTGACTGGCCTTGGTCTTCCTCTCCAACCTTATCTACTGCCTTATCCTCTTTGTGGCCCTTCTCCAGGCTGACTGGATAACTCCCTGTTCTTCTCTCACTTCTAGCCTTTGCCCAAGACATTCCTTACTACAGGAACGTCTTTCTCCAGTATCTTCTCTCTTCTCTGCCTTTTGAAACCCTGCCTTGTAATTGTGTGGTTAAAAAAAAAATCACACCAAGCTGTAGGCTAGTAAATGTTGCGGTTTATCTTCAAGAATGGGCTAACGACCTAGAGTTATAGCAGGTACATTGAGGAAAAGCCTGGACCAGGATTCTGGGATTCTGGGAACTGGATCTTAATTGAGTCCCTCCCTCCTGGACTTCAGTTTCCCCATTTTCCAAATGTCAAAACTAATCCCTACCCATTTCCTGGGGAGTTTTGTGAGGATCAGAGGATAGAATGAATGGGGAGGGGTGGTGGTATGTTTGGTATAGATGTAAGAAATGGTTTTAGGCATTTAGTTCTACAGTGGAACAGGGTGAGTTTGGTTGGGTTTTTGTTGGGGAGAGGGCAAGTGGTGATACTTAGCCACAGGGCATCAAAATAGAGAAAGAGGGAAAGACTACTTGTACCTCCTCCACCCCACCCATTCTCCCACCACTCAACTCACCTTGGTATTATCCAGTGACTCCTTGGCCCTATACTACGAGTAGACCAGGTCCCTTCCCCTTTCCTGCTCTAATGGGTTAGTCTGAGAGAAGGCAAGAGTTAGTGGAGATGGATCCCTTCTCCTACAGAAAAGACAGTCTAAGCTACCCCTTAGGATTGTGCAAGGTTATGCACCAGTGTCCTGATCCTATGCCTTGGCTCCTCCACTTCCACTTCCATCTTTGGGCACTATATCTTTCTTTTAAGGTCCTATGCAAATGCCATCTATTCCAGGACAACTTCCTTGATTTACACCCCCACTTCCCAGTCGGTAAAAATCTTTCATTTCTCAAATATTACACAGTAACAGGTTTGCACCTTTCTTATGCATGTATTGAATTTTACTTTGTATCATAGTTACTATGCATGTACCTCATTCCCCTGCTAGCCTATGAGTGGCCATGAGTGGGGTCCACGAATTGCTCACTGGGAACAGCCACTCCAGTCTTCCATCTTTCCCATATCCCCCTAGGACCGTTTAAATGGAAGCTCAGTCAGTCAATAAGTCTTTACCGAGCCCACTTTACTGTGGGCCCAGCCTTTTGGTCCAGTCCAGCTAGAGAAGCAAGCCTCTCACCTAGGAAATAAGCAGAGAATAATACAAAACTATTGGATCAGTCCTGTCAGGGCTGGAGGAACTTAGAGGGACAGTGCTCACTAATGGCTATGGGGGTGGCCTCGGGGAAGGCTTCAAAAAGTAAGACTTGAGCTAGACTTTGAAGGAGGAGTAGGAATTGGCCAGGAGGGGGAGGGGAGATGGTAGGCATTCCTCAGAACAGTTGCCATGCCAAGGCTGCCCCTGTCTGTTTGTTCAGAGGCTTCTTTCTGTAGGATCCACCCAAATAACTTAGGATAAGCAAAGGATTCTTCCCCTTAGCCTCAAATCCAGGGATACTCATAGAATCAAAGAAAGTCAAAGCTTAAAGACACCAAGCAGCCTCCCTATCCTCCTCATTTTATGAGGCTCAGAGAAGGGTAGAGACAGACTTAGAATCAGTGGTAGAGTCAGCCAGACTCTTGGGCCATAATCCTTTGCATTGTACCCTGTTGCTTTTTCCCTGGGGCACAGAAGGTCAGCAAGGGTCTGGTTCTGGTGATTTAATCCTGTGTAGGCCACCAGTGAGTCAGTCGATAAACATTTATTAAACAGCTACTATATGCCAGGTACTGTGCTAAGGTGCAGGGATGCAAAGAAAGACAAAAGATAGCTTCTGCTCTCAAGGCATTCAGAGTCTAATGGGGGACAACATGCAGATAACTATGTGCAAAGAGGCTATGTAACAGGATAAAAGAGAGATCATCAACAAAGGGAAGGCACTAGAATTAAGGGGGTTCAAGAAAGGTTTCCTGTAGAATATGGGATTTTAGGACTTGAAGGAAACCTGGGAAATTGGGGGGTAGAGGTGAGAAGAGAGAACATTTCAGGCAGGGGGAAGAGCCAGTGAAAATTCCTGGAGTCAAGAGATGGATTGTCTCTGGTTGACAGTAGCAAAGAAGCCAGTGTCACAATATGGGGTGGGGGCACAAAGTATAAGAAGTTTGGAAATAGGGTTAGAGGGACAGGCTATGAATGACAGAAGACTTTATATTTGATCCTGAAGGTGATAAAGAGACACTGGAGCATATGGGTTGGGTGGGATGTGGCATGGTCAGACCTGTACTTTAGGAAGATCACTGTGACAGCTGAGTGGAGAATACACCAGAGTCGGGGAAGACTTATGGCAGACAGCCCCATCAGCAGGCTATTGCGATAGTCTGGGTGTGAAGTAATGAGGGTCCAAACCAGGGTGGTGGCAGTGATAAAGGAGAGAAGTGGTCCAGTTTGAGAGATATGACGACGGTAAAATTGACAGGATGTGGCAACAAATTGAATACTGGAGTGGGGTTAGAGAATGAGGAGTCCAGGATCACGCTTAGGTTTCAAACCCAGGTAACTGGGAAGATGGTGGCATCCTCGAAAGCAACAGGGGAGGAAAAGGGAAGGGTTTGGAGGAAAAGACAATGAGTTTGGTTTTTGACGTGCTGAATTTAAGGATGAATTTGAGATGCGCTGAATTTAACGATGTATAGGACATCCAGCTGGAGCTACCCAGTAGGCAGTTGGAGATGGGAGGCTGGAGGTCAGCCAAGAGTTTAGGGCTGGATAAGTATATTTTGGGCAGCTAGGTGGTACAGTGGATGGAGCACCGGGCTTGAAATCAGGAAGACTCTTCTTCCTGAGTTCAAATCTAGCCTCAGATACATAACCCTAAATGTGAGCTGTGTGACCCTGGGCAAGTCACTTAACCTTGTTTGCCTCAGTTTCCTCATATGTACAATAAGCTGGAGAAGGAAATGGCAAATCACTCTAGTGTTTTGCCAAGAAACCCCAAATGGGGTCGTGAAGAGTTGGACACAACTGAACTAATATATTTTAGAATCATTAGCATAGATAATTGAAATCATGGAAGCTAATGAGAGCAATAAAGGAAAGAATATAGAGGGAGATGAGAAGAGGGCCCAGGACAGAGCTACCAGAAGGCAGAAATGGGAGACAATCAATCAGCAAGCATTTATTAAGCATACTCTTCTTGGTGTTGAGAAAACAATGACAAAAATGAAACTGTCCTCACTCTCCAAAAACTTACATGTTATTGGGAGGGAAACATGTACACATAAATACATACAAAATATATACAATGTAAACATAAAGTAATTGGCATGGGGGGAGAGAGGCACCAGCTGCTGGGAAAATTGTGAAAAGCTCCATGTAGGAGATTGTACTTGAGTGAAGCCTTAAAGAAAGCTAGGGATCCCAAGAGGAGGAAGTTAGGTGAGAAGGGAGGGCATTCCGGGCATGGGGAACAGCTTGGGCCAAGGCCTGAAAACAGGAGATGGATACCATATAGGGGGACTAGTAAGCATCTAGAACAGGAATGGGTGAAGAGAAGTAATATGAACTGAACCCAGAAAGGTTGGCTGGGGCCAAGTTGTAATGGCAAGCAAAAGAGTTTGTATTTTATTGTGTAAATAATGGAGAGTCAATGGAGCTTTGGGAGTTGGAGAGTGCCATGGGAAGACCTGTGCTTTAGGAAAATCCCTTTGGCAGCTGTGGGAGGATGGATTAGAGAGGGGAGAACCTGGGGCAGAGAGACCATTCGGGGAGTTAGTGCACAAGTCCAGGCGAGAGATGCCAAGTGACTGAGATAAAACGATTGTAGTGGAAGTGGAAGGAGAGGGGCAGGTGAAAGCACTGCTGTATTGGTATAACCAGTCGAGGAGGGGAAAATTCAAGAGTGAGTTGGAGGTTGTGAGCTGAAAATATGCTTAGAGGTCCAGGGGCTCAGATCCTGGTTGTCTCCAGGCAGGGTCTTCCTGGCATATGTTCCATTATCATCAGGGTATGTTTCCTACCCTCTGTAAATACACCTCTCTCAATTCTCTAGGTATATCCCAGACAAGGCCAGGAAAAGGGAGAATTTTTATTGGGGATTTCTCACAAAGCCCCAGTCCCTTGTTGGTCCTCTTAACAAAGGGAAAGTTTTGCCTTGGGCAACCCATATACGTCCACACAGTGACACCAAGCTCATCCAAGCATAGGCATGCAGGCCTAAAAAAAGACACAGATGGACATACACACACGCATATGTAACTTGTACAGACAGACAATCTCATACCTGGGTTCATAGACAGTTATATATTAAGGTGAACACAGGACTCTGGGGAAAGCTGTTGGCCCCGACTTGACTTGTAGCAAACTGCCTGACCTCTTCCTGGTCCTTAACCTGCCCACCCACCCGTTGGAGATAATTAGGTGTTGCTGGATGCTGGTAGAAGGGGGCATGGGGAGATCCCCAAGGATTCTAGCTAACTGACCAGCCCCAAGGAGCTGAATCATGCTTATATTTATGGAGCAAGAAAGTGAGTCAGTCACAAGGCACCAGGCAGTCACTGCCCACTCTCCCCTCCGCCCTTTCTCCAGCTTCTGCACTTTCCCCAGGGCTCTAAATCCCTAGGAGATCAGGTTCACACCATCAAAATTATCCAGATAATGTTGAATGACCTGACTCCCCCATATAGTTGGGACTGAGGTGGGGACTTCTAAATGACACCCAATGGACATTTTTACTACTCAGATTAACTTGGCTATTGCTCACACAGGACACAGGATGAGAAGGCAGTAATCTGCAATGATGGAGAGAATAGCTACATTGATAATCCCTAAAAGTATCCAAATATTACCCCTACTTCTGGGTGCCATATAAACTCTTTTGTTCTGGTTTGGGGTGGAAACCAACACTCTTTCCCTGGGCAAAAGAGAGTCTTTAGTCTAAGTTTTCCATACAGTATAGACCTGCCTAGAACAGGCTAGGTACAGGAGGCAATATAATACAGTGGAAGTCACTCTGATAGCAGAGTAGACAGGGGACCCTGTTCTGCCAGTGACACTATATAACCTTGGGCAAGTCAGTTCTTCCCCTCTAGGACTCAGTTTCCTGATCTGTAAAATGGGGCAGGTTATCCCTGTCCTGCTTCCCTCAGAGACCTGTCTTGTGGGTCAAATGCAATAATAAATGGGAAAGTGATTTGAAAACTTTAAATGAACCCTAATCTGTGAGGGAGTCTTTGATTATGACTTTTGTTGGTGCTGGTAGCTACATCAGGTGCTAAATAGGGGTGGGATGGGGGAAGAGATTGTATTTTTGCTCTCAGACGAGACTGTTTCAGAGCTGTACACTGAGTGCACCCCCTAAAAAAGATGAAAATCAAAGGGATGGCAGGCTATAAACTAGCATTTATATAGGACAAGGTCTTTTCCTGTGTTAACTTATTTGAACCTCACAATAACCCTGTGAGTAAGATAGGTGCTATCATCTCCATTTTACAAATGAAGAAACTGAGACTGAGAGGTTAAGTGACTTGCCCAGGTTCACTAAATGTCTGAGGCTGGATTGGAATTTAGGCCTTCCTGATTCCAATCCTAGCACTGTATCCAATTCACCACCTGGCTTTGGACAAGTAGGCTAGGGACAGGGGAAAGTGAGGAAAAGGATGGTAAAATAAAGTACCAAATGGAGGAGGCAAAGAGAAAAGAGGCCGAAACTGGAGGAGAGGCCGAGCTGGAGTCTAAAGGGAGCAGAGAAGATAGACAGAGAGATGCACAGATCTAGGAAACAGGAGGAGGAGACACTGTGTGTTGTGGCCTGTGCTGCTAGTTTGTATGTGTGAATGTCACCTCTGCCCTCCTGCCTTCTTTCCGGGTCAGATGAGTATCCTTCCAGAGCCTCCTCTGAGGCCCCAAGGTTGGGGTCTCATGGGTGCTGGCTGGGTCTCTTCAGATGATGAGAAGCCTTTTGGAGATAGGGTGGAAGGAGAGAAAGGGAAATCACTTTCTGCTCTAGGCTGCACCCTTTGGCATAACAATTAAGAGTTCTTGACTCTGAGTCAGGGCAACCTGAGTCCAAACCCTGCTTCAGATACTAGCTATGTGACCCTAGGCCAGTCACTTAACTTCATCCTGCCTCATCAGTTTCCTCGTCTGTAAAATGAGCTGGAGAAGGAAATGGCAAACCACTTCATATCTTTGCCAAGGAAATCCCAAACGGGGTCATGGCTGAAATGACTCAGTGATTGTTGTCCACCAAGTATAGCAGGGGTTCTTAATTTGAGGGGAGAGGAGGAAGGAGCTTCTGTGGATAGAAATCAAAGGGTCCGTGAACTTAGATGGGAAAAATTATATCTTTTGTTTTTACTAACCTCTAGCTGAAATTTAGCATTTCCTTCCATTATGATTTTTTTAAAACCACATTATTCTGAGGAAGTGCTTTTCCAGATTACTAATGGGAGAAAATAGGTTAAGACACAAAATAGGTTAAGAAATCCTGAACTCTATAGAAAGTTGAGGGCCAGAGGGCTAAGTGAAGGGTACCTGGAACAGCCAGGCAATACCAGGAGGGTCTTGGTTGTTTCCTAATCTGGTTAGTTTTGTAGGTCTTGTTTACTATATACATCTGTAAAATGAGAGGAGGTGTAAAATGAGATGGGAAAGCCTAGATGATTTCTAAGGTCCCTCTGAACTTTACATCCAATGATCTCATATTATCCTTAGCCCATTTGCCTTTCTCCATATCCCCCTTGTCACTGTCCAATCCTCTCTCCCTAACCCTGACCCACACTTGGGGTCCCCATCCCTATTCCTCTCAGCTTCAAAAGCTACTACCTTTTGCTATCCAACCTCAGATGGCTCTCAGGTTCCTCATCTTTAAAATGAGAAGGTCGAAGAGATTATCTCCAAAGTCCTTCCAAGGCCCACATAATCTCCTATATGCTTACCCACTGGCAAGGGTGCCTAATGTCCCACCTGACCTCAGTCCTTATGCTTCTGGGACAGGGCCATCCTCCACCTCTTCCATAAGGAGCCCTTTTAGGAGATGGATCAGGGCTGGACTCAGTAGATATAGAGAATTTGGAGATCAGAGATTAGGGATGAGCCTGCAAAATAGAGGGGGGAGAGGGATCTCTCCGCCCCTTCCTTAACCCTTTACTGGTTAAAGATGAAGAAAGCCCCATCAGAATTTATCAGTGATGCAACTACACCCAGTCTTAACGCCAGAAAAGCAGGGGTGCAAGTGGGGAAAGCAGAGAGTCGACTAGGGTTTGCCTTGTATGAGGAGGGAGGAGGAATGTGGAATTTGATAGATGTAAATAGGCAGACACAGCACACACCAGTTAACCCATTACACATTACAGTGCATCTAGGCATGCAAATGAGCACACAGACACTAATACAAACACCAAAATATAAACAGGCGAGGTATAGCCACAAACACATTGGCACACACAAACGACAAATCCATCCATAAACATACAAACACACACAACTAACCAGACACAGATACTAAACACACACCTAGAACTCTCTCACACATACTCTCTCTCTCATTCTCATACACACACACACACACACACACACACACACTGATGGGGAAGAGCAGGCCAAGGCAAGCAGGTGATCTCTCATAGTCCTCACATCTCCCCTTCCCTAAACCAGAAACCCCCAATCTTTCAGTCTCCAAGGAGCCGGGGCCGGCCCTGCCCTCAACCCTGGCTGATGCTGCATATCTCCCTTCTTTCTCCTCCGACCTCAGAGGCCTTGTGGTCCCTCTGGCTCCCTTCGTTCCTCATCCCTGACATCCTGGCTGGGTCTCGAATTTAAAGGGCCAAGCACCCCGGAAAAGCAGAGGAGCCGAAGAGGAATCTCCCTGCCTCCTCTCCCTTCCTCCCCAGGTTTCAGACACCGCGACATCTGCTCTAGCCCCTCTAGCCCCTCACGAACTTCCCATTTCCTCTAGTGAACTGGGCTGGGGGTGGGAAGGAGGAAGGGAAAGGATGTCCCCTCCATCACCTTCTCCCTCCTCCCCTCTACTATTTCAATCCCTGAAGGCCACGGCTGTAGCAGACTTTGCCCCAGCAACGAACCTCAGCACAATCCTCTCTTCCCGCAGTCAGAGCCTTGAATTCTCCTCTATCGATCCCGACAGACCTACCGACCCCAGCTTGAGTCCCAGCCCTGCCCCAGCCCCTTTAGCCCTTCCAGCAGAATAGGGATGGGGAGCGGAAGAGACCGATACAAGGTTAAAAAGGGAAGACAGACCCACGGACACAGAGCGCGAGAGGAAGGCAAACATCCCCTTCCCTTCACATACACACATACGCATATATACATACATACATACGGAGAACGGAGAGGGACAGAGGGACCGGGCAGAGGGAGAGAGTGAGAGAGGAAGAGGCGGTGGCCGAGGGAGGAGAGAGCCGAGGAAGGGGAGGGGCTGCGAGAGCAAGGGGGCCGGCTCCCAGGTTCCAAGCCCGAGCTTACCGGCTCGGAGCTGGGCCACCGGCGGCTCTCCAGGCTTTCCCCAGGGCCAGGAGAGCAGAGACCCCGCAGCCCAGGAGTGGGCTAGGCCCGTCCCCGCAGCTTCCCGGGCCCGAGGGAAGCACAGGCCCGGGGCTGCTCTGAGCCGCTTCCCACACCTTCGCTAGTGGTATTATATCATTGGTGGTTATTATTATTAGTAATGTTAATAACAACAATAATAATAACTTGTTATTTCCATCTGCCTCTCCTTCCTTCCGTCCCACACTCGAAGCATTTATCTCTTATTCTTCCCGGACCCTGCACTCAGGAGGAGAACCCCTGGGCCCTCTTGGACCCTTCCACCTGTGCCTTCTCTTTCGCTCTCCTCTTCACTCGTTTCCCCCCTTGTTCCCTCCAAGCTCTCCCTCTCCACGGTCTCTTTCCTCCCATCTCTGTTTCTCCCCCACTCCTTTTCAATTGTCTTCCTCTTTATTCTGTCTCCTTGCCCTCATTTCTCTCTTAATCTCTCCCTCTCTCTTTCTGTTCCATCTGTCACTCACCTCATCTCTCGGTCAGGTTCTTTCTTGCCTCCTTCCGTCCTCTCTCTGCCTCCCTTTTTTTTCCTTTCTCTGTTCCCCTCAAATCCTCTATTTCTTTCCCTCTTATCCTCTTTCTCGGACTCCTCTGCCTGTCTCTCATTCCTTCCTTCTGAGTCTGTGTATCTATGTGTGTCTCCCTCACTTCTACCCCTGTCTCCCTCCTCTTTCTCTTCTCTTTCCTGAATTCTGAGCCTCTATTTCCTCACCTCTCTGTCTCTCCCTGTCTCTAGTTCTACATATGTCTCTCATGGTTTCTGTCTCCTCGCCGCTGCTTTTTTTTTTTTCATCTTCTCTCTCTCTCTCTCTTTTTTTTTTTTTTTTGTAAAAT
>CM053622.1:58205204-58407749 GCA_028646595.1 Phalanger gymnotis
CCCCCCCCCTTTTGCCGGGACTGCTACTTGCTCAGCGCCGGCCGGATCCGGGGACTATGGTAGGTTTCACGACACTTTCGTTTTCGCCGGACTTTTTTTTTCCCTAGCTCTGATCAAAAGTTTGATTGCCTGAGGGAGGGGGTAGAATGGGGGGGGGGGTGTCCAATGTTTGAGGACTGGGGGGGGGGCGTCAGGAGGTCCAGGGAGGGGCTCCCCTGCGAACGCCTGGGGGTAGAACGGGCCAAGGCAGGGGGTCGGATAGGGGGCGTCCACCGGTACCCTTCCCCCACTGTGGTCTCCCCGTAGTCTCCCCGCTACCCCCACATCACGGAGAAGGGAAGAGACAGGGCGGTGGCGGTGTGTCGGAGTTAGATTCGGTGTATGAGCCAGGGGCAGAGCCGGACAGGGCAGGGGCTGAGGGAAGTGTTTCCCCCCAAGAAGATGCTGGGGACTGCTCCATCCAAGGAGAGGGGGAGGGGGCTTCACCCAAGCGCTGGGGGCGCGGGCCGCGGGAGAGGGGGAGGGGAGGTCAGCCCCGGGAGCTGGCTGCAAGGAAGAGGAGAGGGAGGAGAGGGAGGAGAGGGGAGGAAAGAAGAGAAGAGGGGAGGGGAACTGGGCAGGGGGAGCCGCCGCAGCCCCCCAAGCCCACACCGCAAGCAGGAGAGGGTGGATGTAGCGGAAAATGGCCGCTGTGGAAGGGGGCGGAGAAGGACCGCAGCCCCGAACCGACTTGAACTTGAAAGGAAAGCAAGGGGAGGGAGAAAGGAGGGGGAAGCGCGTCCGGGGCCTGCGGGGTCTCCAGCTACTAGAGCTGGGGTGCCCCCTGCCCCTAGGGCCCACCCTGGCCTATCACCCTCCCACTGTGGCCTCCCCGGGGGGTTCTCCCCCCGCCCCCCGCCCGTCCTCCCCCCAGCCCCCAAGCCCGGGAGGGCGCTCCAAGCTCCATCCGCAGACGCCAGCTCGCGAAGCTGCTCCTCCCCTCCCCTCCCCTCCCCTCTCCTCCCCTCCCTTCTCCTCTCCTCCCCACGCGCGGCCCCGAGCCTGGCCCGGCAGGGGAAGGGGAAAAACAAAGGGGGGGGGGGGGACTAGGAACTGCCCCGCCTCCAGCCTGTCCCCCCAGGCCAACTCGGACTCCCCAAAGTTCGAGGAGCCCCATCTTCAGCAAAATACACTTAGGCTCTGCAACTTTAGGGGTAGCCTTTAGCCCCGGAATCATCCCTCTCTCCGGGTCTGGGGGCTTCCTCCTCTAGGAACTCAGGGTAGACGGGCGTCCTTCGGGTGGAAGGGGGCTTCCGGGCCCCACCTGTCCATCTCATCTTCCCTCTCTCCAGCCTGGAATCCCAGTGCATCTTGTTGCTTCCCCCACCCCCACCCCACCCCTCAATTCCCATTCAACTTTCCTTCCCTTCTTTTCTTCCCTCATTCTTCCTCCTCTATCTTTCCTGCCTCTCCTCTATTCCCTTTTTCTCTCCTTTTCTCATCTCTTCCTCAATGCTCCCTCTTTTCTCTTACTCTTCTCCACTTTCCCCCTTTCTCTTTTCTACTTTTCCCTTTATCCTTTTCCCTTTCTCTTCTTTACTTTCTCTTCTCTCACTTTCCCTCATCTCCTCTTTCTTCTCCAGTCTCTTTCCTCTTTTTTCTCCTCTTCGCTACTATTTTCCGCAGCTTCTCTCCTTCCTCTCTCTCATTTCCTCCGTCTACTTTGTCTCTTTTTTCATTCTCCCTTCTTTCGTTCCTCTCCAGCGCTCTTCTCTTCTCCTTTATTCTCACTCCCCTTTTCTCTCTCTTTCATCTACCTTTCCTTCTCCTCCTAGTTTGCCTTCCTGGTCTTCTACAACCACAGTAGGCCATAGTCCTACGTCTCGGGATGAGCAAAGACGTGTCCCCTCTTACTATCTTTTTGGAGTATGTGAAGAACGATGAGACAGTCATTTCTCCCAGGGGAGAAAGGGGACCAGACAGCAGCGCCGTTTCTCTAGGGATGAGAGTTATATAAGCGCTTGGGCTACGACCTGGAGCATGAGGGGGACATGCATTCTATTAACGCCTGGGGTTCATATCCTGAGGCCTGGGATGCCCACGTGTAAGGAAAGCTGGCCTTCGGCTAGTAGCGAACCCGTGTGTCTACCGCCACCAATCAGACTCCAGACGGCGTTCTGGGTTCCCTCGCTGCCTCACACATGCAGGGGCCTAAGGTGTTTACATCTGCGGACTGCAACTGGATACGCAGAGGGCAGGCAAGGAGAGAGAGCTGGGGGAGAGGTGACCAGAGCCCACCGAATGGGGTTCCCATAGAGCATTATATGCGCGCCTGGCCTGCCTATAATGCTGCCAGCCAGAGCCTGCACCAACCTCTGCCCTAGAATTAGCCCTCGACCCATTCCTGGCCGCAGCCTCAGATCCACCCCTCGACCACCTCTCAGCCTCTGCCTTTCCCCCAGCTTCAGCCTCCGATTCATCCTTTTCCCCAGCTCCTGCTTCAGCCCCAGCCCTAGCACTGACCCCTTCACCAGTCCCAGTCTCTGCCCAGACCCTTGTCTTAGTCTCTGCCCCTGCTTGAGCCCCTGCTCCTGCCTCTGCCTCAGTCCCGACCCCTACCCCTGCCCCCGCCTCTCTGCCCTGGACCCAGCCCCAGATACTCTCCCGGCCGGCCGAGGTTGTGTTGTTTCTAGTTCTGCAGACATTTGGGGCAAAAAGGAGATGCTTTCTCACCTCCAGGGAAAATCCCTAAATTTCTGCCTCTTGGTCACAGTTTTTTCATGTATTCCTCTAAATATGTGAATATAGGCATGCATGCATCTCTACCTACGCCTACATACAGACGAACACGCACATACACCCAAACACCAAAGGCCCTTTGGGTTTTGACTCTTTCCTCTGCCCTCTCTTCCGGGAAGGCCAAGCCAAGGACGGGTCAGGAAAGTTTTTCAGAAGCCGCATCGTCTAGCCGAAGCGGGGATAAAGCGAGAAAAATATACCGACACAGAGATAGAAATAACCAGCCCTCCCGACTGCAGGAGACTAGGACCCAAGTTCCCTGGCTGGGGTAGGGGAGGAGCGGGTGGGTGTCACTTTCAGGTGGAGCAGCCCTGAGCAGATTGTGGGAGACACAATGTGAATTTGGCCTGGGGGCCGGGACGTTTGCTGATGTATATACACACATTGGTACATACACTCACACGTACATATATACGTGTGTGCACGCATAGGTTGTGCTAGTGTGTGCCTAAAACCACAGAAGGCTAGTGGGTGTTGTGGACTGTTGCTCACTGAAGTAACCTAAAGCTACTGGAATAAAACCGACTCCTCTCGCCCCTCACTCTGGGTTTAGCGGACTAGAAGCGGATACAGTGGGCTAGAGAGTAGTACGGCTGCCAGTCATTGTAGCTGTCTCCTACACTGGTAGTGGAATTCGGAGTTCTGGGTTCCAGTACGCTTCCCGGCTACTTGACTGCTGCAAATTAGGGAATTTCTTAGGATGAACCTCTGTTTCTCTGTTTTCCGAAAGTGTCGAATCATTGTAAGGTTAAACTATAGCTGTGTGACTTTGGGATGCCAATTCTCATCTCTGATTTAGATTTCCTCAGCGGAAAAAGGGAATGAGAGTATTTAGGTTATCTACCTTTAGGAGTTTGCAGTGAGGAAAGTGCTTGATCAAGGCTCTTTAGAAATGCTAACTATCATTATTGTTGGCTCATGCAACAACCGTTTTTTATTCATTCAGTATGAATGAAGGATTCAAGGAAGAAACAGTAGGAGTTCACGGCCCGAAGAAGGGCTCAGAATCTAATAAGGAAAATAAATCATTCACATATAATTATACTACAAGGCAAAATGGGATGGGTACAATGGGAGGTACTGGTGGAGGGGAGGCAATCAAAGAATACGGCCTGGAGGTGGTGGCATTTGAGCTTTATATGAAGGACGGGAATTTTTCAACTGATGGAGCTAGGGCTGTGGTGTGAGGGAAGGTAGAGAGGAAGGCTGATGGGGGAATGGGGAAGAGTCCAGTTTGGCCAAAGTGGAGAGTAGACCCCCCAGAGGAGATAAAGCTAGTAGGCTGGCATGAACCTCAACCTCCAGGCAGCAGAATTTGGACTTTACCCTTTAGGCAATTAGGAGCCATTGATAGTGTCAAAGCAGGGGAGGAATATGATCAAAAGTAGGCTTTGGGAAGATAACTAGGGGGATTGGAGGAGAGTCCGATGTTGGGGAAGCTAGTTAGGAGAATATTGCAGTAGTCCAGGTGAACATGGATGAGGCCTATAATAATAATAATTCACATAGATCTATAACTTTCAAAGTTTTTTGAAGTTTTCTAGGCTCTATCTCATTTGAAGCTCACGATATTCTTTTGAGGAAGAGTAGAGTCCAATGTGGGGTTCTGGCATGAGAGTGGAGAGGACAGGTTGTGGTGAAATAGAATGTCTAGGATTTGGTAATCGACTAAATTTTGGGAAGGAACCAGAGATGATTCTCAAATTTTGATCCTTAGGGATTGACATCCATGGATGCCATCCATGGTCGGGGATCTACCTAGTGAAGCCCCAGTACCTGGGTTCAAATCCCAGCTCTGCCCCTAACTATTTATATGGCCTTAAGGCAAATCTCTGAGACTCATTTGAAAAATAAGGGGGTTGGCCTAGATGTTCTCTAAAGTCCTTACCAATTCTAAATGCTGGAAAATCCTATGGAATCCTATGACAAGTCAGGAGGAGCAAAATTGAGAGGAAGATACCAAGTTTGGTTTTGAACATATTGAATTTGAGTTGCCCACGGGACATGTAAGTGTAGAATATAAGGTACTGTAATTATGATGGTGTGTGTTTGTATATGAATAGGAATAAACAGACAATTTGCATGTTGATTATTCACATATGTGTCTGGGTATATGTGCATGATGCACTGCTTGTATAAATATATATGACATCTGTACATGTGACTGTGTCTGTGAATTTATTTCCATGGTAGTGTTTAGTCCTTCTGCTGGAATTTAGCTTCCAATTTTTGTGAAGGCAGTTGCTCCAGGGGGGGATGAGCTATATAGAGTATGAGGGATTTGAGAGCCCAAATTAAATTTTATCTAAATTCTTATCCTTCCCCTTCTTTTCATACAATAGTCACTTAATAAACAGTTGCTGATTTCTATTTTTCCTGAGCTGGAACCAGTGTGTTATTCTGGAAAAGCACTATACTTGAAGTCAGAAAATTGGGGTTTGTTTCCTGTCTCTATCACCAACTTGGGACCTTGGCCAAGTCACCTATAACCTCCAAGCCCTCTATTTTCCCATGGGTCAAATGGATACACCAATACCCCTGCACTGCCTCTGTATCCTAAAGTTGAAGTGGCAGAGATTGTTTTGTATACATTACTGTACACACACACACACATGCATATATGTATGTGTGTGTGTATACCCTGTTTGCCTGTGGGAGCTAGAAGAGAGGCCAACTTTGCTGAGGCTAGACATTTGAGAAGAGCTGTGTTCCTGCTCATCCTGAGTCTGAGGGAACCAAATCCCCAATTCTCAACCCCATGTTTCTGTCTCAGTTAGCCACAGGTGTGGGATTTTTGAGGGGGAGAGGAGTGGAAGGAATGAGATGTTGGCTGGGGTGAAGGGGCACTCCCTGAATCAGAGATGCCCTTCAATTACTGCCCCCTACCTAGTCCCTCAGACTCCCTTGTGGGACTCTGGGAAACTGCAATTTCTAGAGCTGGAGTGGGGTAGGGGCTTCAAATCTCTGGAGCAATCCGATTGTCATTCCCGAGCCAAAGATGTGGGAACTTCTCCTGAGGAAAGAGGGTGCCCTGGGTCCATGAGTCTTGCCCCCATCCACAGTATTCAGTAGGGTTTCAGCAGCCTTTTATTTTTATATTCCTTTTTTTTTTTTGCGCACCGCCCCCCCCCAATCCCCAATTATTCCAACCCAGGCTGTCTCCCTTAGCAGAAAGCAAAGAGCTGGGGAGGGGGGGGGGCAACACTGCCCCTCCTTTATTTAAAGCAACATTTCAAACCTCCACACCTGCTTGGTAAGGGGGTGTTAACAGGATTGTTAAGGTTTGGTTTTCCCCCTCAGATTCGACTCCTTTATGGTCCTTCTTCCCTCCCCGCAGCTGACCCTAGCCAAGGTCTCTTATTCTTGCTCATCATCAGTAATAATTATTACTAATTATTATTAAGCGTTGTTCCTTAGTCCAGGGAGAGGAATGGAGGTTGGGGTGGGGGGAGGCAAGTTACGGTTTCCTCCTCTCAGGCTCTCTCGGCTTTTTCCGCGTTTCTTTGAAAGTTGGATGTTGGAAAGTGGGTGGTTCGTGTTTAAAAAAAATTGGGGGGAGGGAGGGAGGACTGAGATTTCCGAGATCCTGAGCCAAGAAAGAGGGAGAGAGAGGGAGAGGGAGAGGGAGGGAGGGAGGGAGGGAGAGAGAGAGAGAGAGAGAGAGAGAGAGAGAGAGAGAGAGAGAGAGAGAGGAGGTGGAGAAGGAGAGACAGAGAGGAGAGGGAGACAGAGAAGAGACAGAGACAGGGAGAGGAGAGACAGCAAGAGGAGAGAGACAAAGAGAGAAGAGATCCAGAGACCCAGAGAAGGACAGAGACGGGGAGCGAGACAGAGGCGGGGTGGGGGGTGGGGGGTGAACATATGACTCAGTAACTTTGGAGCCGCCGTGTTTTCTCCCCTGCGAACCCGGGAGCCTCCCAGGCCCGCTCGGCATGTATTCGTCCCCGCTGTGCCTGACCCAGGTAAGGCAGTCCCGACTTGGCCCCCCTCCCCCTTCCTCTACCTTGTCCCTGCAAAAATAGTTTTCCAGTTGCAGGGAAAAGGGGCGAGAAAAACACACACACACACACAAAAAGGCGGGATTTCGTCGTCTCCTGCGGCTGCCGGGGCCACGGCTGCCAGCTCCCCGCCCCCCCCCACCCTAGGGCCTCGATTTTCCGGGGCCAGGTTAAATAAGGGATGGGGGGAGTCCTCTGGCAGGGCTCCCGTACTGTCAGCCTGAACTGGGGGCACTGTTTGAACTGGAACCTCTCAATCCTTTTGGGGAGGGTAAACGGCTGCGGGGTCCCCCTCCCTCTCCCGCGGGGGGCCTGGGAGCGCGCGGGGCTTTGGGAGGAGGAGGGGGGCTCAGCGCACGTGCGCTGGGAAAAGGCTGGGGGATGGGGGCGGTGGAGTAATGCGGGGGGAAAGAGAAGGGGAGGGGGCAGGCGGGCTGGGCGCCTTGGCAGAGTGCGCAAAGTTGCAGCGGCTCCAGAGCCGCGAAGTTTGGGGGCCGAGCGCTCCCGAGCGCCGCGTTATACCGGGGGGAGGGGGTTCGTTCGGCTTCTCTCCGCCGGTAACGCGCTGCAGCCCCCATCCCCCTCCTTGGAAGGGGGCCCGGACTGAGAGAGCTGGGCTCGGGCAGACCCCCCCCCGCTCAGGACGGGGGGCGGGGGGGGGGGCAGTTGCTGTATGTGTCCGCGGGGGGAGGGGGAGGGAGGTCCTGTGCGCTCTCGGTTCTGGCCTCCTCCCCCTCCCCCTCGATCGAGCGCGGCTTCTTATCGCCCGCATCCATTCTGGATTTTCAATTATTGATCAGCGGCCGGCGGCCGGCGCCCGTTAACCCCTGCGGCGCCACCCGTTCCCTCCTGGGACCCTCGGCCCACCCTCCGGGACAGTTGGAGCAGCGTCTCCTCCCCCGGGTGGCCCTGCTTCTGTGACTTGTGCGTCGCTCCTGAAAGAGTCTCGGTTTTCCGTGGCCAGGGCTCCCCCGCGTCTCGCCAGCTTGCTGGGCCCCCTCCCTGCGGTGTCCCGGGCCGTGGGCTTCCGCAGGCACTGCAGAGGCGGCGGCCGCTGCTCTGCTTCCCGCTCCCTCCCTGCAGCCAGGCTGGGTTGCCTTCCTCCTCCCCCCTCCCACCTCCAGAGTCCTAGACTGCTTTGGCTCCCAGCCTCCCCCTCCTCCACCCCCCCAGCCCCTTTACCATACCACCGCCTGCCCCCACCCCCCTTCGCATGAGGGGTAGTCATTCGTCTCCCGTTCTCCCTACAGATGGAAGGGGAGGAACCTCCCTGTCGCAGGACAGAGAACTCAGACCCCATGGTCCCCCTCTACCCCACCCCCACCTGCCTCCCTGTGTCTTTTATTTCTTGACCCGAGTTTCCTCTCTGGTGCAATGGAAACACAGCCCCGTGTCGAGAGTAGGAGATCTGTATTCCTGTTCTGGCTTTTTATTGACCTTGGGCAAGTCATTTTCTCACTCCGAGCCTCAGTTTCCTCAGATGTAAAATGGGGACAGTCATCCTTGCCCTGTTGACTTTTCAGGGATATAGGGAAGCTCAAATAAAAGACTGAAAAGGAAATTAGGAGCAAATATGAGGCATTCTTAGACTCATCCCCTTCTCTGAGTTCCTCTCTATCTGCTTCCCAAAGGTTCAGAAGGAACTCTTCCCAGAGTGAGGGGTCCACCTCTCCTTGCCTTCACCCCTATGGCCCAGATCCCAGGTCTCCCCACATGGGAGGAGGAGACATTGTGAAATACCCTCAGGGCCCAAGGAGTGGGCCAGAGGGCCTGGCACAGGGGAGGTGCTCATCAGGCAGTCTTCTCTCCCTCCTCCTTTATCCCTCACCCCCATGAGCTGGAGAGTAGCAGGCCAAGCAGGTCTTCCCCACCTTGCTAAAGGAGAACAGACTAGGTCCAGTCCTCCACATACACCTGCACTTCATAGTATACCTCACTAACTCTCTATTGGTCATTATTAATCTGTTCGCTTCCCAATTTGAGATCTAACACACATCCCCAAATGGAGGTCCCTTTCTCCTCCAAGCCCCTCAGCTCCGCTTGCCCAGGCAGGCCAAGAGACCCCAAGGCTCAGAGCTGGGACTTCAAACTCTTCTCTGCCCTTGGCAACAGACTTAAACACCACTTTTCTTCTTCCTGAACTGTGTCCAGCCCAGTTTCCCCTCATCTTTATGGGGATAACAAAAAGATCCCAAGGAATTAGGAGACCTGGTTTCTAATCCCAGATCTACCATTGACTCAAATGGTGACATTTCTGTGCCTCAGTTTCCTCAGCTATAAATAAATACCTTAGCTCCACAGGGTTGTAGAAGAGTAAATAATGGATCCAAGCATGTACCTGACAAGTATAGTGTTGGAAATTGACACACAAATGTGAATTCTATGACGCAAGAAATCCTGTGTCAACTGGAGTATCTGGGGAAAGAGGAAATCCCCCTCCAAGTAGAAGGGGCTTCTTGGAGTGGAGTGATCATGCCCTCTGAGGTTCCTTCCAACTCCAAGATTCCATGATTCTGTGTGACAGTGAGTTCCCCATCACTGAAGGTCTTCAATTAAAGGTTGAACTACCATTTATCTTACCGTATTCCTACCCAGGTATAGTTTGTACTAGGTGAACTCTGAGACTCCTTCCAAAAACACCACCAATCTGGGTGGCGAATGGGAAAGATAGTTGGACTGGGGGTCAGGAGCCCCAGGTTCTGATCCTGTATCATCTCCTAGTTCACTATGTAATTTGAGGCTATTTACTTTCCTTCTCTGGGCATTCAAAATTGAGCTCATTATATCCATCCTGATCCTAACCTTCTACCTCAGGGGGTTATAAGAATCAAATGGGGCCATGGATGTTGAATGATGTTGGGAAGTAGGAATATAATCCTATATAGCCCAACAATTATTAAGTGCCTGCTATATACAAGGCACAGTGAAACCAAGGAAAAACAAAAAACCAGCCCCTGGCCTCAAAGAGCTTACATTCTGATGGAGGACTCCAATGTATACACAGATCAAATATACTATATATACTACAAGATAATTTGAGTAGGGAGAAAGCAAGGACATGAGGGGGACCTCATAGGAATTGAGCTGATCCTGGAAGAAGTCTGAAGCTAAAAAGCTAGGTGGAGGTGAGGAAGGGTAAAGCAGGGTTCATGGGATCTTTTTGATAAAGGGCTTTTCTCTAGTTTCCTGCCTCCTGTAGCCACCATTAAAACACTCTTCTGGGGGAAGAGAAACTAAGGAAAAGGAATTTTTTAAGTTATCTGAGGGAAGGATCATCTGAACTAGGCAGAGTGCATGGTATGAGAAACAAAGGTGGGGGAGGGTGATGGTTGTAATGGGTATGGAGGGGAGGGATACAAGGAAATCTGAGTAGTCTAACTGGAGAGAGGAGCCTTGCTCTCCATTCGTACCTTGCCCTTCGAGAGGTCGGAGTTCTAATCCTGTAATTTCTTTCTCTGATGTTTTCATCCATTTGTAAAGTGAATAGGTTATGGGGCAGCTAGGTGACCCCATGGATAGAGCTCTGGGCCTAGAGTCAGGAAAACCTGAGTTCAAATGCAGTCTCAGACACAATCTCTTGTGTGACCCTGGGCAAGTCACTTAACTTCTGCTTCAATTTTACATCTGTAAAATGGGGATAATAATAGCAATACCTCCCAAGTTTGTGAGGATCAATGAGATGATTGCAAAGTGCATATTATAGTACCTGATAGTATAGTTTGCACTAATACAAATGTTAACTATTATTCTTATATTATTGAGTGGGCTTCACTGATTTCCTAGTTCTGTACTGTGTTCACGTTGAGCTATCAGGAATCCTTGGGTAGGGTTTGGCCATTTGGACTTGCTCAATGAGATAAGGTTGGGATAAATTCTGAGGAATTCACCGTAGCTGGATTTCAGGAGCAAGGCACTGTTTTGGCTCAGCTCTGCTCAAAGGTAGTAAAGCAAGGCAGTGTCTGAGATGAGGAGTTAGACCCCTGAGTTTCTGCCAGTTGACCACTCTCCACGTTTTAACTTAAGTCAGAGTCATCCTTTGGTTTCCCTATCTATCCCCAGGCCAGGCCAAAGATTGGTTAGGATCTCCTAGGGGTGAGGGTTCAGAAACCTTTTAGAGATGGGAATAGAGGTCCTCATCCCCACCCCCTCTTTCAACCCAGGCTGAATCAAGGGCATCCCACAAGGAGTTAGGACAAAGGATAAGAGGCCCAGGGGTCAAGATCTTTGCACTGACTCCTGTTAGGATTAGTACCCAGGGGGTCTTTCCTTAACTCAGCTCCAAGCAGCTGTTGTGGCATGGACCACACCCTGGGTGATTGTGTATGTGTGGAATTTGGAATCTGGGGCCTCTGAGAGCCAAGGGAGGGGAAAGGGGGGGGGGGAGACAGGGGACAGATGTCCCTCTTCTACTCACAGGAAACCCTCTGCCTGAGGAACCCAAGGACTAGAGTACAATTAGAAAAAAGAGAAAGTCCTACCACCAATTCCAACTCTCCTATTTAGGAAGCCTTTCTCCTGCCACCAATAAGGGGACCTTGCATTGTTCCCAGAGCCTGCTGAACAACCCCCCCCCACACACACACACACCCAGTCCAAAAACTTCATTTTACAACTAAAGAAACAGAGATCTAGAAAAGTTAAGTGCTTTAGACCTGGAAGGAACTTTCTGAGACTACCCCACCACCAAGTTTTACAGATGGATAAAGTGAAGCTCCCCACATGAAAAGGGAATTGCCTAGGTCACATTGGTAATGAGTGGGAGAGGTTGAACTAGAACCCCGGTCTGTTGACTCCTGGGCCTGGGCTGTTTCTTCGACCTGGAACTGAGCTGAGTTGAACGGAAGCTATTTCCCTTGTCTTTGTTCTCCCTGGGGCTCGGTGTGTGGTCTAATTTTAAAACCTGTGCCCGACCCAAAATAGATCCCCTTTTAATACAATCCCTGAACCCGGATATGTTTGGGAGAGAAGAGGCCGCCAAGGACGAGGATTGGGGAGGGGGGAATGTCAGGCTGGCAAGCTCTGTAGATAAGAGAGGCAGGAGCTGGGCACAACTTCCCGCTCAGAGCTATGCCAGCTTCCCCAGGGCACTCCTCCTCCCCCCCATTCCTCCTCCAGGTGGGAGGGGGGGGCCCAGGGGCCCCGAGATCAGGGGGCTGATGAATATATCTCCTTAAAGGCTTTTAGCCATAGGTCCCAGAGGATTCTGGGAATTGTAGTTGACTGGACTCAAACATTATTTTAAAACTGTTACTCTTAAGAGGAACTATTTGGAGAGCTGCTGCATTACTTCCATGAATCGTGTCCTGGGCTGGGACAAGGCAGGGAGCTGGCGGGGTCTAGGGCCCAGGGCTTAGGGCCAAGCCCATCGCCCAGCCCAGCCGCTGCTCCACCCACCCAAGACCGCCACGTTATTCTGTCTTTGGGTCCAAATCCGACTTGGCCTAGAGTTTTCCTGCTTGGCTTCCCTGGCCCAGAGTGATACCAAGGAGAAGTTGGAGCTAGGATGGTTAGCTGGGCCTCCCTGGGGGACGGGATCCTCTTTATTTATTTCCCCTTCCTTCACACCATTAAAGAGCCTTTCTCTTTTTCTCAGCCCAACATTAGTCTTTTCTCCCACTAAAGAAGGGTCCTCTTGGCCAAGCCCCCCACCTCTAGATGGCAAAGTGGGTAAGAGTGTTGGACTTGGATTCAGGAAGATCTGAATTCCAATCCTGTTTCAGATGCTTACTAGCTCTAGGATAATAGGCAAATCATTAAATCTCTGCATGCCTCATCTGCAAGTTTCCTCATCTGCAAGGTGGAGATAATAATAATAAAATAATGATTAATAATAATAATAATAATGATGATGTCACCTATCTTCCAGAATTCAATGAGAATAAAATGAGATACTATTTGTAAAGTACTTTTCAAACCTTGAAGTGCTATGTAAATGCTAGCTATTGTCATCATCAACACCGTCATCCTCATTATTACTGGAGGGACCAATCTCTCTTGTATCCTGTCCCCCAGGAATATCCTTCTAAAAACTACCCCATGGTATGGCTTCCTCCCCTCCTTTAACATGTTGGTGGGAGGCACTTAGCCTGTGTCCCTCTAACACTCTTAGCATTTTCTTTGCCCTCCTCCCAATTCCTGGTCCTCCACTTTCCTTTTCTTTCAGGTGTCCTTTATTCATTCAATTATTAGATACCTCCTATGGAAAGGAGGGGTGGGGATGTGGAAGCATACATTTTAGCTAAGGCCCAGTGTCTACCCTCACGAAGCTCAGTAGGGCTGTGAGACATGTTGCGCCACCTTTGAGCTCATTCTTCCCAACTAGCACTGGCAGGTTGGATTTCCAGAGTGGGAGGCTGCTCCCTCAGCTATGGGTGACTCTTCCTAACACTGATGGGGAACACCCTTACAGACACAAATAGCCATGCTCTGATGAATTGGGGGAACTTCATAATGTACACACACACAGCTGCCACCTCTCATCCTTGCCCCCCTCCCACTAGACTCAGACCTGCGAGGAGGTAGCTCTCTTCTCCACCTCCTACCTGATGCCTGAGGCTGCTATCCCTCAATTCCTCCAGGAGGGCTAGGCATATACCTTCCCCAAACCTCAGGCTGCCTTTGATGTTGGTTGCCCTCATTAGATTTCCCCAGGATCTCACTGAGTGGCCAGCTAGGGACAGTCAGCAGCCTCTCCCATCCCATCCTCCATCTTCCCACTATGTATGGCTTTAGAAACTTTTTCCCCCTCCCCCTTCCATCCTCCAACTTGGTCTCTCCCATACCTGAGGCTCAAGGGGAAAAAGGGGAAGCCTCCCCTAAACTCTGTGTCCTGTTTAGTCTGGAAAAAGAAAGATTTTGAGGAGGAGCCCATCACTGTTTGCATTCGTCTGAAAGGTTGTCATGTGAAAGAGGGATTGAATTGGTCCTGCTGGGCCCCAGTGAGGGGAATTGCAGGGACGCAGATTTTGGCTGGATATTAGAAAGAATTTCCTAACAATTAGAGCTCTCCAGAAGTGGATTGGGCTGCCTTGGGAGGCAGCCTGGAGTTCCTCAGGCAGAGGCTGGATAACCCCTTGTGGTGGGTGTCATCAAGGGGGTTCCTGCTCTGCTTGTGCTAAGATTAGCTACTTTCCTAAGGTCTTTTCCAGCTCTGAGATTCCAAGGTTCCAGGCCTCCATGTGCAGGAGCTCAGACTCATAGACTATCCAAACTGGCAGGGATACCATACAGTCCAGTCGAGTTTCTCCTATTTTATTTTCTGGCTTTCATGCCCAAAACTGAAGTCCAGGGACTTCACACACAGTGTGACTTACTCAAGGAAGGAGCAGTATTCATTCTTTCTCCCCAGCCTCCTAAGAGTTTGAGGACCGATGCAAACTGCAAGACTTAATCCCAATGAAGATGATAACAGTAAGGACACACTGTAAGCCAGGGGCAGATTGGAGACCAGTTATTTATTATTCCTCACCATCTTGAAGAATTCAATGCCACTGACCTTACAAACATCCCCTTATCCCCTCCTATGGCTTAGCATCCCCATCCCCCACCCCCAAGTTTCCCAAGGTCAAGAACACGATATTCCAGAATCTTTAGTTCTTTTTTGAGCCCAAGAAAGAAACTGAGTCCTGGACACTGAGTAATGTACAAAGACAAGTCCTTTCTCCTTTTAATCCTGGATACTATGTTCCAAGCCTAAGATCTTGGTTCTGACAGGGAAAATTTGGGAGCAGGAGAAGGGTATGATGTCCATGGACACTCGCCATGATTTCCCTTTTCAGAAAAAGTAGGGATGGATTTCCCTTTATTTTCCTTTAGTTTAGTCACGGAATTTGGTTTGAGGTTGGAGATTCAGGGCACATCTGGTCCCCTGAACAGGGGTGGACAATAGAACTGATCTGGTTACCCTCTGAGGTTCCTTTTAACTCTTAGATACTGTGCTTCTGTGATACAGTGTAGCAGCCATCTTGTACTCTGAGCTGAATCTCCTACTCAGGGAATGGGCTTCCTTGATCCTAAATAGTGAAAATCACTGCCAGTCTCTCGATCAAGGGCAGGTGCTTATGTAAAGGCACAGTCTGGGGTCAGGGTTTCAATTTAGGGTTGTGGTTAGAGGTTAAGTGTTAGATCAGAGTCAAGGCTCAGTCTGGGATCAGAATTGGGGGCCTAGTCTGGGGCTAGGGTCAGGGCAGGAGAACAACTCAGTCCAGGACTATGAAACAGGAAAAATGGCTAATTGCAGGACTGAGAAAATCTAGAGACTTGTTTTGGTCAATAGCGAGAAAATCCAGGCCCCTAATCAGGAAACTAATGCTATTGCTTTCTGGGGGCTCCCAGTGCCTTTGTACCCTTACACAGCAGTATGGACACAGCTGGGCCAGTCCCAAAGGGGAGACTAGGGAGGGTGAAATAGTCCCAGGCTTCTCCTTCCAGGCAGGGACAGTCCCAGAGCCCAACTGTGATGTTGCTGCTGCTGCTGCCCATGCTCAGTGTTAGCCTAGTAAATCATGGTGGGCATTCTGGCCGAGTCAGCATTCTGTTCTCTATCACCCACCCCAGGTCACGTGCAGCCCTGAGCCTCCTGCCTTGCATCAAACGCATCCGAAAAGCTGCTTCCCTTTAACCTTCTCTTCTGAAGTTCCCTCTATGTGGAGGTTGGGAGCCTGGCAGTTTGGCAGGCTCTCCTGAAGCTTCACAAGTACACTAACCCACCCCCCCTCTCCAACACACACACACACACACACACACACACACACACACACACGCACACGCACACGCACATATGCATACACATATGCGCACTCACATTCATATCTCCTAACCCAATCCTATATATAAACATACACATTAACCCCCTCCTACACACAGACATACCTGCACACACGAATGCACATATACCAAACCAAAGGCTCACATACACACCTACGCTCACACATATACCTGCTAAAAACATACATACGCATGCACAATCCTAGAATCTCAAAGTCGGGAGGGCCCAGCTAGATGACTTATTTCAAAGATGAGGAAACTGTTCCCTAAAGAGAGAAGTGACTTGCCCAGGGTCACACAAGGAGTCAGTCAAGAGCCAGGCCTATGCCTAGGCTTTCCTGATGATTCCCATTTCAATGATTATGGGGAAAACTGGGGGTGGGAGTAGTGCCTAACTCTCCTGCTCCTTCCTCTTATCTCTTATGCTGCTGCTTTAGAAGCCCATCTCTCAGAAGTGCAGGATTTGGGGGTGGAGTGGCATTGTACTATGGAAGCCCAAACTCCTGCCATCACCTTATACCACATTGCTGTGGTTAAGGCTTCCTTCCCCTTATGACTTGTTCTACTCTGAGCTCTATCCAAGGGCTCCATCCCCAACACTATATTCCCCACTTTTTGGGTTGGAGAGACTGACAGGAGACCAGACTTGATCTATGCTAATCAGAGGGGAATGGAAGTCCTTGGAGAGAGGGTAGAACCGATTCAGTTCAACAAACATCTATTCAGAGGGTGGCTAGAATCTGTCTTGGATATGGTGGGATCTTGTAAAGGAAAGATAGAATCCTTTGAGAATGGCTGTATTTGAGAGTGGTGGTATCCCTTTGAGAATCCTTTGCAAAGGAAATGGAGTCCTATGAAAAAGAACAGTATCCTTTGCAAAAAGAAGGAAACTGAGAAAAGATGTAGCTCTTTGAAAACAGAATCCTTTGTAGAGGGAATGGAGTCCTGTAAGAAGGTAGAAAAGGTGCCATTCTTAGCTAGTAAGTGGATGACCATGTTCTGTATATCAGAGTGTCTCATTTAACAATCTAACCTGCCCATGTCCTTGAAGGAGACCTCAGCAGAGGCGGTGGCTGCAGTGAGCTATCCACAGTCTCTCATTCCCACAGAGCAGCAGACTTGAGGCTGCAAGTGAGATGGGCCTCACTGCTTAGGCTTCCAGGTTCCAATTAAGATGGGCTCTTCAGCCCCCGCCCCCCCTCCTGCCATGTAGGTAGGAAGATGAGGGAGAAGAACCAGAAACCAGGAAGCCGGTAGGTTGGGAGGGATATTAGTCATCCTTTTCTAGGTTTGCAACTTGAGGAGAAGACTGCTATTACCCTTGTCAGAAACAGAAAAGTTAGGAGGAGGGATAAGTTTAAGGGGACAGAAAAGGACTTCAGTTTTGGACATGTTGAGTTTGAGGTACAGTTGGAAGTTTAGGACTGGAACTTAGTGGATGGGGAGGCACAGAGAAATCATATCATCCCAGAATACCATAGCAGAAAATGGTCTGAAAACATGGAACCCGAGACATGAGAGCTGGAATCATTTGGGCTCTTCCCAGCCTCCAAAGAATTTGGATACCTCATATGTTGTTTTTCATTCATTTTTCAGTTGTGCCCAACCCTTTGTGACCCCATCTGGGGTTTCCTTGGCAGAGATACTGGAGTGGTTTGCCATTTCCTTCCTTAGCTCATTTCACAGATGAGGAAACTGAGACAAACTGGATTAAGTGACTTGCCCAGAGTCACATAGCTAGTTAGTGTCTGAAGCCAGATTTGAACCCAGGAAGATGAGTCTTCCTGACTCCAGACCTGGTTCTCTACTCACTGTGCCACCTAGCTGCCGGGGTACCCCATTGGTCCCTTGAACTCTGTAAGCCTCATTCCAATAATTAATAATGATAATAATGACAACTCTTTTTTACCTGGATTACTCCCATTCCTCATCTGCACTTCCTGGCTTCCCTGGCTTCCTTAAAGTGTCAGCTAAATCTCGACCTTCTGGAAGAAACTTTTCCCAGTCCTCTTTAATCTTAGCGCCTTTCCTCAGCGATTCCTCCCAATTCATTCTGTATAGATCTTGTTTACATCTCTGGCCTTTCTTTGTATCCCTGGTGCTTAGAACAGTGCCTGGTATCTAGTAAGTACTTCATAAATGCTATTTGACTCTCTGACTCCTAAGGTATTTTCTTCATATTAGCCCTGTGGGGTACATGGTACAGATACATTCCTTTCTCAGTTTACAGATGAGTAAACTAAGGCTGAGATCTAGGAAAAGATTAACTTTAACTTCTTTGTTGAATGGATGATGTCCTACTTGCCACCATCCTAGAAGGCTTCTAGCCCCAGATGATCCAGGGAAATGCCCAGGGCAGAAACCAGGGATCCTGGGCTGAGACTCGGGGAGAACTAGTCCACACTGTTGACCTTGGAACAGTGGGACCCGGGACTGCAGTCCCACATCCGCCCCTGGCCCAGCCGGTTGGAAGGCGGTTTATTTCCCCAGCCTGAGCCAAACACAGCTGCCAGGAGGCTAGGGCCTGGGGGGAGGGGGGAAGGGCGGAGGAGGAGAAGCAGGAGGGAGGGGCCACTTTGTTCCAATTCAAACGGACCCCCAGAGGAGATGGGGCAGGGATCAAGGAGGTGGGGAGGGAGGAGTGGGAAGGTGGTCCCACCTGTGTGTCTGAGACACCCAGATACTGGCCCTAGGGCTTTAGAGGTCAGACTCTGAGGCAGGATTACCACTTCCTAGTCAGCTCTCTAAGCACTGTTCAGATTCAGCCCAGTCTCTAAACGCTGATGGGTGGGTGGGGAATCAGTTTTCTAATATGCAGAAGGACACCAGCTCTCCGTGTCCGTTCCCTCCCCCCCCATGCTTCTTCTTCCCTCCTAACCTTTCAACCTCTCCAATGATTTGGTTTAGAATGAAGCCTGCAAATTTATGCATAATGGAAGGCAAATTAGGGAGGCCAGGTTGGTAAGGGGAGTAAGAGGGCCTAGGGCTACCCTACTTCCCTCCCTCCTTTTCCTCCTCCCCCAAGCTATTTCAGTTTGGTGTGCCTGATCAATCTTGCCCAATTCGCCTTGCTCTCGGTCTAGACCTGAGTCAACAAGGCCATGGTGAAGAGTTAAGTCTTGAACTCTTAGTCTCCCATCTAGTGACCTCTCAGAGAGAACTGTCAGTCCCAAGAAAGTCCTTCCCTATTGTCTAAAGTACCCCATCCCCCTTTACCCTCTTTTCCTGGCTTTGCAGGAACCTTCTCATCCTGCCACGCTCCAGCTGACCAACCCCTTACGGACAGACTTTGGGTGGGCAGTCAAAATGTTACTGCTACCCCCTTTTCCCCCTTCTAACTGGAGACAACAATTAATAAATCAGTCAACAAGCCTTTATTAAGCACCCAGTTGCCAGGTGCTGAGCCTGTTGCTGGGGATACTAACACAAAAGTGGGACATCCACTGTCTTCAAAGAGTTTATATTCTATCCTAGGCAAAGTTTGAGAAACAAAGGTTTCAGGGGCAGCTAGCTGGCTAGCACAGTGAGTAGAGCACCTGCCCTGGAGTCAGGAGGACCTGAGTTCAAATCTAGCCTCATCAAATCTAGCCAAATCAAGCCTAACACTTGACATACATACTAGCTGTGTGACCTTGGGCAAGTCACTTAATCCCAATTGCCCTGCCTTACCCCTTCCAAAAAAACAAAAACAAAGAAACAAAGGCTACCGGGATAGAGACTGAACCAGAGATTTCATTGGTATGAGGAAGTCTGTCTACCAATTCAAGTCACCACTTCTCTATGATTTTTATAGTCTTGGAGAGTTGTCTAGAGTACTTAGTATGGTGTCAGAGTCAAGATTTGAACTCAGCTCTTCCTGGTTCCTACTATTGCACTTTGCCTTTCAAATACAGTAGACAGACAAAATAGATAAATCATGTTTGGGGGAAGGGTGTGGCATGGGCCACGGTCAAGACTAATAAACTATGAGACTCAGGAAAGAGTTCTTAAAATGAGATGGTGTTTGAGCCGAGCTTCCAAAGGAGCTGGTGGTTCCAAGAGCTGGAAGTGAAGAAGGGGAGCTTGGAAGTAAGGTGGAGGCAGACAGACTTGTGCAAAGATCCGGAAGTGAGAGATGAAATGATGTTGTAGGGGTAAAAGCTACTAGGCCAGCTTAACTGAAACCAAGAATATGTATATAAGCCTGGAAAAGTGGGCTGGAGCCAGATTGGAATGGGTTTTAGATGCTAGAGAGGAGAAATTGTATTTTGTCCCAGAGGCAATAGGGAGCCATGAGAACATTTTTAGAGCAGGGGAGTGACACGGTCAGACCCCCACTTTCGAAATATTAATTTGGCAGCTGTGTAGAGGATGGATGGCAGCAATTGGAGATAGGGAGGCCAATTAGGAATTTACTACAATAGTCCAGACAAGAAATGGCAAGGTTCTGAACAAGGGTAGTTGTGGTATGAGTAGAAAAAAGACTTCTTAACTTGAGGGGAAGAGTAGTTACCCTTGTCAGTTAGGATGAGGGATAAGTTTAAGGGAAAAGAAGATTAATTCTGTTTTGGATGTGTTGAGTTTGAGGTGCTTGTGAGACATCTGTGTGGAAATGTCTAGCTTGCAATTGCAGGTTTGAAGGTTTGGGACTGGAGGGGGGAGGGGGAGAGAGATACGGGGAAATCATATCATCCCAGAATGCCATAGGAGAAATTAATCTGAGAACACAGAGCCCCAAATGTGAGAGCTGGAAGGAATCTGAGATCACAGAATGTTAGTGATGGAAGGCACCTAGAACAAAGGAATGTCAGATGACTGGGAGGAACCTTACCGACCATCTCCCTCGGGCTCTTAACTTGAGAGGTGAGGAAACTGAGGCCTAGAGGTTTGCCCAAGGTCAAACAAGTGGGTCTGTGGCTGCTATGAGGTTCCCTTTAAAATCCCGCCTAGGCAAGGATCTCACACACCAAAGAATCCTGTTTCCATGGTGGCTTCCAGACCCTCCCCCAGCCCCTGAATTCCTCCTTAATTAGAACTCTCAGCCAACTCTCTCCCTCGGCTTTGTGGGTTCTCCGTGGGGAATTTTTAATCCTGGCTGTGGCTTTCTACAGTTCCCCCCACCTCCTCCCCACAATCTCCCCCCCCCCCAGCCCTTAACTTGTACACAAGGTGTCTGATGCAGAGAAGGGGGGAGGGCTTTCATATAATTAGACCTCGGTTCACCTTCTGGCCCTCAGATCCAAAAGTGGTGATAGCAAAAAACCCCAACCACCAGATAATTCCCATATCCCTTCAGATGAACTTGATAAATACTGCCTAGGAGTCTTATATATTTGGGGCATCTATCCAAAGGATGCTGAATAGGTGCCTTCCTTTCATGGGATTTTAGAAAAAAGATAATCTAGTCTAAATCTCACATTTTATAGTTGGAAGAACTGAGGCCCAGAGACAGGAATTAGATTGTTGAAGTCCCAGTGAGTGACTAGAAACCTGGTCTCTTGAATTCCAGTTCAGAGCTCCTTTTTCTGCGCTGTACTGTCTGTCTCAGCTACCAAGGAATTTTCTTTTCCTTTTTTTTTTTGAGGGGGGAAGGCAGGGCAATTGGGGTTAAGTGACTTGCCCAAGGTCACACAGCTAGTAAGTGTGTCAAGTGTCTGAAGCTGGATTTGAACTCAGGTCCTCCTGACTCCAGGGCTGGTGCTCTACTTACTTCAGAAGTTTCCTTTTCCAAACTATGGGCTGGTTACAAGGCTGCTGGGAGACATAGACTTGGCTGTCTGTCCCCCCATCCCTCCACCCCCCAACCTCTACTGCCCTCTAGGAAGTGGAGGAGTGGAGGAGGCTTCCAGGCCCCAAACTGGGTCTAGATTTTCCTGCCTCAGACATCAGACAACAATGACTTGAGTCAGATCCATAGTAAACCGGAGGTACCTGAATTCTTACTTGGAATTCTGATACGTGCAAGGGATTTGGAGGAGGCCTGGAAGCATTCTAGAGGAGGAGAGATTGCCTCCTCTCCATCCTTACCACTGGATTTTACACTGCAAGGAACTTCCCAGTTCTCTCCTTCTGGATCACCTCCAGCAAACGTTCCCTTTGCAAATGTCAGAGATGTTCAATCATGCCTTGTGTCATAGGCATAGAACCTGGGAGGCCAGAGTTGGAAGGAACCTCAGAAGACCCCTATGCCAGTTCATTCCTGTGCAAAAAGCCCCTTTCCAACAGCCCCAAAGGAGTGGCCAGACAACAGAGGCTTGAAGATTGTTGAACTCACTGTCCTCCCGACTCCCGGGGCAGCCCTGTCCCCTTTTCCAATTGCTCTGAACCATTAGAAAATGTTCCTTCTCTACCTCTCTAGGACTTCTGTCTGCTCCTGCCCTCTGGAGCCCAGCTGAACAAGCCTAATCCCTGTTCCATGTGACATCCCCCCTGCCCTGCCCTAACCAGCCCTCTCCTCACCCCCCAAAAATGACAGTATACAACATATTATCTAGAATAGGGAGCCAAAACTCAGAATGTCACTGCCGGGGAGGATCTAAGAACATAGACCATAGCATGGCAGGGGTGGAGAGGAGCTTAAAGTTCATCTTGGCCAACTGCAGCTCAGTTTACAGAAACTCAGAGCCAGAAGGTCAGTGATTTGCCCAGGAGAGTCCAGTCTTTCTTCCAGCTCTATCAGGGAGTCAGGGAATAAGGCCTTTCTCTGTTTTCAAGTTACTGGATTCAGAGACTGCCTAACGTCCTGTCCCAGCAATCTCAGGAGGAGGAGACTGTTGGCTCCCACCAGAGCAGGGAGAGGTGAATTCCAGAGCCTGCCTCTTCTCTTCTCACCTGACCTGACCTCCCCTGGGACCGGAAAGGGGAGGGGGGTGGGGTTTGAGACCTGTGGACCAGTTATCCGATGTTTGTCTTTCTTCACTGGGTGCCAGGATCGGTCACCACTGACGCTTGGCCTCCCCCAGGGCCTGGCCCCTCCCCAGTGCCTCCTCAGGCCTTGTTCCTGGAGAGCCAGTGCCAGGCTGGAGGCCCCAAGGAAGGCGGGGAGGGGAGAAGCAGAGGAAGCACTCAATGCCCCAGCCCCTCCCCCTCCAACCCCAAGGCTCACAGCTTGAGCTGCCCTGGCCTCTTCCTCCATGTGCCTAGGCTCTGAGTCCTACCTCAGAACTCAGCCAAGAGCATGGCAAACATGGCCATAGACTGGGGAGTGGGTGGCCATTGAGGGCATGGATGCCTAATAAATAGGATAGGAGAACTCAGTCAAGATGCCAACAAGTATATACAAAGCACTTACTAGGTACTAGGCCCTCTGCAAAACTTTGTGAGGTTTGAGGTGTTAGTTAGGAGGCTCGGGACTCAGAGAAAGAAGAGGAACTCTGAGTGTGATGGAGGCTCAGTGAAGGGGGTGATGACTCCATATAGGGACAGATGGAGCGCTGGGCTTGGAATCAGGAAGACTCATCTTCATGAGGTCAGATCCAGCCTCAGACACTTACTAGCTGTGTGACCCTGGGCAAGTCACTTAACCCCGATTGCTTCAGCTCCTCACCTGTAAAATGAGCAGGAGAAGGAAACAGCAAACCACTCCAATATCTTTGCCAAGAAAACCCCAAATGGGGTCACGAAGAGTCAGACACTACTGAACAGCAGCAGAAGGAGAGAGGTGGGGCCTCAATTAGACAGGATCAGGGATGCTTTTACATAGACAAACACAATGGTCTGCAAGCACCCTTCAACCCCCTTGGTTGTGTCTTGAGACAACCCCTACCCCCCATGTTTCTGATTTGACTGTGGTACGATCCCACCACTGGCGAACTCCATATCTTATCAATGTCCTGGTGTAGGGGGGATATAAAAGGCCCGTGCTTAACGCCACCTGACGTCAGGGGATTCTTATCAGGAACAAGCATCACCTCCTCCCCTGCTCAGGCCTAGGACACTGGGATTTCATTGATCAGCCAGCCGGGCTTTGAAGGGCCGGCCTCCTCTCACCACCTCTGTTCCTCAACACTCCCCTCCCTGAGGTGGGCAGCTGGGGTGGGGGGGAGCGGGTGAGTAAGGAGCAGTCATTTCAGCCTGGGAAACCCTGTCCCCAGCGTTGGGCATTCCTCCTGCAGTTTCTGACCTTGGACCCCTGCATCCAAATAGTCATATACAGCAGCAGGCCATCGAAAGTGGGGCTTTATCCTCGCTCTAATACTTCTCAGCTGTGTTACTTAAGTTTCCTAAACTATGGTGAGAATAGTACTAAAATCATGGAAGAAATACTGGTCTTAGGATCATAGATTTGCCTTGTTTTAAAGATAAAGAAACTGAGACTGGTGTCTGAGGCTGGATGAGAACTCAAAGATCTTCCTAATGCCGAATCAAGTGCTCTACCCACAGTGCCATGTGGGTGTCTCAGTGTCCCCTCCCCCGCCACCTCCCTGCCTCATCTGGGCTTTTGTCCTGATCCTACCGTTGACTCATTGGACATGTCCTTTCCCCCTCTCTGGATCTGTAAAATTTCCAGTTTCAACATGCTGTGAGTCTCCCTCTCTCACAGAGCTGCCTGTTGGGAAAAACAAATTAGAATTCAAACCCAGGTCTTCTACTCCCAATTTCACCCTCCTCGTACTCAGTTATGCCTCAGGGATCCCCAGTGTGAGAGAATCCTACTTACAGTAGATTTGTATTCCTTGGCTTTAGGGTATGGGGAGGGGGAAGATAGTGGAGGGAGGGAAGGGAGGGGGAAAGGGAAAAAGGAGAAGGGGGTCCTCAAAGCTGGCCTGGAGTTGGGAAGAGGGGCAGTGGGATCCAGTGTAGGGAACCCTAGACTGGATTCTATTCCCCAGCTTTGATCCAGACTGCTCATGGGACTTGGGACCAATTGCTTCCTTAACTTGTTCTATCAGATGAGGGGATTGTACTCTATGCTCCTTAAGCTCCCTTCTTCCACCCCAGATTCTGTGACCATTGCTCCCCTCCCCCTCTCCTTATCTTCTTTAAAAGAGACTCATAAAGTCAGACTCCATAGAAGTTTAGAGATGGAAGAGAGCTGTGCTGGGCTCCAGCAAGTCTGGAGCCCTCAAAGATTTTCTTTCTCGAGTCTCCCCACCTTCTACAATGTGCTTGTCCCCACTTGACTTTAGGGTGATGAGAGTTTAAGCCACCCTCCTTCCACCTGCCACACTATTCAGAGCTCTTGGCACAGACTTGTCTTTTCTGCAGGGTCCCTCTACCATGCCTGGGACTGACAGCAAAGTCACCTTGTCTGGTCCCCTGCTTCCCTGAAAAAGAAATGCTTTGTTGTTGTGATCGTCCTTTGTTCTTGAAGAGGACCATGACATCAGAGTGTCACGATGCCGTGTATTTGAATTGGATAAAGTGAGAGGGGGCTGTGCAAAGTCACCAGCCTCACTTTCTGCTCCTGAGCCCTCTGGGTCCAGTGGCCAGATATAGATCAGGACCACTAGAGATGGCCCTGGGAGTGAGAGGCTTTGGACTTTTTAAGCTAAGGTCTTTAACAGATCTCCATTTGACTGAGGCAACACCCATTCAGTGATTTAGACTTGGTAAGAAATGAGGGGAAGACGCTTAGGGTTTCTGGTGATTAAAATGGGTAGTGCAGGAGTCTGGAAGAAGTCAGTTCAAATCCTAGGTTAGACCCTCAGTTTCCTTATCTGTTAAATGGGGATGATAATAGCATCTGGTTGTTGTGAGGGTCAAACAAGATGATCCGTAAGTCCTTTAGGTAACCTTAAAGATGTACACAACTGTTCTCTTTCCCACCTACCCGAGAGCTTTGGTGCCTTGGGACCCAGGAACCCCAAGATCAGGGATTTAGAGTTCAGAGTCACCTTAGATTCCCTCTGCTCCCTTTCCCAGTGTTCAAGGCTGGGGGGGAGGGGTGGGGCAGTGGAATTCTACCTCCTGTTTGGAGACTCCAGGAAAGGCATTTGTGAAGCCCAAAAGGATTAGAAGTCAGGTGACCTGGATTCATATCCTCCATGTCACTCACTGTGGCCTTAGGCAAATCTCTAACTTCTCTGGGTCTGTTTCCTTCTCTGTAAAGTGAGAGAATTGGACAAGATGATGTGTGGGGGCCCTTCCAACTCTAACTGCTATGATCCAGACACCTTGGCTCAGGAGGGAGGGTAGCAGTGCTGGGGGTAGGGGGGGGGGAGGAGAACAGTGAGAGGGGCTAGGGGGATGGGTCAGAGAAAGAGGCCATTTCTCATCCCTGCAGCACCTCCAGTGTCTCATCTTTGCCCCCCAGCTACTACTACCTCCACCCCAGCGTCCCAAAGGCAATAACAACACTTGTGGGGAATCCAGGCGGTGGGGAGAGTAGCTTGCATGGGCACTCTGCTGCCCTCCCCATCCCTGGCACCCACGTCCCCAATCCTGTCTTCCTCCCCCACTGGCCTAGCCCAGCTGGCACCAAGGAGAAAGGGGGCGGTGAGGGAGGCTAGAGGCTATATTAAGAACTTCTCTATTCGGGGGAAAATTGATGGGGATGAAATCTGTGCTCTGTGTCATACCACTACCCCTCCCTGACCCCCAGGAGGTCTAGCCTTCAGTCACAGGGGAAGAATGAACAACCAGAGAAGGAAGGGAAGGTTAATGCATTGGCTAAGAAGGCCATAAGAGAAAAGAACTCCTCCTGCGGGCTGGACCCTGGACTTGCCTCCCTAGGGGCAGAGAGAGAGAGGGGACAGTCCCAGCCTGGGCCCTGGGCCCAGCCTGGCTGACAATCCGGAAGCTCTGGGAGATCAGGGGAGGGCGAGAAAGAAACAAGTGCTAGACTGTGGGAAAGGAGATCCCTGTGAGTTGGTGCTTGGGGTGCACAGGACAAGTCCCACCTGCTAGGCTGACAACCTGGGGAGCTGACCAGGAGGACAGTGGGGCCATTGAGCAAAGAGCAGGGGAACAGAGGAGAAGGGGACAGGTTTGGGCAAAGCAGCCCTCAGCCCTCTGTATCTGGACAGAGGACCTCAGGCTAAACTCTAGCTTTGCCTCATATTACCTACATGACCTTGGGTAAGTCACTTCTCTTCTCTGGCCCTCAGTTTTCTTAGCTGTGAAATGGGAAAGTTAGACCAGATGATGTTGAAGGGCCCTTTCAGTTCTGACTTGCAGTAATTCTATGGTCAGTCAGTCTAGTGGAAAAAAAAAGGTAGGTTTTGGATTCAAGCGATCTGGATTTGTATCACAGCTCTGCTATTTAACAACTTATATGATGTTCGGAAATTCACATTATGACTCTGGGCCAAGTCTTTTCATCTGTAAAATGAGGGTCAGAGATAGATGTTTCCACAGGTGTGGAACACTGAATATAATATAAAAAAATTTACGTATCGATCTGTGTTGTTGGATTTTTTTCGCTTCTTTTAAAAGAGTATTATAAGGGATGGCTCAGTGGGAGGGCAAAGGAGGAAGGGTAACTTGGTAATTTAAAAACAAAAGATAGCAATAAAGTTTGTTAAAATAAAGAATAATACAGTGGGATACATTAGGCAAAGTTCTCTCTAAGGTGCCTTAAGTGAGGGCATTGGGAGCTTCCTTGGGTGGCTCTGTCTTGGCTGCTGCCTCACTTACCTAAAGGCATCAGAAAATCTCCTGGGCCTGCTCTCTTGACTACCTCAGAATACAGTACTTGTGGGGGAGGTGGGGAGGGAAAGGGACAGGGACCCAGAACTAATTCCTAGGCAGGTCCTAGGGTCTAAGGAACTGAGGGACTCACGTGGGGCTGAGAAAAACCCCACTCCAAGTCCATCTGAGTTGTAGATAGAGGGTTTAGCCTTGATTATTTCCCCCATCATGGGCAGAATGCCTATCTTGGCTACTGTAGCACACAACCATCTCCACCTCCATAACCCTATCTGATCTTAATTCTATACAAACTATATTCGTTCTTTCTGTGTATAATTTTTTTTTCTCCTGACCTGGAAGCACCCAAAGAGTAGATTTCCTCAGTCAGTAAATTTTGTCAATTTTATCTTTTCAATAGTTAATAGAACCCAGAATTTCAGAGCTGGGAGGGCCCTTAGAATAGGAGATGTCAGAACTGGGAGAGTCCTTAGGACAAGGAGTGTCAGAGCTGGAAGAGTCTTTAGGACAGAGAATGTCAGAGTTGGGAGGGCCTTTAGAACTAGGAATGTCAGAGTTGGGAGGGCCCTTAGAAAAGGGAATATCAGAGCTAGGAGGGCCCTTAGAACAGGAAATGTCAGAGCTGGGAGGGCCCTTAGAACAGGGAATGTCAGAGCTGGGAGGGCCCTTAGAAAAGGGAATGTCAGAGCTGGGAGGGCCCTTAGAACAGGGAATGTCAGAGCTGGGAGGGCCCTTAGAACAGGGAATGTCAGAGCTGAGAAAGACTTCAAAATTCCTCTTATTCAAACTTCTCATTTTACAAATGAGGAAAGCTGAGAACCAAAGAGGGGAAGAGACTTCCCCAAGACCACATGGTAACAGATATGGACCTAGAATCTAAAATTTCCTGAATCCCACTCTTATGCCCTTTTCTATGACTGACAAACCAGCCTCCCTCTTCAAATTCCCACAATCTAGCCTAGCCCTCATCCATTCCCTCCCTCTTAGACCATTGCATTAGCCTCTCTGCCTCCTACCCTTTACCTCTCTCTTAGACAGGGCAATAGAATAACCTAACCAAAGCCCCAAACTGTTTCACATCCCTTAGTATATCCCTTAGGCACATATTGTCCCCAGGAGAAAGTCACAAGCTCATAGGATTTGGAGATGGAAGTAAGATCATGAAATTTAGAAAAGGTAGTTACCTTAGCTATCAATGCCTTAATTCTACAGGAGACCCTGAGTCTCAGGGAGGTTTAATAACTTTCCAAAGGTCACATAGGTAATTAACAGATTGGATGTTTAAGCCTAGTTTTCTTATTCTAAATCAAGTACTCTTCCCCCACTATCCTATTCTGTAAATTCTTCCAGCTTGGTATTCAAGGTGCTCTAAGGTCTGGCTCCAAGCTCATCTCCCCCTTTTTTTTCTTACATATCCCCTCTGCTCCAGGCAGACTGGGAAATTTTCTGGTTCCCCCAGGGCTAGGCAATCTAATGATTGCCATTTATATGAGCACTTTACATAGATTATCTCTGTTGACTTCCACAAATCTATGAGATAGGTAATATGGGTACTATAACCATTCCCATTATACAGATGAAAAAAACTGAGGCTCAGAGAATTGAAGTGATTTACTCATGCCCACATAAGCTGTAAATTGTGAGGCAGTTTGGTGGCACGAGTGGATAGAGTGAGACACTTGTTAGCTGTGTGACCTGAGTAAGTCACTTAAGCATCTCTAAGTTTTGCTTCCTCTCTGTAAAAATGGACACAATAATAGCACCTGTCTCCCAGGGTTGTTGTGAGACTCAAATGAGATAATAATATTTGTAAAGCACTTTGCCACCCCTTAAAGTGCTATCTAAATGCTGACTATAATTAGGAAGAGTTGGGGATCTCCTGACCTTAGATACAGCTCTCAGACCTCTCCTTTCTGCCTTGGTGCTTCCCATTCCCTGGATGGAATGCCTTCCTCCATCCCTCACCCCCACACTCTCTTCCCAAGCCAGTTGAAAGCCTCTTCTTCAAATCCTAGTTGATGTCCAGTGCTTTGCCAAACTTAAAGTACTTTAGAAATGCCAACTATTATTATTATTAAGAAAAAAGATAGCCCACCTCTTCCAGAAAGCCTCCTAGGATTCCTCCAACCAAAAGTAATCTTGCCTTTAGAGTCGTGGAATCAATTTCTATCTCTGTTTTTCCAGTCTTTTCCTCGAGTAGTCATTACCTGGGTCTTACCTCCACCCACACCACCAATCCGCCTGATAGAGAGCTCCCTAAGAGAAGGTAGGGTGGCTCCAGATTCAGGAGAAGGGGGCCTTGAATGCCAAGTAGAAAATGGCTCTATCAGAGATTCTATAGAAGGAATTTCTACATGCTGTGGGAGGTTGGAACAGATGCCCTTTTGGGGCATAGATGGACCTGGAGAGGAAGTATGCCTGACCATATTAGGGAAATTCTTTAGAGGTCTCTTCTGTATCCCAGTGATTTTCTGGGATAAAGATTAAGTTTAATTCTGTCCCAAGGGGGAAACTCTGTCCTGAGCCCTATTCTCCTCTTTGTGAAGACTTCTGGCCCGACTCCCTCATTTTATAGATAATGAAACTGAAACACTGGAGGTGAAATACGTGGGGAATGAGTAGCAGAACTAGTGTTTGAAAGTAGGCCTCCTGACTGCCCAGAGGGTAGAGTTAGGAGCGATGGGTAAGAGCTGGGAGGAGAGAGATTTAGGCTTGTTGGAAGGAACAACTTGTTAGAGAGATAGTACTTGGATTTGGAGTCCAGAGATCCAGATTCAAATCCTGTACCCTGGTGCTTATTAGCTTTTCCATCCTGGGCAAATCACTTAATCTCTCTGATCTTCACTTTTCTCATCTCCTAATAATTCCCGTATTACCTCCTTACTTCACCAAATTCTTCCAAAGAGCCATGAGATTATGAGTATAAAAGTTTGCAAATTTTAAAGCTTTGTATAAATGTTTGCTAACAATAACAACCTCGGCAATTGATGCCATCCAGATGTAGATCTCAAAAGACAACGCTCTAAGAAATAATAGTTCCTACTTCACCAGGGTGTTCAGCTGAGGGCAAATGGCCACTCATTTTGGGGGGGCAGGGGAGGTCTCCTTATCTAGCCCAGATATCACTCGGGGTCCTGCCTACTCTCATCACTGGCTGGCACAGAACCTTTGAACAGCTCTATTTCCAATCTGGGTTGGATTGTCCTTCCACGAGCAGCCTAGTGGTGTCCAGCTTCCTCCGTTTACCCGTCTTCCAGCTCAGAACTCCTGAGCTCAAGCCATCCCCAATGGCAGGGATTACAGGCATGTTGTTACCAAGACTGGCTCCTGAGCTTGAATGACTCTTCTGGGATTCTAGGGATGAGAGGAAGAAACCTGCTCAGGTGAATGACAGACAGCTTAAGGTCCTTTCCAACTATGACATGTTAGAGTATAGGTGCCTTAGCCTTTCCTCCTGTCTCAGGAACTCTAAGATGGAGTGGTCACTTCCCCAAAGGTTCTCATCATTTCTACAATAGCAACTAGTTCTGTCTTGTTGCTGAGAATCAATTCCAGAATAGAATTAGGTCCCCTTGTCAATATTGCCATTTTTTTTGAAGGGTAAAATTACCATTGAGGCATTCCAAGAAATAATTAGCTGCTCTGCTGCTGGCAGAGAAAGAGTCCCAACAGATAGCCCAATAATTTAAGTCCCCATTCCTACTACAATAATGATAACAATAGTAATAGGGAACATCTATCTGCTGCTTCAAGGTTTGTGAAATGCTTGGCATACATTATGTTATGTGAATCTTACAGCAGTTCTTTGCATGGACAGTCAGCCAAAGAAATGTTAATTTACTGAAGAAATGAGTGATCTTCATAACTTTCAGTTGTAAAGTTGTCTCTGCAACAGAAAGCAAAACTTTTTGCCCTGGCGTTTAAAGGCTTTCCACAGTCTGACCCCAATCTACCTTTTCATTCTCATTTCTCATTACTTCCCTTTACGCACTTCAAGATTAAGTCAGGCTGGGCTACTAACCATTCTGTGAACAGATTCCAACATCTGCCCTCCTTGCATTTGCCAAGGGCATACCTCCTGCCTTGAAATACGCTCTCTTCAACTCTGTCTCTCAGACTTCTCTTTTTTCAAGGCTCAGCTCAGGGCTACCTTCTCCATGAAGTCTTACTGTTTCCTGAGGTGTCCTCTTTCTCTTCCAAAATTTCCTAGAGCACTGTCTGGATCTCTTCTCTACCCTCATCACAATCTACCTTGGATTATGCTTATGTGTGTATATGTCATATTCTCCCATCTCCAACATAAGAAACTTCAAGGCAGGGGCTGTTTCTTTTTTTTTTCATTTTTGTATGGTTCATTGCCCAGAATCAATGCTCTGATTTTACACAAATCAGGTTCAATTCTAGGAGTTTGTCAGTAATCTTACTCTTTGGTTTGTGCCCCTACTAAATGTTTCCCTTGGGAATATCAGAATTTGGCTTAGGTCTCTGTTTTCACAAAAACACAGAAAAGGTTTCTCAGCTCTGGTGCAAGCCTTCTAGCTAACAAGTCATTATATACACAGGATAGATATTTAAATTGATTAAAACAACAGCAACGAAAACCCCACTTATATCCAGACCCATAAAGAGTCAAGACTCCTCCACTTCCCTCTTGGGTGGACCTCTACCTTTTCCAGAAACCTATAGCCATCCAGACTTATATTACCCTAAGTGGGTGTCCAGAGTCAAGCAATCTACCTAGACTAACCTACACTGTTTAGTCCCAAGAGTCCCTAGAGAATCAACTGTTTACCCCACATCTTCAAATTTATAATGTAGTCCAAGGCATAGATATATGCAATATTCCATACCCATAATCCCCTTGCTCAGCCATGAAGGGAGGGAGCTTCATTTTCTCAACTCTTCTCTGTCCAAATTTGGTGGTTATTATCATTACATAGTATCTAGCTTCAGGATTTTGTTGTTGTGTTAAATTTATCATTTTGTAGCCATTGTGTTTGTTGTTTTCCTGATTCTGCTTACTTACCTTCACATCTATTTGTATATTTTCCTATGCTTCTCAGAATTCTCTATATTTGTCATTTCTTATAATAGTAATATTCTATTACATTCAGATCTCACAATTTCCGTAGCTACTCCCAGTCGATGGAATCTACTTTTTGCTTCCAGTTTTTTGCTGTTACAAAAGGTGCTAATATGAATATTTTGGTGTACATGGGAATCTTTCTTTTTCTCCTTGACCTCCACACATAGTAGCATCTTAAATATTTGTTGAGTTTGAATTTATTGACTAGTTTATTACATTGTAAACTCCTCGTGGGCATGTACTATGTTTTTTGTCCCTTTTTTTTCACGTTATCACCTAGCATAGTGCCTTGCACATAGTAGGTGATTAATAAACGTTTGTTGGGTCAAAAAGTGAGAAGGAAACAGGGAAGTGAGATGAGTAGAAAGAGGGGAGGTGCGAAATGAAAACGTTAGGAGATCTATGATAAAAATTCTTCATTCTACCTGGGTCCAGGGTCAGTCCTCCAACAAGGTCTTAGGCACCCAGCTCATTCCTTGGCTTACTGCTTCTGCCACATGACCTTTCCTTCTTAAGGAGTGAAGAAGCTTGATATAGTAGTAGTAGTAGTAGTAGTAGTAACAACTAGCAGTTAGGGTTTGCAAAGGGAAAGCACTTTACTCAATTGCAAGGGCCCTGAACTAAATAAGTATCAGTAGACCTATCTGAGTTTGAGTTTCCATTGTGTTCCTAACTTGCTTTGTATAAGTTTCTTTTTTTTCCTCTGGTCTCAGTTTCTCTAACTATAAAATGAGGAAGTTGGTCTAAATGATTTTTTTTTTTACAGTTCTAGCATTCTATATTTTACTTTCAAAAGTCTCTTTTCCTTCTCACTTTCCATAGTCAAAGCTTCCTTCCAAGTCTGACACTCTTTATTCTATGTTCTAAGGATGCTTCTAGCTCTGACATCCTGCATCGTATGTTCTCAGGGCCTTTCTGGGTCTGATGTTCAGTGTTCTGTTTTCAGTGTCCTCTTGGTTCTGATGTTCAGTGCTCTATATTCTAAGGGCCCTTATAGCTCTGAGATTCTGTGTTCTGTGTTCTGCCCATATAGTTGTGATATTCTGTGTTCTGTGTTCTAAAGGCCTTCCCAGCTCTGACATTGCATGTTCTCTGTACTAAGAACTATTCCAGCTCTGACATTCTGTGTTCTCTGATTCTAGGATGAGTTCCACCCATTTATTGAGGCCTTGCTGCCGCACGTTCGAGCATTTGCCTACACCTGGTTCAACCTACAAGCTCGGAAACGCAAGTACTTCAAGAAGCATGAGAAGCGCATGACGAAGGACGAGGAGCGGGCAGTGAAGGATGAGCTGCTGGGAGAGAAGCCTGAGGTCAAGCAGAAGTGGGCATCCAGGCTCCTGGCCAAGCTGCGCAAGGACATCCGGCCCGAGTGCCGAGAGGACTTCGTCCTAGCCATCACAGGCAAGAAGCCTCCAGGATGCGTCCTCTCGAACCCCGACCAGAAGGGCAAGATGAGGAGAATCGACTGCCTGCGCCAGGCGGATAAGGTGTGGCGGCTTGACCTCGTCATGGTCATCCTTTTCAAGGGCATCCCCTTGGAGAGCACCGATGGGGAGCGGCTGGTCAAAGCCGCCCAGTGTGGCCACCCTGTGCTTTGTGTCCAGCCCCATCACATCAGCGTCTCAGTGAAGGAGCTCGATCTGTACCTGGCCTATTTCATCAGAGAAAGAGGTAGGGAACACCCAGCATGGACCCACCTATGGGTCTCACCGAGTTTGTGTATGTGTTGGAGGTAGGGAGCAGCACAGCCTTGTCAGTATTGGAAGCAGGGCCTGGGACAGGAGTGGGGAACTGGGGGCCTCAAGGCCACATGTGGCCCACCCCTGGCCTAGGACTTCACCCAGGCCTGTGATATGGAGATAGGTCTGAGGGAGAGCCACTGCTTTTCCTTAAGGGAATTCTCAGCTGAAGGAGACATGGAGTCTGTCTTCAGGGAACTGCACCCCTCCCAAATCCGAGAGGGAAGATGTTACCCCTGCCCTCACAGAGTCCCCAGTCTTAGAGTGGAGCCAGTACAAATATGAGAACTGTAACTAGGACTTACTACAGCTAGGACAAATTCATTTGCAGAGGAGGGAGAATAGCGGTTGCTATAGGAAAAAAGGTAGCTCATTCAAGTCAACAAGTGTTTATTTAATGCCTACCATTGTGCCAGACATTGTGCTAAGTGTTTGAGTTACAAAGAAGGCCAAAACAGTCTCTATCCCAATAGGGGCAGGGGACAAACAATGCGCAAACAAGTAGGAACAAACAAAATGTATACAGGATAAACTGGAATTCATAGTGGGGCCAGGGGGAGATCAAGAAAGACTTCTTGTACAAGGTGGGATTTTATTTGGGACCTGAGCGAAGCCAGGAGGTGGAGATGAGGACAGAATGAATTCCAGACAGTGAGGGACAGACAATGAAAAGTTCATGGAATTGGGAGACGGGATATCCTGTGTGAGGAATGGCAAAAAGGTGAGTGTTATGGATCGAAAAGAACATAAGGGGGAATAAGGTTTAAGAAGACTGGCAAGATAGGAAGGGGACAAGTTAGGAAGGCCTTTAGAAGGTAAACGGCATTTTATTTTTCATCCTGGTGGTAATAGGGAACTTTGGAGGTTATTCATTAGGAGTACGTTCAGAACTAATTAAGGAGGATCAAGAATTCTTAGAGATTCTGACCCTTGCCCTAAAGGAAGCTGGAGAGAAGGGGGGGCCCAGGAGAGGGATGCCATGGAGATGGGGGATAGCCAGGTCACGTCCTGCCTTGCCTTATGAGGGGCCGTGGTGGAGGAGTGTGAGGCCAAGTGGAGGGATGATGGACATTGTGCGAAGGGCGTGCTTACAGCCGAATGTTGGCATCCAGAGATAATTCCTCAATTGCTCCATGTCCATTCTGGCTCCACATAGCAAGTACGTACAAGGAACAAGACATGAGACCGAAGTCTATAGGGGATAGACCCGACGGAGTGGCTCTACATGCTGGTGGGATTGAGTGACTAGACCCGGTAGATTAGGGTGAATATGGGGCAGCTTCTAGGAGAAGGGAAGTTTTGAGAAGAATCTGGGGGAGAGGAGGAACCAGGGAACAGAGTGGAAGGTACCCCAAGTTCCTTTTGACTCTTCTGTGCTCTAGGAATCCTCTTAGAGTTTGAACAATGGGTGGAGGGTGGGACCAGTTTCCACCCTCTCCTTCAAGGTAGACAGAGCAAGGTTTAATGGGGTCAGGAATAGCATCTATAAAGTCCTGAAGGGAAGGAAAAAGGAGTAAAGATACCTACCCTTGAATCCTGGAATTGACTTTCTGGACTAGAGGGAAAGGTTTGAGGCCCCAGGCCAGAAGCTACATAGAATCGTAGAAAGAACCATGGGATGTTAGTACCTGGGTGGAATAGAAGAATCAGAATCAAGAGGAGCTGAGTTTAAATCCTATCTCAGCCACTACTAGCCATGTGACCCTCGAGAGGTGACTTAACTTTTCTCAGCCTCAGTTTCCTCATCTGTGTTGTTGTCCAGTTGTTTTCAGTCATGTCCAACTCTTCGTGACCCCATTTGGGGTTTTCTCGGCAGAGATACCAGAGTGGTCAGCCATTTCCTTCTCCAGCTCATTTTACAGAAGAGGAAACTGAGTCTGACAGGGTGAAGTGACTTGCCCAGGGTCACACCACTAGACATGTCTGAGGCCGGATTTGAACTCAGGAAGGTGAGTCTTCCTGACTCCAGGCCTGGCGCTCTCTGCACTATGGTGCCACCTTGCTGTCCAGTCCTCATCTGTAAAATGGGGCTTATAATGGCATCCATCTCTCAAGGTTGTTGGGGGGATCAAATGGGAAAACATATAGGTGCTGTTCCTGACCCCAAAGTAAATCACTTTGTAAACCCTAAGGTGCCGTCTCAATGCTAGCTGTAAAAATATCCATTACCGAGAGGTAAAAGACCCGGGTTCTAGCTTCAACCCTGCGGCCAGCTTTCTGTGTGCCCTTGGACAAGTGGTCCCTGTGGCTTTCTGTGTCCCTCTTTGTAAGATTAGAGAGTTGGTCATAGTTGTTTCTAAGACTGTATGTTCCATGTTCCCAGTGCTCCATGAGGAGTTATAGACAGCGTGTGCTCTGGGCAAGAAGATCCAAGAAAACTTCCAAGAGATGATACTTGAATGAGACTTCAGTGGGTGGGTAGCGTTCTCACCAGTGGAGATAAGGAGAGAGGAAGGACTGAAGCAAAGGCCTGGAAGCTGGAACTGGAGAGCTTAGGCGAGGCCAGTTCTCTGAAGATGGCCACACAGGCTGTCATCAGAACCATACCTGAAGCCTTTTCAGATGGGTAAAACCTTTCAGGTTTGGCCTTTGGCTGGTATGGCCGTCAAGAACTCAGGGTTACCCTCACACCACATAGGACAGAAGGAAATGTTAGTAGAGGATATATACTTATAACCAGTGACTATATAGCCACATAGACCTAACATGCTTCATCCAGACCTACCTCCTCTAAGTCTGCTTACAAAGGCCACCTGTACCAAATGTGTTGGGCAAAATTACCTAATACACAGACACCTGTCAGATGTGATCTAGACACTAACATGCAAGTGGGGGATGGGCATACAGGCACACATATCTACCTTATCTTCTGATCATAAATGGAAATAGATACCCCTCAAGATTGCTTTCAGAGAAGGATCTATGGAGTAAGGACACACACACGCACACACACATACACCAGACCAGAGTCTAGGCTGGAGAGTTAGATATTAGAATTCAGCTCAGATCCCAGGCTTTCATTGCTTGAATTAAGGACAGAAGTGGGGATACCAGTAGGCAAAGATGTATAAAACAGGCAGAAAGGAATTGAGGTTAAAAGGGAGGGGAAGAAGGAAGGGGAAAGAGTGATTTTAAAAGGGAGAGGGAAAAAGAGGAGAGAGATGAATATGGAAAGGAAGAAGGGAGATAGGAAGAGGGAGAAGAGGGGAGGGAGAAAGAGAGAAGGAGAGAGAGAGAGAAGAAGAAGAGAGACAAAGAGAGAGGAGAGGGGAAGGGGAAAGGGGGGGAGGGGAAGAGAACGAGAGAGAGAAGGAGAGAGAAAGACAGAGAAACAGTAGTTAGAGGACTCGGGTTTGAATCCTGCCTCTGCTACTAACTGGGTGACCTTGGATAAGTCACTTAATCTCTGCCTCAGTTTCCTTATCTGTAAAATGAGGGAGTTCAACTCAGTCTCCTTCAAGGTCCCTTCCAGTCCTAAATCTATGAGAGGCCATTAAAAAATCCCTTTTTGTGGGACATGACACCCTGAGGTGAGAGGGGAGCCCCCAAAGCACTTTCCATTTCGTGAGTTAGGCAATGTGTTATTTTTCTGATTTTTTCATATGGAGAAACTGAGACTCAGGGAAGTTGTGACTTGCCTATGATAAGAGAGCTAGTAACAGTGTCAGAGTCAGGGTTCAAACCCAAGTCTCCTAGATCTAGACCAACTCTCTTTCCACTAAATCACACTGCCTTTCAGAAGCAGAAATAGTGAGGAGGGGCAGGAGGGTGGAGTGAAGGGTGTGAGGAGGGGGGCCTTTGTGCTTTGAGATCTCAGTCAGCCCAGAGATAGATCCGGGCTGTCCCCGCTGCCTGGAAGCCCTCAGCCTCCTCCCCTCCTCCCACGCTTCCCTGACCTTGACCTCCCCCCACCCCCACCTCCACCCCCCGGGTGTCTGGGTCCAGGCTTCAGAGTCACCTGATCTGTCTAATTGGTAACAAACTCTGGGCTGTAAATACTCCCGGTGATAAGACCTTCTTAGCTCGTCACTTTCCCTGAGCCGAGCCGACCAGCTGTTAAGGAGGCTGGGGGACTGTTTAAGGTAGACCAGGCAAGACCAATGGGCTTTGCAGAAGGTGGCTAGAATAGGGCTCTGGTGGCCACAGGCTAAATGCCCTGGGGAGCCAAGGTTGGGTAGAGGTAGAAGAGAGGGTATATTATTAATCTGAGACAGAGAGATTGTTTTTATGAGGGGAATTTTCGGCAAGCTTAACTGATGGGAAGATAATGAATAAAAAAAGAGGAGATATTTTCTGTGAAGGAAGACTCAACCAGAAATGGGAGCATCCTGATCAAAAGCCCCAGGGCCCTGAGGAGAGACCCTCTGGTCAGAGCCAGCTGCGCCCCTTGTTTTTACCCTGACAGGGACAGAGGAATGGGCCTTTTCCTTCAGCAGGACAGACTGAAGTTAGAAAGATAACAGCTGGTTTGAGTCTTCCAAAAAGTGACCGCAGCCACTTAATAAATGTTTATTGAATTGAATTGAATTGAATGAATCCCTTTCCCTAAGACAGATCTTTCCCTACCTCAAGTAAACCTTGTTTTCTACCCCAAGTCAACCTTGATATTGCTCAGAAGTAGCCCTAAGCCAGTGGCTCTCAAGAGGTAGAGACCAGTTTGACTGGAGTAGATGGTGCTTTTAGATCAGGGAGATAAGGATGTGACCACATCATGGAGGGCCTTTGAATACCAGGTTGAGCAGTTGAATATTTCTCCTGTGGACAGTGGGAGCCATGGAAGATATTAGAGCAGAACTGGGTTTTGGAAGAAATGATTCTGAAAGTCTGAGTGAGAGGAATGGAGAGGGGAGGAGAGTAGGTACGTATTCGATTGGACTCAGGACATAATTTACTCTGAAATCGAAAATAAATGAAATGTTAGAGCTGGAAAATGCCTGGGCTCTAGGCCTGACTTTGTTTCTGCTTCTGCCTCCCTCTGTGACCTTGGGCAAATCACTGTCCATTCCTAAGACTCACTTCAAAGTCTCTTAGCTCTATTACACTATGAACTTGAGACCTTTGGGTCGGACTCTCTTGTTTCACCTGGCCCCCAAAGACGGGACTTGCCCAAGGGCACGCAGCAAGTTAATGACAAAACCAGGACTGGGAAGGCAGGTGTTCTGACTCCCAGAGCAGGCCTCTTGCCTTCCTCCCAGCTTCCACAGTTGGGCATGTTTGGAGACCCTCTGAAAGTCTCTCCTCCAAATTCCCCCCTCCTTCCCCAAACACCTTCCACTCCTCCCACCACCTCTGGCTCTGGAGCCTGGAGCCAGGGGACTTGGGGAGAGCTGCAAACTGTTCCCACAGGGAAAGGTCAGGGTCGGAGTGTGGCCAAGTGAGCCAAGCCCTTCTCTCCAACTGGGCTGTGACTATTCAAATTCCCTGGAACTTCTCTGACTGCAGTAGGGATTTAGGTTAGCTCTGACAGACTTGGCAGATGTTTCCATGAGAGGAACCCCCACTTCTGTTGAGCCTTTGGGGTTACAGGATGCTTTTTTGGCCATGGCCTCATGGGATATACAGTTTTTACTAAGAGAGGGCAGGTCACTGGCCTGGTGAGTAATCCTTTATAGAGGCAGGAGGATGACTAGGGGGCTTTGGGGTGGGGGAAATTTGGAACAGAGGATAGAAGAGAGGGCTTATTCCTGCCACCAAAGGGTTATTGGGTCCAGGTTGAGGGGGAGGATTGGGCTGGTTGGAGTGGCTGAGAAGGCCAAGGGCTCGTTAAGATGCAGCCTCCGTTGTTTCCCCACTTTATCAATCTGGAACTTGTCTCTGGCAGCTCCCGCCTGCATCCTTCCCTCCCTTCTTCCCCCCTCCCCTCCACATCCAGGAGGCACCACCTCAGAGCTGAGCTGATAAAATTTTGAAGAGAGTTTTTTGCTGGTGTCAGCACAATTTCCCAGCCGGCCGCTCCCCCGCTCCCCCATCCCCAGCTCCCTGCTCCCTCCCCTGCTGCTGGAGCCTGGGGGCCCTTAGCCCTTACCCTATTCCTGGTCTCCCAGGAGGCCTCTCTTGGGTCTCCACTCTCCCCCAGGATGTCCCTACTCTTCTCTCTCCCTCCCCCCTTCTTTCTTTCCCTCTTTTCTTTCTTGTAATAAGAAACACAGCATAAAATGCTTAAGAATCCTGGGCTGAGTATCTAAAGACATGGATTCTAGTCCTGGTTCTGACCCAAATTCATTATGTGCCCTTGGACAACTTTCATTCTTTCTCTGAGACTCTGTTTACTCATCTGTAAAATGATAGGGACTTAATGGTTCCCAGGAGCCCTTCTAGCTCCAAGGTCTATCCTCTGATTCCTATTGCCCTATTCTGGCAAACTCTCCTAGCACCCCAGGGCTGTTTACATGGGTCCCAGCCTCAATTTCGCTTGCAAAATGGTGTGGGCACCCTGCCCTAGCTTTTGCTTTGTGGAGAAGGATAAATGGCAGAAAACATCCAGACACTCTATGGCCTCGGGTGTTACCGCCAGTCACTCAGTCAATAACCATTTATTAAGCACCTACTATGTGCCATGTACTGTACTAGGTGCGAGTAATTATTATTATTATTATTATCATAAGAACAGTAAGACATCAGAGCTAGGATGGGCCTCTTAGTCAGAACTGGAATGGTCTTTAAAACGTAAGCTGTCTGAGCTGGAAGGCAACCTAAAGACCACCCAGTTAAATCCTGTCATTTTACTGGGCACTGAACTGAGGCCCAGAGAGGTGATGTAAGGTACCCAAAGTCACACAGTGAGCCAATGTCGAGGCTGGGACTAGAAATGAGGCACCCTGGCTCTCAAACTAGGACTCTTTTAGCTACATCGAGCTGCCTCTCAAAGAAGTGGACCAGTTGGGGAGGGGGTGGGAGAAACCTAACCACCTCTCAGGGCATCTGGCATTAATAAGGGCTGGGTTCTGGCTGTTACCGCTCTCCTCAGTTTCATGATTGATGGGAGTAGAAGGGGGAGGCCTGGGCCAAGCCCAGAGGCTTCCTCCCTCTGCCCACTGTAGCCCCCACCCTCGTCTGCTTCTTGAGGGTTGGTGGGGGTGGGGGTAAGCTACCTCTGTGTTAATAAGACAGGGAGGCTGGAAGGAAGATTGGATATAGGGACCGGGCAAGAAGACATAATAGATAATAATCAATACAATGATCTCTTCCATTTGTCTAGTAATTTCTAGCTAAATGATAGAATATTAGAGCTAGAAGGGCCCTTAGGACCTAGAGAAATAGACATTGGAAGGGTCTCCCAAAGTCACACACACAAGTTAGTCATTCAGCCAGGACTGAAGCCCAGGCTCCTGACTTCCTCTCCAGAGCCCTTCTCCCATACCCTTTCACCTAACTCTACCTGCCACATGAGATAGGGGTCATTCATCAGGACCCCTTAGAAGGTGGGTCAGAGGACAGGATGGAATTTCCCGCTCTTCCTCTGACTCCCTGTGGAACCTTAGATAATCAGCTTTCAAGGAAGGAACATTTATCAGATACAAGCAATTGAATGAACGTCAGCATGTTTAAGACAGTATGCAACAATGCAACATACTGGGAATGCCCTCACAGAGCTTGCATTCTACTGGAGAGGATTCAGCACATACACGAAAGGAAAAAAAAAGGCATGGATGAAGTGATTTCAAGGAGACAATGGTAAAGAGGTGGGTGGAGATTGAAAAAGGCCTCGTGTAAGAGTTTTGAAGAAAGGAGGGAGTAAGAAGGAAGGAAAGGAGGGAAGGAGGGAAGAAGAGAAGGAAAAGAGGGAAGGAAGGAAGGAAGGAAGGAAGGAAGGAAGGAAGGAAGGAAGGAAAGAAAAAAGGAGGAAGGAAGGGGGTGTAAGGATGAGAAGGAAGGAAGGAAGAAAGGAAGGAAGGAAGGAAAAGCAAAGAAAGGAGGAAGTAAGGAGGGAGGAAGAAAGGAAGGAAGGGAGAGAGGTAATGAGGGAGGAAGGAAGGAGGGAAGGAAGGAAGCAAAGAAAGAAGAAGGAAGGGAGGGAGGGAGGAAAGAAGGAGGGAAGGAGGGAAGGAAGGAAGGAAGAAAGGCGGGAAGGAAGGGACATTTCATATAAGAGGGTTTGAGCAAAGGTATAGAGGTAGGGAAATTGTAGTGTGTTTGATTTAGCAGGAACAGGTAAGTAGGTAAGACACTTCCTATGCCTGAGCCTCAGTTTCCTCTCTTGTTTAGTTGGGGATAGTAATCCCAGACTGCCTGAGGAGCCTGTGGTTGCCTGAGGAGGCTGTGGTGGTGTTCAAGAACAAAAGAGATCTCGGTTGGGAAAGGGCCCTTTCCAGATTTAAGTGTAAACTATTAAAAGAGGTTGTGCTTAGGGCCCTGGGAGGACTCTAGCTTGGGGGAGGGGAGCCCCGCACTCCACTAACTTTGGTTGTTGCTCAGTTACTCAGGCTCTGAGTATAAGGAATGGGTCTGATACTAGCTCACATTTCCATAGAGACAATAGGGCATAATGGGAGAAATGCTTGCCTCAGAAGAGGGTGAGACCCTAGCTTGACTTGAGCCAGTGTGGGGGCAGTGGAAAGAGTGCTGGATTGGGAAACCTGAGTTAAAATCCCAGGTCTGACACTTCCTGCCCATGTGACCAACTTGCTTGGCATCTCTGGGCCTCAGTTGCCTCCCTTGTAAAATTCGGGGATTGAATGAGATGACCTTTCAGAGCCAGAAGAGCCATCCCGGAGACACTTTACTAGCTGTGCATGTGACCGTGGTAAGTGTCTGAGCCTCAGTTTCTTTACCTGAAAAATGGAGAAAAACAATATTCGTCCTCCCTACTCACTTCACATTGCTGTTGTGAGGATTCAAAGCAGCCTGTATTAGGCAAAGTGCTGTATCATGGCCATAATCTCCTTTCTGCAAGACAACTCAATGAGGTAGGAAAGTGGCATTTGGGAAGAGCAGAGCCCTTAGTGGGAAGGGACCTGCCTGGGGAAGAACGTGAAGCCCATGGGCTGAAGCGAATGGTGTGGAGGCCAGTAGGGCATCAGGGTTCGGGAACTGGAAAGAACCTGAGAGGTCATTTCTTTATCTTCCTTATTTTACAAATGAGAAAACTGAGGCGGACAGAAGTTAGGTGACTTGCCTAAGATCACACAGGCTGTACGTTCGGTGGCAGCATTTGAACGCAGGACTTCTGGCTCAGATTGGGTGCTCATTCCACTAAACCACACTTGTGGGGGGCTGAGGGACTGGAGAAGTTCAGACATCAGGAGGGGGAAGTCTGTGCCAACTGGGAGCTGGCCCCACCATCATCTCGTTCCTTTCCTCGGAGATGAGGGATGGGGAGGGAGCCTTGGAAACATCAGTCCATCTGGCTCCAGGGTGGGCTGGGAGAAGGGGTGCAGCTGAAGACTGGGGCGTGGAGGGGCTGTGGCAGACGCTTCTGTGGCTTCCTGGCTCCTGGGGCGGGCGGGGAGGTCGCTGATGAAAGTCAAAACCCTTGCGGTGTAATGGTAATCAATTTCTCCCGATCGATGTGCTGGGACGGACCTCCGGAGCCGAGGGGGGAGGGGGGTGCACCAGAGCACACACTCCCGTTCACACACACATACTCACACAAGCTCACGCCTACCGCTGCATCAGGGCAGCTCAATTTCCCTTCCCGGTGTTGCTGACTCGGCGGGTTTGCCCGAGAGCGGTGGGAAGCCGGGCAGGGGCTTCGAGGAGGAGCGCCAGCCGCCTATTGTAGACCTCCCCACCCTTCAAGGCGAGGCTCAGATGGCCCCTCTTTCAGGAAGTCTTCCCTGATCCTGTCTCCTTTCCTAACCCCAGCGCTCCCATCCATCCCAACACTTGGTTTCCCCTGGCGCTTTTCACACTCAGCCTTGTGTAGTTCCCTCAAAGTAGGGGCATTTTCACTCTTCCTTTCCCCATTGTGTGCAGTAGTGGATGGAGAGTTAATCTCAAACTCAGAAAGATCTGGTTTTGGGCCTCCAGACCTACTGACTGTGTGAGCTTGGCAAGTCATTTAACCCCTTCAGGGCCATAGGCCATCAATTCTCAAAGAATGGAACAAGAAACACTGAGAGTCCCTGAGACCCCTTCAGGGCCTCAGTGAGGGCCAAGCTATTTTCATGATAATACTCAGATGTTTTAATTTCCAATGAAGTAAATATCTGAAGATATAACCCACTTAAACAAAAGCTCTTGGTGGAGGGGGAGACTTATCAATACTTTTGAAGAGTATAAAGAGATCCTGAGACCCCAAAGTTTGAGAAACGCTGCATTGGTACAGAAAGTTGTTCCTTATGTCAGTGAAATCACACATTTGTACACAAGGTAGATGCTTAATAAATATTTGTTGGGTAGATGGATGGATGGATGTACTAGTAGTTCTGGGCCCTTGTCTGTCACCCTATTAAACTATAAACTCCCTGAGGACGAAGACCAGTTTATTCTTTACTCTCCCCTGACTCCCAAGGGCCTAGAATCAGCTATATATAGAATAGGCATCTATATAGTAGCTATTTCTTAAATGAATAAATGAATGATAATGGAAAGGCAACAGCCCAGCAGAGACGAGCAAATGGACAAGTGAAGGTACAGGTGTGCACAGGTTCAGTCAGTCAACAGGCATTTATTTATTAAGCGCTTACTGTGTGCTAGGCACTACACGCATGGTGCACATAGTACCAAAAGAGGCAAAAGCCTGTCCTTGCCCTCAGAGAGCTTGTGTTCTCACAGGGGAAACAATGTGTAAATAACTCATGTGCACAGAAGATATATGCAAGGTAGAAGAGAGGTCATCTCAGATAACAGGCACTAGGAGACATACCAGAAAAGCCAAGAGGTGAAGGTAAGGAAGGAGATCATTCCAGGCATATGGGATAGCCAGTGCAAAGGTGTAGGGGTGGGATGCTCAGGTAGACACACAGAGACAAGTAGAAGATGTAAGTCAAATCACAGCCATGACCATACATAAATAGAGATCATGGGGTCAGGATTTGCAAGCTCTGAGGGACCTTAGAGAGATCATTGGGCCCAATTCCCTCCTTTTACAGAGGAGGATCAGACCGACAGAGACAGGCAGAGAGATGAGACAAGATGAATCTAGGTCTGGATCCTGTTAGGGACATAGCAATAATGCAGTGGCGAAGAGAAATGCAGCATGGTCCAGGGGGAAAAACCCTTAGAGTCAGCCGAGGCAGGTTCAAGGCCTGGCTCAGCCACTAACAAATTGTATGCCTTGGACAAATCTCTTTTTCTCTCTGGGCCTCAGTTTTCCCATTTGTAAAATGAGAAAGTCAGAACAGATCATCTTTAAAGCTTCTTCCAGCTCTAGCCACCTGTGATTCTATGAGGCTATGGTGTAGACATGCTGGCTGAGTCTGCGGGTGCACTGGGCTGGCCTGTGTGGGTTTGTGGGTCAGCTAGTCCAACCCTTCCTTTTATAGATGAAGAAAGTAGAGAGCGTGGAGGTCACATGGCTTTCTTCAGGTCATACAGGTACCAAGAGGAAGAGTGGGGATTTGAATCAAGGGCCCTTTGGTTCACAAATTCAGCCTTCTTTCCACTATATCAACCTGCCTCTCAATACTTAGTAAACTTCTGTTACTATTGGGGGTATGGGTGTGTTCAGTAGTTCCATGTAGTTTGGATTTGCATGTGAGAAAAAGGGAGAAATGTAGCGGTGTAGACGTGTGTGAAGACGTAAGTTGTGGCCATGTTGAGAAGTTGGGGCGGAATGTTTGGGGGTTGTGATGTCAGGAAGTTTCAAGTTCTGGGGAGAGCACAGGCAGGGCCTCTACATGTGGTAAGTCCAGGGATGGAGTGAAGTGTGTGTTGGTGTCTGTTCTAAGGCAGTAAGGGGGAGTGCTATGAGGTGAATCTGGAAGTAGGGGCCAATAATCTGTAAGGAGTGGGGATACAAGATCCCATACCTTAACTCCTCTAGAGCAGGCTTCCTACTCTGCCTAGCTAGGGAACCCTGGGGAGAGTAGGAGGTGTGGGGAGGCCAGGCTAACCCCGGTAAGGGCAAAACTCAGCCCTTAGCCAGGAGTCCTGGCCCAGCCTACAGGGACAAGAGGTCTACCCCTGAACTTGAACTCCAGATGTGTCTGGGCTGACGGGAAGTGGGGGCTGGGAGGAGGGGGAGGGAGGGAGAGAGAGAGAGAGAGAGAGAGAGAGAGAGAGAGAGAGAGAGCCTGCTAGCTGGCTCTTAACCTCTTCCCTTCCCCCCATAGGCCTTCCCTGAGAAATCCAAACCCTGAGAGATGCCAGCAGCGGCGGCAGGGGGGAGGGGCAGGCAGGAGGGGGTGCCAGCACTGGGCTCAGTCGCATCTGCCTCCCGTCAGCCGGCTGCCAGTGCAGCCAGATGGCCTCCATCTGCCCAGCACACTGTGCCCAGCCTCCTGTGCCCATTCTTCCTTCTGTCTCTGTCTATGCCAGACTTCCAAGAGGGCAGTCGGGTGGGAGGATGAGAAGGGGGATGGGGGTCGCCCCCCCTAGAATGGCTGGATCTAGGATGCTAGGGCCATGAGGATAGTTTGGGGGTGGGAAGGATGCACTGGAGGGGCCAAGAGGGGCTGGCCTGAGCTGGGGATGAGTACCAGCTGTGGATAATTAATTGTCTGAGTGTCTTAATAGGGTTGGGGATAAAGACTGGGGAGCCTGGGGAGGCAGAGCTGGGAATTGGACCTGGGGGGGGGAGAAGTCTAAGGCCAGGTGACAGGGAACACATGTAAGGGGTGTTGTGTCCTTACCTTAGTGGGATGCATGCCACAGACCTGGGTACAGAACAAGAGAAAAGGAAGCAGTGTGGCAAGCTGAAAGGCTTTCCTGCCACTAGAGTTAGAGAATTGTCTTATAGTCCTGGCTTTGTTGTCACTTGCTGACTGGGTGACTGTGGGCCCTGAACTTCCCAGCCTTAGTTTTATTATTGGTAAAATGGGAATAATTATTTGTGAACTAGTAAGAATTGTTAGCTATTATTAATATCATAGGACCACATCTAGAATAGAAGAAGATAGCACAGGGGAAAGAGAACTAACTTTGGCGTCTCAGAACCCAGGTTCAAATCCCACTTCTGACACTACCTATTTAAACTCTATGCCAGTCACTCGGCCTCTGTGGGACTCAGTTTTCTCATTTGTAAAATGAAGGGAAGAAGTCATCTAAGATAGATCTGAAGTCCAACCCCTTTTACAGATATGGAAACTCAGACCTTGTCCAAGGTCCCACAGCTGGTCAATGGCAAGGTCAGGCCTCAGATCCAGCCAGGTCTTTTGACTCTCATATTTTCCTCAATTTATCTGACAAGGCAGCTTCCTGCATTGGGTGGCTAAGAGGAGGGTCTCATAAGCAGGAGGCTCAGAGAAGGGTCTCTGACCAAAGAAAGGATCAGACTTGGTCCTCTTACCCAAGCCTGCCCCCACTGCCTGGGCCCAGAATAAAAACTGACTGAGCACCCCTCATCCCTGCCTGTTTCCTGTTTCTGCTGTTATGTGTTGGAACCACTGACTGTGGTCTGGTCTGGAGAGCAAGGAAACTTCCTGAATCAATCTGCCAGTGACCTTGAGTGTCTCCGTCTTCCCTAGGCCGAGTGTTTGGTGTGGGAAAAGGCCCAGACTATAGGGGCCTGGGAGGAGCCCTAGCTCTTGGCTGCAGTGGCTCCAGGCCTCGCCAAGGGGATAGCCTTGATTGTCTCCCAAACAAAAACACACACACACACACACACACACACACACACACACACACCCTAGGGTGGTGCAAAGAACCTCACATTTATTTATACACCACTCTACAACTCAAAGCATTCACACCCAGTCCCTCTTTCCTCTGAGTCTTGCCATGGCCCCATGAGGTCTACAGGCCTGGGATTATTAGCCTTATTTTTACAGAAGGAGAAACTGAAGTGCAATGATGTAGTGGCTTTTCCTCCACTGGAGGGTTTGCAAGTGAAGGGTAGATGACCAGTTTTCAAGAATACCATGAAGAGGGTAGGGAGATTCCTGCTCAGGTAAGGGTTGGGATAGATGGACTCTCTGGTACGTTCCAGTTCCGACTCTGTGGTTCTGTGATCATAGGCTGGAGCTGAGATTTAAACCCAGTTCTTTTCATCATGATCATCTCTTTTCATCATGATAAGGTGAGACGTGGAACTGAGAGATATCGTACGCGTGTCTATTTGTCAAAGTGTCTCTGTGTGTGTCCATTTGTAGGAGTAAATATGCTTGTGAATCTGTGAACAATAGGTATTGATGTGTATGTGTGTGTGTGTGAAAGAATGTGTTGTATGTCTGTGTCAGAACATATTTCTTTGTATCACATGTATGTGTCTATTTGTGGAAGAATATGATTGTTTTTGCACTATTAAAACATTTTTTATGTATCTACATATATTTTAAGAGGGTTTTTCATGATGAAAAGCCACAGGCTCATTGGTTTCGAGCTGGAAGAGACCAGAGGCCACTTAGGCCAAGCCCCTCATTTGACCGATATTATATGACTTGCCCAACATTACATAGGGAATGTGTAGCTAGGTGACCCAGTGGATCGAACACTGGGCTTGGAGTCAAATTTGGACTCAGACACTTAATGACTGGGTGATCCTGTGCAATCTCTGCCTTAGTTTCCCCATCTGTAAAATTAGGATAATAATAGCACCTACTTTCCAGGTTGTTGTGAGTGCCGAAGGAGATAGTAATTGTAAAGCACTTTGCAAACCTCAAAGCACTATGGGTATTTGAACGCACATCCCTTGACTCAAAATCAAACAGTCCGTTCACATCCTGCTCCCTGCTTCTGTGTATACACACGTATGAGGTTCCATTTGTGACAAACGTGTTTACACGTCCATGTATTCCCAAGTCCGAGTGTTTGTGAGTATGAGGACTATATGGCAAAGTCAGCTTCTCAAATCTTTAAAAACCAAAGCCGAACCCTCACCTTGGTTTTTGAGGCCCATCCCATCCCTCTCCTCCTCATCACCGCTGAATTTCTGAAAAAAAAGTGGGTATACCTTGTGCCTCCATCTGCTCACAAGTTGTTTTCTCCTACTGCTCATAGTTTGGCTTTCACCCCAACCACTGCTGAAACTGCTTTCTCAAAGTTCACCGATGATCTGATTGCCAAATTTTTGTTATTGTTCAGTTGTTCAGTTGTGTCCTACTCTTCATGACCCCATTTGGGGTTTTCTTTGGCAAAGATATTGAAGTGGTTTGCCATTTCCTTCTTCAGCTCATTTTACAGATGAGGAAACTGAGGCAAACAAGCTTAAGCGACTTGCCCAGGGTCACATAGCTGTCTGTGTCTGAGGTCACATTTGAACTCAGGTCCTCCTGACTCCAGGCTCAGCACTCTATCCACTGAACCTTTTATCAGTTCTCATCTTCTTTGACCTCTTTAAAGTTTCTGGCACTGCTGGCCATTCCTTCCTGCTGGACACTTTCTCTTCCCATAGCTTCAAGAGATATTGCGACATCTTTGCCTCCTTTGCTGCCTCCTCTTCATCTTCTCGATCCCTTAATAAGTGTTTCTCAAAGGTCTGTCTTTAGCTCTCTTCTCTCCGCCCCTTTTAGGTCTCATTTGTCCCCTTGATGGCACCTAGCATCTTTATGCTGTTGACTTCTAAATCAGTTATCTCCAGGCCTAATCTCTCTTCTGAGCTCTTGACCTTCATCTCCAGATGCCAACAGGACATCTCCACCTGAATGTCCTATCAGCACTTCAAAAGCAATATGTTAAAAACCAAAACGGCTCATTGTCCTTCCCACCATACTTCCTGACTTCATTATCTCTCCCTGTGGCATCACCATTCACCAAGGCACCCATGTCAGTAAGCATAGGGCTCTCTGTCCCTTCCCACTCCTCATCTCTCCTATACATCAGTTAGTGAGTCTGGTCAGTTTCCCCTCCACAATTTCTCACAATTGCCCCCTCTTCTCTAGTCCTATGGCTGCCACCTTATTACAGACCCTTACTACAACTCCCTGGACCATTGCAATAGCCTTGTAAGAGGTCTTCCTGCCTCCATTCTCCCCACCAATCCATTCTTCCTACTAATGCCACGGTAACCTTACTTACATGTTGATCTAGTCACATCATTACTCTGTTCAAAAGGTCTTCAATGGCTCCCAAGTAAAGTCCAAACCCTTTTAGCTAACCTTGAAGGGCTTCCACAGTATGATGCCACTGTATCTTTCCAGCCTTATTTTATATTGTTCCCCTCCAAGTACTGTAGTATAGGTTCTGGTTATACTGAACAGTTCTCTGTCCTGACCGCCAACTCTGTGCTCTCCTGTCTCTGTGCCTTGGCTCATAATGTTCTTCCTTGGAATGCCCTCCCTCCCCTTCTTTGTCTACCACTCTTTTAAAGTCCATCTCATATGCTCTCTGTAGCACACCCTGACCCTATCCCTCAGCTAGGCACGGCCTTCCCCTTTGAACCTGACAGAACATCTTCTTCTGTACCTCTCTGATGTACTTGGGATCATGGGATCATAGATTGAGAGCTTAAAGAGACCTTGGAGGTCATCGAGTACCACCTTCTTCCCCATTTTGCGGATTAGGAAACAAAGATCTAGGGAGGTTAAAAGATTCGCCCAATGCCACGCAGCTAGTGAGCTTTGGAGAGACTTTTCTGACTTTAGAGCCAATGGAATAATGTGATTATAGCTATCCGTGTCTATGTCTAATGACCTAATAGAATGAATGAATGTGAGATTCATGAGGCCAGGGACCTCGATCGTTTGTATCTGCTAGAGACTCTGCATGCAGTAGGTGCTTAGTAAATATTTTTTCATGAATAACTGGATGAGTGAGGGTTTGTGCGCATCTGTGTTGGGGGTGGTATGTTAGCCTCTTGAGCTTTTGGCCTCCATCCCCTCCCACTCTAACTCCATTTCAGTTGTGGTCCTCTAAGGGTTCTGTTTGGTCTCTTATCTAAAGGAGGGTGAAGAAATGGGGATGTTGTGGCCTGAAACAGAAGCAGCAGCGGCCTATGGAGGTGGAGAAAAGCAGCTGGGAGGGGCTTGGGATGGAGATGGAGGTGCCATTTCTGCATTATGGTTACTGGCTCTCTCCTATCCCTGGTTCCCTATAAGACCTCTTCTGGAGAGCTGAGTCCCAGGTTCTGAGAATGGGGAAGGCAAGTGTGGGAAAACCAAGGAATCTTCATAGAATATAATAATAACTCCTACTGATACAGGGTGTTAACACATTACCCCATTTTGTCCTCATAGTAGCCTAATGAAATAGACAGTAAAAGTTAAATTATACACATTTCATAGAGTTAAGAACTAAGGCCCAGAGAGGAGAGATTTGCTCAAACAGCCGCTAAGTTCAGAGCCAGGATTTGAACCAAGAGCTCTTTCCATTACACTATGTGGTTTACCCATTCAGACAGCAAGGAGCCATGTGTCATGGCCCAGGAGTCCTGGGTCCATCCCACTTTTGTTTCTTCCCTCCCTCTCTTTCTGGAGAGGATTGGAACCTGTGTTGGGTTCCGGTCCTGATCCTACTGCTTGTCACCTTAGATTTGTCCCTTACATCTTTGGGTTCCAGTTTCTTCATCTGTGAAATGGATTAGACATAGCATAGTAATACCGGCCATACCTAGTGTTCTCTGTTGGGAAGGATTGTTGTGAGTCTCGAATGAGATAATGGCTGTGAAAGTGCTCTGTGGCTATAGGGTACTATATAAATGTCAGCTATTAATATTGGGAATCAGCTGTGGCCTGGTGGAAATCCAGAGACATAAGAATGGGATGCACATTTGTTTAGCATCTACTGTGTGCCAGGCACTGTGCTAAGTGCTTTTACAAACATTACCTCATTTGTTCTTCACAACCCTGGAAGGTAGGTGCCATTATTATCCCCATTTTACAGTTGAGGAAATTGAGGCATGCAGAGGTTAAGTGACTGGCCCAGGGTCACACAGCTAATATATGAGGCCAGATTTGAACTCAGGTCTTCCTGCCTCCAGGCCCAGCTCTCTATCCACTGAGTCTGAAGACCAGAATTTAAATCCTTTTGTCACAGTAGTTGTGTGGCCTCAATTTTCTTTTCTATAAAATGGGAGTGACATAAGATCTCTATCCCAGAGAGAGATCAAGTGAGACCATGTGTATAGAGGGCATTGTCAGCTATAAAGTACTATAATAATGTTGGTTGTTGTTGTCATTGTTATAGGAGTTCAGAGCCCTGGGCTAAAAAGCTAGAGGTTTGAATTCAAATCTTATCACCTGCGTTCATTATTTGAACTCGGCTGGACAAGCTGTTTGACCTCTCTTGGTCTCAGTGACCCCATCTTTAAAATGTCAGAGATAACAGCACCAAGGAGTAGGCAGATGCTGACTGCCCATTTTTTAAAGAAACCCAACTCCCCCCTCCCACATCAACCCACCTTCTTCCCAATCCATCCTCCCAGCCCCCAGCCCCATCAGGGCAGCACAGTGATAGGGAAGAGCGGAACTTCCCTTTGGCCGGAGACGCCAGGCAATTCAAGGGCTGGAGCCTGGGCCTAGGGTAGCTGGTGTTCTGGCTGGGCCCTATGACAAATGGATCTGCTGTCTGTGCTGGGAACATTGCTTCTCTGTGAGGTTTGTTTATACGGAGCGGCTGTCTCAGACACTGCTGCCATTACTTATTTATAGAGAGCAGGGTGTTGGGGGCGGGAGGCACTGAGTCTGTGGCAGTGAGAGAGATGGAAGAGAGAGAGGTCTTCTAGCCTCGATTAGCTGACCTGCGGCTTCCTTTGAGGAGAGTCATCACTGAGGCATTGGGAGGAGGGGGTTAGTGGCTGGGGAGCCACTTGATTTGGGAGTGGGGAGAGGTAGGGTACCAGCTATGAAACGAAGGCTGGGGAGGGACACCCAGGCTCCCTTCTGTCTAGGGACAGAACAGGGACTGGCCTCAAGGCTGAGAGATAAGCTGATTACCTTCTGCATAAGGAAGGCTCAGGGGGATGGGGGCTCACCAAGAGACCAAGAATCATAGGATTATATAGATCTGGAGCTAGAAGGGATCCCAGAGAACATGTAGGCCAACTCCCTAATTTTATGCCTGAACAACTTACCCTCCAAGAGGTTAAGTCATGTGCCCAAGGTACGCAGGTATACATAGCAGCCAGGATTTGAATCCAGGTCTTTTCACTCCAAATCCAGGGCTCACCCCACTGTACCACGCTCCCTCCCTAAGAGCAGGATCCCAACTGAGAAATGCACGAGGGTTTCATTTATACAGGGTCTTCCAGACTCTGAGAATCCTCAGGGATGAGAATTCATCTCCTGAAAATTGTCCATTTTTACTTCTGGGCAACTCTAATTGTTAGAATTTTTAAAAATTATTATATCGAGTATCAAATGGCTTCTGGGTAGCTTCCCCAACTTTCTCTTCTGAGGCCAGATGATGTCAACAAGCATTTATTAAGTGCCTGCTCTGGGCTAGGCACTGTGCTAAGTGCTGTGGATACAAAGAAGGGCAAAAAAAACAATCCCTGCTCTCAAGGGTCTCAGTGTAATGGGGGAGAAAACATGCACACAACTATGCATGAATGTGCTATACGCGCAATAAATTGGAGATGATCTCAGAGGGGAAGATCAGGAAAGACTTCTTGCAGAAGAGAAGATTTGAGCTGAGCCCTGAAAGAAGTCACCCAGGATAAATCTCTTTCTTCCTTTTACAACCATTTAAGTATTTGAAGATGCCCATTGTTTCCCCCTCTATCTTCTCTTTTCCGGGCCAAACATCCCTAATTCCTTCAAACAATCCTTGAATGGCCTGGTTTCCAGTCCCCTCCCTACTCTAGTTACCCTCCTTCCAGAATTGAACACAATACTCAGGATGGGGGCTGACCAGAGAGCTCTAATCACAGAGGGACCATGCTCTCCTTCATTCTGGACACATTCCATATCATGAGACTTTGGGCTTAACCCTAATCTAAAGAAGAACCTTTTAAAAACCAGAGCTGTCCAATAATGGTCCTTGGAGATAGATATTCAAGCAAAGCCTGGATGGCACACCCCTTTCCTGCCTCAGAAAGCTATAGGGTGTATATAGGGTGAGAGGCTGGACTATACAGTCCCCCCAAGCCATACCCTGACTGTTGCCTAGGTCAGGCTAGCAGACAAGGACATCCGCTTTTTCTCCCAGTGCCCTGATCGCCTTTTCGGTGGCAGCATGATAGAAGGATACAAATCCTTGGGATATCCTTGGGGAACCTGGGTTCTAGTGCCAGCTCTACCCGTGACCTCGGGCAAGACACTTTCCTTCTCTAGGCTTTAATTTCCTCATCTACAAAATGGGGGTCACAATCTTTGCTCCCCTTCCAAATCCAATATAATCCAATTAGCATTAATTATGCTGTCTACTGTGCCTACCATATACAAGAAGAGTGCTAGATGCTGGGCATACAAAGACAAAATGAAAAGCCAGTTCTTACCCTCAAAGAGCTTACATTCACACTCTGATGGAAATGGCTGATGGGGAGCACAACATACGAACAAGTTAAGTCACAAATAAGCATAGCCGTGTTATTTTGAGGAAGAAAGATTTCAGACCAGCTTAAGGGATCTGGAAGGGCTCCTCAGAGGCATTGTTGTGAGAGCAGAACCTTGAACAAAGGCAGGGATTCTAGCGTTGAAGGTGAGGGGGGAATGATTCCAAGGAGGCAGAGGAATGAGGCAGGAGATGTATCGCTAAGGACTGGAGCAGAGTATGAGAAAGGGAGAAACATGCATTTCAGCCGGAAAGTCATGCTGAAGAGTTCGTATTTTAGCCTAGAGGTAATAGGAAAACAGTGAGGTTTCTTTAGCGAGGTAGCCTTGAGGGGACGACGTTGTCAGACTAACGGTTTACCTTGGTGTCCGAGTCGAAGTTGGGTTGCAGAGGGGAGAAACTGGAAGCAAGGAATCCAATCTCCCTCCCCAGGTGTAATCAAGATCCTACTGAGTGATTGGCTGGGGAAAATATATGAAGCCCCTGATGAGAAATGGGATGGTTTCACTGCGAATAACAGTTAGGATTATTAATAATGACATCAATCATTAAGATTTCTATAGCTCTAAGCAGCTTTCTTCCGGTTGTCCCAGGTGGGCTGGATAGAGTCCGTGGGACTTGACCCATCCTACTGCTGAGGAAGCTGAGGCCCAGAAAAGAAGAAATCGCAGAGCACACCAACAGTTTAGTTCTCCTTGATTCCCCATCTGTGCACTTGGGGAGAGCTCTGGAGCCAGGTGTGGGGACTGGAGGGATGTTTGTGTGCTCCAGCATGTGCACACATAATCTCTAAGACCCCTGCTGAGTCTAAATTTCTGAGATTGTGGCTGTCTTTCCAAGTGTGTTTTCTGAATTTCTATGTTTGAGTGTGTGTGTATGACCATTATGTGTACATTCAGGGTGTTGAGCCACCCCAAAGACTAGGAAGAAGAGAGCTGAGTCTTATGGTCTCTTCACGAAGGGGGGTAGATGACACTGAGAGAGACAGAGACAGAAGCAGAAATAGAGAGAGAGACACAGAGAGACAGAAAGAGTAGGAAGCAAAAGGATACTCAAATAAATTCATATGCATATTTGCAGAAATGGAAACCTGGGCCCCTCCCTCCCCAATACTACCTCCTTCCTCTCTCCTCAATCTCAGGCCTCCCTGCTGTCACTCCAGCCTCACCCTCTCCAGGGGGGCACTCCTGAGCCTGAGAATGGGGTCTGGGTAAGTAGGCTCAGTAGCTCCCACCTGTCCTCCACCCCCTTTGGCATACCCCCTGCCCGATAATGGGTTTATAGCTGCCATCCTGGCCTGGTGCCCAAGGTAATTGAGGGCTCCAAGGGGTTGGGGGCTGGACAGGGGAGGGGCAGCTGGAACATTCTTTCCTTTGCCTCCCACTCTCCTCCCCTTCCATCCTTTATCTTGGATGATTGCCCACTATTGAGAGGGAATTTATATTCTTAGCACTGGAAGGTCCCCATAAAACTAATCCAACCCCCACATTTTACAGAGCAGGAAACTGGGCTTCAGAGAAGTGACTTATCCAAGATCACCCAGTGTGAGTAGCCCATAAGCCAGGTGTCCCCTCTTGGTCTAGAGTTCTTTGCATTGCACCCCACTTTTAAACATAGATCAGCTGGAGAGGAGTAGGAGGATAGGTCCTGGGTCCCCTGTGTTAGGGCAGGGCCCAGCTTCATGACAGCCCCCCACACATTACCTGGGATGCCTCCTTAGATGACAGTTCCTGATCCTTTCTTCACCTTTCATAGCCCTACATATATGTGCTCCCCAGAAGGGCCCTCACTCTTGGGCTTTTAATCAGACAGTCAAACTGTTCTAGAGAGCTTCCCAGGTGAGAGCTGCCGTGCTCACTACAGAGGAGTAGAGAAGATGAATGTTGATTCTCAGCCCTCAGATTTAAATAGTCTAGTTGGGGAAACCAGGCTCACACATTGGAGAAAGAGGACAATTAGGGGCTAAAATCTTTCACCTCAGCTTTCAGTCCCACTTCTACCACTTGCTAACTATGTGGCATCCTGAACAATGGTCCAAATCTAATAAGAAGACATCTAATAAAGTTAAATGTAAAAGCCCTACACTTGGGTTCAAAAAATCAGCCACCCAAGGGAGGGTGCGGGAGACATGCCTGGACAACACATAACATGGAAAATGATCTGGAGGTTTTAGTGTGCATAGCTCACAAGCTTAAGATGAGTCATCTGGGTAGAATGGCAGCCCAAAGCTTGAATTCAATTTTAGGCTGTTTTTATAGAAGCATGGGGTCCACAAGTAGGGAGTCTCACTATGTCCTGGTCAGGCCACATTTGGAGATTCTGAACAATCCTGGGTGCCCCATTTGAGGAAGGACATTGACAAATTGGAGCACATCCAGACAAAGACAACCAGGATGGGGAAGGAACTGGAAACTAGGCTTTCCAAAGATGAGTTGAAGCAGCTGAAGGTGTTTATCATGGAAAAGAGAAGGCTTAAGGGGGACATGATCACTGCCTGCAGATGTTTGAAAAGTGAGTCCTCCTTCATGGGGAGGAGTAAGAAAGGCAGATGTGGTCTAGAACAGCAAGTGTACAGGTTTCATAGGGTGGAGATTTTTGAACTACTGGTCCTAAAGTCGAGTTCCTGCTGTGCCACTCTGCGTATTTATACAAAACAGAGGTTCTTCACCTTGTTGGGGTCCTGGATCCCTTTGGCAGTCAGTCTAGGGAAGTCTACAGAGCCCTTCTCAGAATAATGTTTACAAAGGGATATAAATGGATCACAAAGGAAAGCAATTATATTGAAATATGGTTATCAAGTAATTTTTAAAAGAAGCTCACAGATTCCCTGAAATCTATCCATAGAGTGTTTGGGGATCCAGGAACCCCAGGATAATGATATCTGATCTAGAATGTATAGTTTTAAGGGATTGTTCTAGTGTGGTAGGTTCTTGGATCTAGTTCTAGAATGCTGAGCAATAGGTATGGATGGCAAATCACAGAGAATTAGAACTGGGAGTAACCTTAGGGATTATCCGTTCTAAAGCCTCCCCTCCCCCTCCATCACCACCATTTGACAGATGAGGAAGATGAGTAACAGAAGATTTACCTAAAGTAAGAATTGGAACCCAGATCTGCTAATTCCAAATCTTATGTGCCCCTATGCCCCACCCTCGAATCATAACTACCTCTAGTTACAAACTCCAGTTCTGCAAATTGCATAGGAATATTGTGGACCCTTAGGGGAAAGGGAGAAGGAGAGAGAGAGAGAGAGAGAGAGAGAGAGAGAGAGAGAGAGAGAGGAGAAACGAAGGAAGGAAGGAAGGAGAAAGAAAGAAAGAAAGAAAGAAAGAAAGAAAGAAAGAAAGAAAGAAAGAAAGAAAGAAAGAAAGAAAGAAAGGAAGGAAGAAAGAAAGGAAGGAAGGAAGGAAGGAAGGAAGGAAGGAAGGAAGGAAAGAAAGAAAGAAAGAAAGAAAGAAAGAAAGAAAGAAAGAAAGAAAGAAAGAAAGAAAGAAAGAAAGAAAGAAAGAAAGAAAGAAAGAAAGATGGGAGTAGAGTCCAGGGAGAAGAGAACAAAGCAAAAAAGCATCAGGGAATGGAGTTCCCACTGCACTTGGAGCCAGGAGACCTGGATTTGGGACCTGGTTCTTTTAGTGACTCCCTAAAGTGTGATCTTGCTTAAATTACTCCCCTTATCTGAGTTCAGTTTCGCCCTTTGTAAGATGGCTGGGGGATTGGTGGGGGGTATGTGGGAGTATGATTTAATGATCTCTAAGCTCTCTTTCAGCTCTGATGTTCTGTATTATAAAGTCCCTCCCAGTTCTAATCTAAGTATGAACTTCTGTGGTTCTAAGATTATTTCCTTATGGGACTAAACCATGGTCCCACTGGAAGCAATTAAAGACCCAATTAAAGCAATTAAAATGGACAGTGAGCCCAGTCCTCCTGCCTCCTTGCTGAGCTAGGGGAAGCTGGCACCTAGTTGTCCAGGCTGGCTTTGCCCAGGGGTGGACAAGTCCCCAGGCCTGGGTCCAGTTAGTGAACTGAAATGTCCTACAAAGAGGCAGGATGCAGGAGGGGCCAGGAAAGCCTGGTGCCAGAGCAGGCAGATGGCATGGCTGGTGGCAAGGAAAGCATGCCCAGGAAGAGGAACTGAAGCCAGGGAAGGGAGGAGAGACAAAGACTAAGACAGAGATGGGGTTCAAGGGAACCAGAGAAGAAGGCGCCTGTGAACCTATTTTTTGTATGGGGATGTGTCTATAAGGATGGGAGGCAGTGTACTTGGGTGGATATATTTGGGCATATGAGTATGTTTGGGGCTGTTTTACATCTTTCTTGGTATGGATGTCCCTGCATATTTATTTGGGGTTCTGGATGTGTCTGTGTGTACATCTAGGTTTGGGAATCCTAGGACAATGGGTACTGATTGATCATACGGCTCTCCTGCATTTGGCTGCAATAAACAGCTGGTGCCCTCCCAAGGGCCTGGTTGGCCAATTAGGGATGTCCTAGCTCTCAGCTCCTGCCCAGTCTGCTTGAAATGGGCTTCCCTGGCTCTGGTGAGGGCTGGCACCAGGCAGTGGAAGTTCTGTCCCTTGTCTTCTGCTGGTGCTACAACTACCATGGGCACCAGAGAAGGGTAGAGGAGAGGAGAGAGGGAAAGAGGGTGGGAGGAGGAGAAGGGAGAAGAAAGTGTTCGTCTCCTTCCGCTCTTCCTCTCTCTACCAGGGAACCCAGAGTCCCTTTCCCCTAGTGCCATATGTACTATGAAGCAGACTTAGAACCAAGGGGCTGACAGGTAGGGGCCTCTTTCCTCATGTAGTGGAAAAGGGGGGGAGTATAGCTAGACCCTGAGGCCCTCTCTCTTCTCCACCACCACATCGATATCCACAGCTGTGGGCTGCTGCCAGGGTGGTGACCTAGATTTCCTTTTTCCTCCGATTACCAGGGGGGATGGGAGAGTGGAGCTACCAATTGGGAGGGGATCTGGGGAACTGGCTCACCCCAGAGAGTCCCTAGATGGGATTTCACACGAGCTAGCTCCTAGTCCTACCTGGCATTTCCTCTACTTTAAATCCTATTAATAGTACCTGGGCCAACCTCCTATTCTTTCCCACCTCCTCTCTCTCTCCAGTGTCTGTTTTTTTTTTTTTTTTGCCTAGATCTGTTTGTCTTTGCTCCAATGTCTCTCTCTCTTTGTGCCCTTGCTCTGCTGTCTCTGTCTCTCCATCCCTCATTGTCTCTGTCCCCTATGGGTCTTTCTCCCTCATTGTCTCCATTTCTTCATCTCTGTTTTCCCTTCTTTCTCTCTGTCTCTTTCTGCTTAGATATCTGTTTTTCTCTGCAGTTTCTCTGCCTTCTCTCCATCTCACTGTCTCTCTTATCTCTGTGTCTTTCTCTTTCTTGGGTTTTTTTTCACTTTCTGTCTCTCTTTTGATGTGTCTCTCCCCCTGGATATCTCCCTGGCTCTGTGCCTGTCTCTGTCTGTCTATCTGTCTCCCTTCCTGTTTCTACCATCTCTTTTCTAGTCTGTCTTGCCTCAGTCTCTCCATTTTTCCATTCCCTTCTTCTTTCCTGTTTCTTTCACCCTATCTCTGTCTGTCCCTACCTTTCTGTCTCTTTTTGTCTCTTTCTCCAGTGGTATCTCCTCTCCATTTTTCCGTCTGTCTCTTCCAGACTATCTCATTGTCTGTCAGCCAACAAGTGTTTATTAGCCCCGTGTCCCATCCTTCAAGATCTCTATGTTTCCTATGCATCCCTCTCCCAGTCTGTCTTTCTGAGTGTCCCTCTGCCTCTCTGGGTGTCTCTCTCTGTGTCCCTTTCCCAGGCTCTCTCTGATCTCCTGTCCCTGGGTGTCTCCCCATCTGTGTCCCTCTGTCTGTCTCTGTGCATCCCTCTCCCCCGTCTCTGTCTTTCTGGGTGTCTCTGTCGTCCTGTCCCTGGGTGTCTGTGCATCCTTCTTCCCTGTCTATCTTTCTGGGTGTCTCTGTCCCCCTGTCCCCGGGTGTCTGTGCATCCTTCTCCCCCATCTCTGTCTTTCTGGGTGTCCCTCTGCCTCTCTGGGTGTCTCTCTCTGTGTCCTTTTCCCATGCTCTCTCTGTCCCGCTTCCCTGGGTGTCTCCCCGTCCGTATCCTTCTGTCTGTGTGGCTGTGTGTCCCTCTCTGCTGGTTTCTCTGGGTGGCTCTTTCTCTCTCTCCCCCGGGACCCGGCGGGTCCGAGTACAGGGTGGTCGTGTGGTCCAGACCGCCATCACCCCCGGCCCGGCCCGGCCTGGCTGGGCGCACTGGGGGATGGGGAGGAATGTAGGTCAGGAGCGAGGCGGCGGCGGCGGCGGCGAACAAGGGCTCTTTCTGCCACCAGCCGAGCCGCATCCATCGGGAAGAGCGGGCTTCGCGCCCCGCCCCCCGCCGCTGCCAGCCAGCTTCCCCCTCCCCCGGCCCCGGCCTCTTCCCTCCCCGCCTGGCTTTTCCTTCGGGTCACCTGAGGACAGCGACCGCCCCCGCCCCCGCCCCTGCCCCGCCTCCCTTAAAGGGGCCGCCGCACCCTACCCCCTACCAGCCCGCGGGGGTCCGGGGCCTCCTCCGGGTCAGGAAGAGAGTCTTGGGGACCCCGGCTCTTCCCCGCCCCTCCCCTCAGCGGCGGGGTCACGCACAGAGGTAGCCGGCTGCCCACCCCCCCAGTCAAACGGGGCGCTTCAGGGGCACAATCTAGGGTTCCCTTTGGGCTCCTGGTCTACGCTCCAATGTGCCCCCGGTCCCCACCCCCTCCTCAGGTCACCTCTGCTAGCTGGGGGGAAAGAGGGATTTCCCACCAATTCAATGCGAGGATGTGGCCACGCATTGAATTCCAGGGGTCTTTTCTTGAGATGTAGAGACTGGACCACAGCCCGAGAAACACAACAGTCCAGGGGTGGAAACCATATGCTTTAAGATTCTGTTCGATTCAACTGGCTAAGCATTAAGCACCCAATATACTGCGAATGCCTCGGCAAAAGGGACAGACAAGTCCTGCCTTCCAGAGTTCTCCAGTCTACTGTGGGCTCCAGCACGTCCACGGTGGTGTAGATGCAAGCATACAGTGTCATCCCCAGAGAAGCTGAGGAGGAGAACCAGGGACGGCCTGGAGGAGGCCACCCCCACCCTTGTTATAATTTAAGTAAAAATAGGGATTCTAGGAAGTAGGGGGAAGGGATGAGGTCCAGAGATGGGGGACCCCTGTCTGCCACGAATGGGGAGCAGCTAGCAGGCCAGTTTGACTCGATTGCCATGGTCTGGCTGTGCTGTGTGTCTCTGAGAGATAAAGGGCAGTAGTAACAGGAAATAAAACTGAAAAGGTGGGGGGAGGCCATGTCACGGAGGGCTGAAGATTTGGTATTTTATTCTAGAGGCATAGGGAGCCACTGAAGATTTTTGAGTAGGAGAGTGACATAGTGACATGTGGGTTTGGGGGATATCACTTTTATAGATGACTAGAGGATGAGATGGGGGATGGAAAACCAATTAGGAGGCTATTGTAATAATCCAGGTGAGGGCCCAAACTAGGAGAGAGGCTGGGTGATTGGAGAGGAAGAAACTGATGCAAGCAACTTCCAGGGGTGGGGAACCTGCGTCCTCAAGGTCATACGTAGCCCTGTAGGTCCTTGAGTGTGGCATGTGGCTTCTGGGCTGCAGGTTCCCCACCCTGGTTGACAAACTGATTGGTGATGGGAGTGGGGGGGAGAGGAAAAGTCAGGGATGATTCCAAGGTTGTAAACCTGGGTAATTGGAAAGATGGTGAATAGAAATAGAGAAGGTTGGAGGAACAATAGGTTTTGGGGGAAATATAACCAGTTCTGTTGTGGATACATTGGATTTGAGCTAGAACATGCAAGTGGAGACAGTTTGTAACATGAAACTGGAGTTCAGGAGAGAGACTAGGGCTGGATATAGATTTGGGAGTCTTCTACTTGGAGGTGACCACTTTATTAGCAATGAAGAAATGAAACCAAAGAAGAAGTCTCAGGACAGAAGGTTAAGGGAATAAATGCCCATGCTTTGTGGCTGGGAGAAGGATGTACTGTAAGAAGATCTGGTCATTCCTCATATGTTCCAAATACCTCCTCTCTTCAAGGCCCAAGCCTGGAGAAAAGAGTTTCTTAGGCCCAAATAACAGTACTCTCTCCTTCTGACTTAGATGCAAGAGAACCCCAGCCCACTTAGTAAACAGGCCAGCTCCAGAGCTACCTCCTCCATGCAGTCTTCCCTAACTAACCCTAATCTCTTGCATGACAGTTCTTTTCTTTCGGTCCCCAGAGTACTTCTAGCTTGAGCCATAGCTCCTCACTAAATCTTCTAATAATAGTAACAGTAATAATAGCATTTATATAAGGCTTTAAATTTCACAAAGTACCTTACAAATATGATCTCACTGTATCCTCACAACAACCCTAGTAGGTAGGTGTTATCATCATCATCATTTTATAGATGAAGAAACTAAGGTAAACAGGTTAAACTTGCCCAGGTTCATATAGTCGGTAACTGTCTAAAGGAGGATCTGGACTTAGGTCTTCCTGACTCCAGGTTCAGTGCTCTATCCCCTGACCCATCTGGAATAAATGAAGAATATAATATATGATTAAGATCACATGAGATCATTTCCACTTGGGGGTGGGAAGACATCAGAAAAGGCTTCATGGAGGAGGTAGTCTTTGATTGGGACTTGAAAGATGGCTGGGATGCTAACAGGTAAAGAAGGGAGAATGGGGGCTAGAAATAGGAAGTCAGTCCAGGCACAAGAAACATCAAAGGTAGGAAAGTGTTGGATTTGTATAGGGGATGACAAGCGACCTAATGTAGGAGTACAGAGTACACGTTTCTCAGAAGTCCTACATTCCATGACTACACAATTTTAATCTTCTATGATTTTAAGATTGTAAGGCTCTAGAATTCTAAGACGCTATAGACTGCACAGTCCTGAGCCTTTCCCGGTTCTAAGACTATGGCTTCAGGATTCTAAGTTCCTGTGCCTTAAAATTCTGTGATTGCGTGATTACAACGTTCTGTGATTCTGCAATTGTCTGGCTTCTTGATTCTAGAATTCTAAGATTTGCATCTATGGATCTGAGACTATGGCTTTGAGATTCTAAATTTCTTCAGTCCTAAGATTCCATGATTATACGTTTCTAAGGTTCTGTTATTGTGAGATTCCATGGTTATGTGATTCTATGACAGCATAATTCTAAGCATCTATGTTTCTAAGATTATAGCTCTGTATCCTAAGATTCTGTGTTTGAATTATTCCAAGTGTCTGTGATTCTAAGGGATTCTGTGGTTCTATGTCATTCTAAAATTCTATGAATGTATTCCAAGGTGCTAAAATTGTAAATGACAGGGTTGGTTTTGTGATTTAGTATTCTAAAGTTTTGTGCTTCTCATATTCTATGGTTTTACTATTCTAAGGGTCCAAAGTTCTTTGAATCCTAGATTCTTATAATTCTGAGATTCTACAGTTCTTGGATCTTGAGTTCTTTGACTATGTGATTCTAGGAATCTGTACTTATAGAACCTAGCATTTTATGGTCCTGTGATTCTAAGGTTCTAAAGTTCTCCGATTCTTATAGTCTACAGTGCCACATTTTTGTTATCATCTTCAGATTCTAGAGTGTACAGATTTCTAACAATCTGTGAGGATCCCAAAATTCTGTGGCCATATGACTCTAAGATGCTTTGAGTCTCAGACTCTAAAGTTTTATGATTCTAAGATTCGGCAGTTCTTTGATACTAAGGTTCCTATGGCTGATCCTGAAAACTCTTTGGAGGCCTGAGCTCCCCTGTTTCTGTACCTCACTCCTCCCCAAACTGAGAATCTCAGGCAACCCATCTACAGAGCCAGAGCCACACCCAACTCCCAGCCTTTGAGCTGGGATGGATTCCAATACAGAACCCTGGAGGCTTCTTCCCAGCCCTTCCCGCTCTTCCTCCTCAGACACCATCCTCCCTAGCCCCTCTGTGGTTCAGGCCCTTCCCACTGCTACCCCTTGCCCCCCTCTCCCCATTGACACCCCCCCCAAGCTGGGCCAGACAGACAGGGACAGGTTGGTCAGAGATTGACAGGCAGGACAGACTAGGCTGTTTCTGGGGAATCATTATATAAGCCGTGGTTACACAAGGCCAGCTGGGCCTGGGGGGGTGGGGTTATATAAGGGCAGCCTGGACCATCCCCAGCTGGGGAGGAGGCTCTTAAAGGAACAGATTCCCCAAGGGTGAGACAGACGACAAAGATATGAGAGAATCCTAGACTAATCATAACAACAACAGACATTTATATAGCATTTTAAAATGTACAAAATCCTCATCTAATTTGAGCGCCACAATAACCCTGTGAGGTAGATATTATTGTCCCCGTTTCCCAGATGATAAAACTGAGGCTCAGAGAATTAACTGACTTGCTCATGGTCATATGGCTAATGACTTTCAAACTCAAGCCTAGCAGTCCATCTACAATGCCAAGCTGACTTTCACAGTCTTAGAGTTGGGAGGGGCTTTAGGCATTATCCATTAAAATACTCTGGATAGGAAAGCCAAGGCCTAGAGAGGGGTCTCAGCCAATAAGATCATAGGATTTTCAGATTGGCAAGGGCCTTAGAGATCAGTCAATCTAATCTCCAAATTTTACTGTTGAGGAAACTGAGATCCTGAGGAGGGCATGTGACTTGTCCAAGGCCACACAATGACCAACCTTGTGACATAGTAGCTGCTTAATAAAAGTTTATGGATCGACTGTTGATTGTCCAAGGTCATTCTGTGAGCCAATGATTAGAACTCAGGTCTTCTCCCTCCTTCCCCCTACCCTTGCTTTCCCCCTCACTCCCCCATAACTGGTCAGAAGAGTGCTGGGGAGAGATAGGGTAGAAGGGAGGGGCCTCATTTTACAGAAGCATTCTCCAGCCATTCCAGTAATCTATGGGGGCAAGATTCTGTTCTCTCTTTAGCTAGTGAGCTTCTTAATGGGGCAAAGTAGGTTGGGGGAGTCTGGGTAGGATAGTCTTATTCAGAAAAAAAAAAAGAGTGATAGGGCCATTTTCTGAAAGGTGAGCCTGGCCAGGCTCCAGAAGGTAGGCCAATAGTCAAGAACAAGAACTTGTGGCCTTTTGCAGGCCCTAGGTCTTAGCCTGTGGGAGGAAATAGAACGAGGCCTAGAGTGGCTGCAGAAGCCAGAGATTCCAGATGCTTGGTGGTGGAAGGCAGGGCCCTTTGTAATCCCTTCCCACTTCCTCGGCTCTGCATTGCAGTGGAATTGATTGCCAGGAGATCAATGGGCCCCTCTGGATTCCTGCCTGGGCAGTGGGCTCCAGAGGCAACGTTGAAACCTTCCCAGAGAGCCCTTTTGTGCCCAGGGCTGGTTTCTAAAGGGGAGGAGGGATCAATGTGCAGGTTCCTGGGAGGGGCTAGGTAATAACACTTCACTTTTCTTTAGGCCTTTAAAGTTTGCTGTGTTCTTTTTGTTTGAGCTCCAGAAGCCAGATAGTATAAATATTACTATTTCCATTTTACAGATAAGGAGACTGAGGTGCAAAGGAAATGGGAAATGATTTGCCCAGGGTAAATATGTAGAGTGAATAAATGGAAGTCAGGACTCAAACCCAAGTCTCCTGACTAGAAATCCAGCTTTCTCTCCACTATATCTCACCACCTCAACGGAGCTGTCTTCCACACCTCTGATGTCCCTGCACCTCTGGGTGAAGGATTCACCAGCCAAGGCAGGCAGGGATGGGGGGAGAATTGGAAGTGATGGTGCTTGGGAGGCAAAGTCTATAGCACTGAACCAATCAGCACCATCCATCCACCCAGGTGGACTGTCTGGAGGCAGGCCTTGTGTCCTTCCTCCTCCATTTCCTCCTCCACCTGTCTCTGGTTTTAAGGATCCAGTACAGATTTGCACAACCCAGGGCCCCGTGTGTGTGAGGGAGTAGAGGACAGGAGGAGGAGGAGGAGTAGAGGTCCAGATACATAATACGGACCCCGTGGAGGCAGTTCTCACGGTGCCCTCCCCTCATCTGTTTCTTTCCATCTCTGTGATCCCAGGAGAAAGCTGGAGATGGCAGAGGCCTGTTTGGGGCCATCTCCCTCACCCTGGCTCTTCCTTTAGGGAGACCTACTAAAACCCACGGAGCATGCTCAGTGTACCCCTCTCACATGGGCTCTCTTGACTCATTAGAGGAGATAGCCGCATGAGCTATTATGAAGCAGGGAGGATCCCAATGAGGAAGTCACGGATTGTCTCTCCCATGGGCCCACCAGAAGGAAGCAGTAGATAAAGTGGAAAGAGAATGGCTGCTTTCTTAGTCTACTTCAGTAGGACCTCCAATTCCCTAATACTCCAGGTAAAATAATAATAATACTAAAAATTGGACTTCTATAGCTCTTTAAGATTTCCCAGATGTTTTACAGATATCTCATGTGATGCTCACAACACCCCAGGAGGTAGGCGCTATTATTATTTCCATCTTACAAATGGGGAAACTGAGGAAGACAAAGGTTAAGTGACTCAGCAAAAGTCATACAGCTTGTAAGTGTCTGGGGCTGGCTTTGAACTAAGGTGTTCCTAACCTCAGGTCCAGCACTCTATCTACCGTGCCACCTGGGTAAAGCCTGAGTGTAGGATAAATACCAGGAAATTCCTCATCCCGGTGGGCCGGGAGCCAGGGGTCAATATGGGCAGCTGACGCGAAGGCAGGAGAATGGAGATGATCTCTGGTAGGTTGCCAGATGGAGGTGGAGAAGATCTTAGGAGCAGACAAGAGGAGCATCTTATGACTCCCAGGAAGGAGTCAAATACAAAGATCTCTTAGGGAGTTTGCCAAGGAATGGAGAATGAGAAGTCCCATGGGAGAGGAGGAGACAGTAGAAAGGAAGGTAGATTTGGAGTCAGAGGATCGGGGTTCAAATTCTGTTCTGTCACTACCAATGTGACCTTAGACAAGTCACTTCTGTGTCTTCAGTTTCTTAATTTGTAAAATAAAGGAATTGGACCAGATGATCTCCAAGGTCTCTTCTGGCTTTAAATCTGTGTTCTGAGCCTAAGAGATGAGAAAAAAGAGCTTCACAAATGGAAAATGGAAAGAGCTGCAGCCTGGGAGTTGGACAACCTTGGTCCTTATCCCGTCTCTCGTATTGGGCAAGTCACCCTTGCCCTCTGAGGTCCGTTTCTCCATCAGTCAAGTGACAGGTTTACATATGTCCTTCACACACTAAAATTGACTGATTCTGTGTTCCCGGCTTCTTGGCTCCACCTAGATGCGGGCTCTATGTTTGGAGGAAAAATCAAAGATCTTTGGAAGGGCTTAGGTCTCAGGGAAGTTGAGATTGATTCCCCTACCCAAGTGCCAAAGCCCAAGACTAGGAAAACAGGGTCTTGGGTGACTGGTAAGTCTGCTCCACTCAAGCTGTCTCACTGGTGAGCTATGTTCGTACACACCTGAATCACCATGTTTCCCTCAACAGTCCATCTGTCTGTTTCTTCCATGTCGTTATCATCTCTTTCTAATATGTCTCTGATGCTTTTGATTTATTCTAGCAAGATTCATAAACAACTATTTAACAGTTGGATCCCTAGTGCCTAGAACAGTGACTGACCCATAGTAGGCTTTTAAATGAATGTTGATCAGTAGATAGATTCACTGATCATCAAACACCAGAGTTGTAAGGATCCTTAGAGATCCTTGAGTTCAACGTGCTTATTTTGCAGATAGGGAAATTGAGCCCCAGAGAGGTCTCATTGTTGTCCTCAATAAGCTTCATAAACATTGGTTAAATGACCTGCTATGTGTAATGTACCCTACATATTGCTGGGGATCCAAAGATGAAAAATGTCTCCTGCTTTAATTTTTCCAGTGAGCCCCAACCACTTGCCTGATGCTCCCAGCTGCTCTTTGCTGAACTCTTAGGGAGGGGCCCTCTTCCTGGCCATTTTATCTCTGTATCTTCACCCTTTAAGCCACCATTTCTGCATCCTTCCTCAGTCAGGATTAGATTAGCAGACCGGGACACCTGGAGTAATCCTAGGGGCCAGGAAGTCATGTCAATAAGTCTTTTATTATTCACTTGCCATGTGCCTAGCCCAAGCAATATGGCACAGCCAATAGAGGGATCAGCCTTGAAGTCAGGGAGACTAAGATACCAGCATTGCTTCTGACGCACACTAGCTGTGTGACCATGGGCAGGTCAGTTAACCTTTCATTGTCCCCAGGCAACTGTAAGTTACAGAGGAATTGCTGATCTCTGTCTATGGAGGGAGTTTCCATGCTAGGAATTACCCCCAAAAGATTTCTCTTTCCTTCCCCTCACCAATACATGCTTACCATTATGCATTATAATAGGACAGGAGAAGAAGTCCTAGTACTTTTTTTATTTTTATTTTTGAGGCAATAAGGATATATGATTGGCCCAGGGTCATACAGCTAGTACATGTCTGAGGCCATTTTTGCACTCAGGTCCTCCTGACTCCAGGGCCAGTGCTCCATTCCCTTCACCACCCAGCTGCCTCAAAGTCCTACTCTTTAAGGATCTTGTTCTGGTTAGGTATACAAGACTTGGAGTCATTGAATTTTATGAGTCTAAGAACCTTAGAATCATAAGATCTCAGAGCTAGAAGAAACCTTCTGTCATTTATCTAGACTAACTTTTAGCTAAGCAGCCAGCTTGATGGAAAGAAGGATCACTAGATTTAGAAACAGAAAATTCAGAGGGAGACTTTCAATCTTCACTTTGCCACTCAAACACGTTTGCGACCTGGCACAGATCACTTACCCTCTCTGGACTCTATAAAATGACAGGATTGGACTAGATGATACCTCAGGTCTCCTTCCAACTCTAATTCTGTGATCTTGGCTGGCCATCTAGGGTATCCAGCCTTTGATATTACATGGCATGAAGGAACTGTGACTTTGGGCCAGTCCCTTCCCATCCCACAGCCTTCCGTCTCCTCCTCTGTAAAGTGAGAGCATTGGGCTAGAATAGATCACCTCCAAGTTTCTTTCCATCTCTGTGATCCCAGGAGACCAGCCCGACTGGTCTCTGGAAAGCTGGAGATGGCAGAGGAGTAACCTGTGGGTTCAGGAAGGTATCACAGTAACTAAGCGGCCAGACTTGTGGTCCAGATAAGAAATGTTTCAGGATGTCTAGAAAGGGAGAGATCAGTGATGGCTGGAATGATCAGGGTGGGTTCCAGCAAGGAGGCAGAATTTGAACTGAGCCTGTAAGGACTGATCAGATTTGGAGAGGAGGAATGAGAGTGTTTTGGGCAGAGGGAATGGTATAGGCAAAACTCAGAGGGGCAGGAGATAATATTTCATCAGTTCCTCAAGGATCTGAGAGATGTGATCAGTGTGGATGTTCTCCAATGATGGGATGCTCCCAAGAGTCCTTCAGGCTTAAGGGGACCTGTCAGAGGTAATGCTCTCATACAACACAGTCTTTGGGAGCCCAAGGTTACTGCCACACCCCAACACATGACTTTGGAGCAGGACTTCTGCCTTCAGTGGGAGATAAGGTTCAACTGTCTCATAATCTTCCATCTCCCCCCACCTCTGCCCCAAGCACCTACCCATAAATATTTGTAGAAGAGATTGTTGATTGATGGACAGAGAAAAACCCATGAGGATCAAGATGTTTAAAAAAAATGAACTGAGAACTTTAGCTCTGAAGTGGGCAGAGAGGAAATCCTTTTAGCTGGAAGTCAGTCTGAGGGAAAGATCTGAGTCCAAAGAGGAAGAAAAAAATCTCATGGTTAGGAGCCATGATATTGCCAGGACTGGGTAGTTGGTCTAATGCTTGGGTACTCAGGCACATCTAGCTTCGTGACAGGGCCTACAGCTAATTGTTGCCCACTCCCAACCCTATCTCCCCACCCTCCCCATCCCCACAGAGACCTAGAGGACCACAGGACCACAAAATTAAAATTGGAAAGGCCCTAGGAGATGATCTTAACTGTTCTCATGTCATAGACAGATCCCTAGCCTCTCAGAACACAGAGAGAACCCAGGGGCAATCTAGTCCAACCTTCCTGCTAACTCCTCTCCCTACCCCAGGTTAGGAATCTCCTCTCTGTCACCTGACAGCTTCATGAACACCTGCCCATGAGGCCCCTTTTGTGTAGCTCTGATTGTAGAATGTTCTTCCTTGTATCAAGCCGAAATCTACTTCCTTGTAACTTCCCTTTGTTATCTTAGTTCTGCCCTCTGAGGCCAAACAAAACAAGCCGAAGCTCTCTTCCAGCTTGACAATCTTTCAGATATTTGTGGTCATTTTTCTCTCTCTACTCCAGTCTGCTTCCAAGCTTTCTCTTCTCCAGGTTAAACACCTGAATCAACCTATCATCCTGGGCTTTGGTTTTCACCTGAATTTCTTCAACCTGTCATCCTGGGCTTTGGCTTTTACCTGAATTCCTTCAACCTATCATCCTGAGCTTTGGTTTTCACCTGAATTCCTTCAATCTATCATCCTGGGCTTTGGTTTTCACCTGAATTCCTTCAACCTATCATCCTGGGCTTTGGTTTTTACCTGAATTCCTTCAACCTATCATCCTGGGCTTTGGTTTTCACCTGAATTACTTCAGTCTATCATCCTGGGCTTTGATTTTCACCTGAATTCCTTCAACCTATCATCCTAGGCTTTGGTTTTCCAACTCTTTCAAGGCTCCATTGCCCACTTCTGGAGCCCTCTTCTGACTAAGCCTTTAGCTTGTCAGTCAACGCCTTCTTGAAAATGTGCCATCCAGAGCTGGACACAATTCTCCAGATAGGTCAGGTGCTAGAAGGTCATCTTCTTTCTCATTTGGACATGAGATGTGAGATTTGGCTTGATGAAGCCTCAGGCTGTCTTAGCTTTCTTGACTAGTAGTATGTCATGCCATTGGCTCCTGTTGACCTTGGAGTAAGCCAAACTTTCCAGGTCTTTTTTTTTTTCATCTATCCTACTTCCCAAGTAGACATCTTTGTGGTCCTCAGAGTACCTTGACAGCCCTACAAGAAAACGGTGGAATAGACCGTTTCTCTGCCCTACCCCTTCACTGCCCCACCTGTGGCCTGGCATCAGGAGAAACACCTGGCCTGGTTTGAAGTTTGACCCGGCCACACCTGTGCAAGGGAGAATCCCCAGGCAACATAGACAGGGAAATGTGTGAAGCAGAGGGAGAATGTTGTCTGCTGGCCGACCTGCATCCTAAGACCCAACTTCCAACCTTTCCAAGCCCCCACCCAGCACAGTGAGAGGATAGTGTCTGGCATATATAGTAGGTGCTTAATCAATGCTAGTTCCTTCACCGGGCCACTCAGAGCCAGGACAACCTTCCCCTGCCCCCCACAATGTCCCCGTGGTCCTCCATTGTCTTCCCCTTAGCCTGGCTCCCAAAGTCACTTCTTAACATGCAGGGAGTAGGAGGGTATTTGAGGACTATCTTGTGCTATCTTCCCATTTTACAGATGAGAAAACTGAGGCCCAGAGAGAGAAATCCACTGGTCTGAGGTTGTACACGGAGTTAGGATCAGATTCAACACCAAAGCAGAGAGGACAGGGGTGTGTGTGTGTGTGTGTACACACGTGTGAGCCAGTTCTGATCTCCTTCCCCCTCCAGCTCTCAGTGATGGTCCTCTCTCCTCTCAGAGCCAGTTTGGGTTTTTTTTTTCCCTTTCCCCCTCCCCCCACCCCAATCATCCTTCCCTGGCACAGGTCATCTCTCCCTCTCTAATCACCCACCCTCCCTGCCGAAGTTGGTGACGTTTTCCTTAGAAAAAGAAAAAGGGTGGGGGGAAGAGGAGGGAAAAGCCCGGGAAGGAGAGACAGCCTGCGTCTCCTTCCCTCGCTGCCTGCCACCTCTGGCCCGCAGCTGGCACAGGCTCCCCCCTGGCACGGGGGCGCGGCTTCTCCTGGGGGGGGCGGGCACAGGGAGGTTCACAGGATAACCAAAATGGCTTCCCGGAGAAAAACGGTTCCATCCCTGAGTGAGCACATCCATGTGCCTAGACACGCCTGACGTGCGGCGCACATGTGTGTGAGTGTGTGTGCATATGTGCACGCACATGCACGGCCCCTTGGCAGTGCTCTTCCTCGTGGGTTTCCCCCTACCCCAGGTTCATTCCTTACTCCCCATCCCGCCTCCTCCTCCCCTTCGGCTCCTGAAATGGCTGCCAGGAAGTGAGGGGGGCGGAGGGAGGGGAGGAAAGTGGTTCTCCCGGCCAAGAATTTGTTTCGAAAGTAAACAGCGAGTTATTTAAAGTGTGTCTCCTTCCCGCACTCTCTCCTGCTTGTGCTTCTAATAATTCCCCCACCAGTGAGTGTGTCGGGCTGCTGGCACATGTGACACTGACAGGCCACCACAGTGTGTGTGTGTGCGTGTGTGTGTGTGTGAACCTTCTTGTGTTTCACAGTCTTTCCACTTTATTCATTTGAGGAGTTGGGGAGGGCGGTGCATCGGCAGGCAGAAGGGCACACATGGGCACGAGCAGGGGGCAGAACTGGGCGAAAGGTCTCGCGGATGCAGGACCACGGTGGATCCTATTCGGGGCACTTGGCATGGCCTACACCCTGTTGGCACAAGGGGAACTTAACTCCTTCCGGAGAAGCCTGGAGGGAGGGGAGGCGATCGGGCAGCACACCAGGAGCTCCGGACCCCCCCTACCCCCTCCCCCTTTCCCGGGGACCCGCTCCCGGTGCCCAATGCCAGTTCCTTCTGAACACAAAATGGCCGCCAGACCGGAGGGCTCGCCTCCTAGGGAACGGGGGAAGGGAAGAGAAAATGGCTGCCGCCGAAGCAGCCCTCGCTGATGACTTCATCAGCGCGCGCGGCCTGGCCGGGGAGGCCGCCCCCTGCCCACGTGCCGCCGGGACGCCTCGCTGCCATACGCGACCGCCGGGCCCAACACGTGAGGCTAAAGAAAGGAAAGGCCTCACCTCCTCCGGGCCCACCATCTTGTCCCCTCCAAGAAAAGCCCCGGAGACAAACGGCGAGGCGGGGAACCCAGTGTCTCCCTCTCGCCCCACCGAGCCAAGACCAAAATAGCTGCGACTTAGCACCGTTAGCAGTTTTTTTGGGCGAGGTTTTTGAGGGAGAGGGCGGGGATGATGGAGGCGGAGAAGGGGGGCGCCTGGGAGGGATGGGACGCTCCTCCGGGGAAGAGGACGGGGCACCACGGGAGCGTGTCGGCGGGCTGGGTGATCCTAGAGGGGGGCCGGCCTTGGATGCCAACCCAGCACCCTCGTTAAGCCGAAAGCCAAGAAAGCGAAACACCCACGGGCCAAACGGACGAGGGGGGCCCGAGGGAGGAGGAGGGTGGCGGAAAGAAAAGAAACTTTTCTTTGGAAAGAGATTCCGATTCAGGTTGGCTCGGGCCCAGGCTGCAGGCAGAGGAGAGGAAGATGGAAAGTGTGGTCCAGACTCAGAGGAGTTCATCTGGTCAGCTTGAACAGAGGAAAGGAGACAAGAGATCTGGGGCAAGGCAGGACTGCCGCTTTAGCCAGCAGCACCCCAGAGGTCATCCAGTCCACCCCCCTGCCTCCACACGGGACTCTAGCTAAACCAACCCAGCCTGCTGAGAATCTCTCCTACTTAAAAAAAAAAATTATTTTCAAACACCAAGGTTTCCACAAATGCCCATTTAACAACGTGTTCACAATCCACTATTCTTTTCTTCCACATTTTTGATCCTCAGAGAAGCACTGTTCTGGTGCCACTTTGGCAAGTGGAGAAATTTGTGCCAAGAGAGGAAAGGTTCCTTGCCTTAGGTCACACAGAGTTAGGCTAGTTCCAAGACTAAAATCCAGATCTCCTGCTTCCCAGCCCAGGGCTCTTTCAGCTGGAGTTGGCAATACTGTCCCCCTACAAAGTAAGAACTTCAAATAGTCCTATGTTTGAAATTTTGTCAGGGCAAACACTCTCTCTAGTGATGAGGGTCGCAGCCCTTCTGGATCTTAGGAGAAGACATTTGTGAGTTGCTGTCATCTTAAAAATTCATTCCCAAGTAGCCAAATGTCTAGTGATAAGAGTCTTTAAACTTAGCAAGTCTGGCCCTTGGATGGTAGAAATGAAATCAGTTGAGCTCTCCACACCTCTTTTGACAACCTGTGCTCGATTCCACACCACCATGAGACAATGAAGGAGTTTGGTGGCATATAAACTCACCTGCATCTTCTGTTCTGCAGATTAAGCCCTGGTCATACTTGAGACCTCGTGGTACTTCTCTTACCTATAGAGATCATGTGTTTGCCTGAATCAGGTCTTTGCATTGTTACCCCTTTTAGTGAAGGTTGAAGAGAGCCGGTTAACTCCCTTTATATCCTGGAAGTACAGAATTTGAGAGTCGAAAGGGATGTCAGCAGCCATGGTCTAATCCGTGCCCAAAAGGAATCCTCTTTGTAAAGTATGATTTCTCTCCTGTATACTCAAAGGTCTCCAAACTCAATTAGGATCATGGGACCGTAGAATTTAGAACTGAAAGACATCTTGGGGGCCCATCTAGTTCAACCCCCTCATTTTACAGGCAGGGTAGTAAGACTTAGAGAGGGCCAGAGACTTGCTCGAGGTTACCTGACCAGTAAGTGGCAGAAGCGGGCCTTGAAGCCACGTATACCACTTCCAAATCCAGTGTTTTTCCCATGGTACTACATCATCTCCTCAACTTTTATATATACGTAGGGAGCTACGGCACTCATGGAGGAGAGTTAATATGGAAGAGATAACATGGAGGGCAATCTATGGGAAAATTTGGTGGTAGAGTGGATAGAGTACCAGGCCTGGAATCAGGAGACTCATCTCCCTGACTTCAAATCTGACCTCAATACATTTACTAGCCGTGTGACCCTGGACAAGTCACTTAGCCCTGTTTGCGTCAGGTTCCTCATCTGTAAAATGAACTGGAGAAGGAAGTGGCAATCCACTCCAGTATATTTGTCAAAAAAAAAACAACACAAAAAACAAAACCCAAATGGGGTCATGAAGAATCAGATACAACTGAAATGACTCAACAACAAAAATATAAAACTAAATAAAACACAGAAGCTACCCAATATCATGAAAACCCTCTGTGAGATTGTTTTTTGAGCCACAGACCCAGTGCTTGTGATGCCCTTTCCCCCTGGGTGGGTATTAATGCCCCCTTTCCCCTAAAACACATTTTTGAGCATAGGGATCATTGGGGAAGGTGGGGAAGAGGAACAGAGATGAAAGCATTTGTATAGGGAGTCAATTTTCCACTAGTTTGGTTTTACTGAGTGGTGGTGTATAATGTGAGACATTAGCCAGTTAATGTTGGAAATTAGTTTGTTGGGCATTAGCCATGGCATATTTTAAAATTCCAAGGATCTGTGATTTAGTTGGGTGGACAGAGTGGAATGCCCCTTCTGCCTATGCAAATTGCAGACTCCTCTTTTCCTTAATAAGTGGTTTTCATAGGTTGTTGTGGTCAAAAACATTCATCACCCTAGAAGCCAACCTGGTGATAACCTTCTCTGAACTCATCTGGACTGCTCCTCGAGAAGCAGATGTATAAGACAGTCCTCCCTGGGGGCCATATACAAAGGCTTTTCAGCTTGGTGGAACCTTTCAGAAGTTGTACTCTGCTATTACAGCTTTTTTGAGTCCAGGGCTGCTAGAGTAGGATGTTAGCTGAGGCACCCAATGGAGAAAGCATGGCATAGTGGGTATAGACATGAACTTGCTGTCAGAAAGATGGATTCAAATTCTGCCTCTGATAATTAGCCGAGTGACCCTGGGCAAGTCACTTAAATTCTAGCAATATGACTGCACATGTATAACCTATATGGCTTGCCTTCTCAACGAAGAGGAAGGAAAGGGAGAGAAGAGAATTTGGAACTCAAAATTTTTTTTTAAATGTTAAAAATCGTTTTTGCCTGTAATTGGAAAAAATAAAATATTTTTTAAAAAATAAACTCTATCAGTGAGGTAGCTAGAGTACTGGGCCTGGTGTCAAAGACTCGAGTTCAAATCCAGGCTCTGACAGTTATTAGTTGTATAACCTTGGGCAAGTTACTTAACCTCGGTTTGCCTTGGTTTCCTCATCTGTAAAATTGGGCTAATATTACTTATTAAATCAGATTAAATGATACTTGTAAAGTTCCTAGCACAGTGCCTGACATGCAGTAGGTCCTTAATAAATACTTGTTTCTTTCCCTTATATAATTCAAGCATTTCTCTAGATTCATCTGTTAAATCATAAACTGGTTGAGATTAGGTAGGAGTTCTCACATCCAGTTCCCGAGCTGATAGAATCTCAAATACTTTGAGTCTTTGCATATAATGATAACAGTAACAATACCAATGGCTATCATTTATATGGTGCTTTAAGGTTTGCAAAGTGCAATACAAATATTAACTCATTTTAGTCTCATAACCCTGAGACGTAGGTGCTATTATTATCCCACTATACCCCCCATATATACACGCAATAACATTTATTTAGCTGTTTATTTTTGTTTTGTTGGAGGGGGGAAGGTAGGGCAATCAGGATTAAGTGACTTGCCCAAGGTCACACAGCTAGTATGTCGAGTGTCTGAGGCTGGATTTGAACTCAGGTCTTCCAACTCCAGGGCTGGTACTGTACTCACTGCGCCACCTAGCTGCCCCCATTTAGCTGTTTATTGTTACAAATAGTTGTATATCCAGTATCACATTTGATCTCAGAACTACTGTACATATGTATTACTGTGGTCTTTTTACACACAAAGAAACTGAGGCTCAGAGAAATTAAGTGACTTGTCCAAGGTCACACAGCTTCTAATGGACGGAAATGAGACCCTAACCCAAATAACCAAACTAAGCCAGTTCCGCTATACTATGCTGTTGTTGCCGTTGTCATCCTAGGCCCAAGCTGAGAGCAGAGCAACAGCCATGTACAAATGAATGCATGGTAGCAAATGTGTGTCTCAGTGGTGGATGCATTCTAACAAGTTCAAAGTTGCTCTGTAGACTGGAGAAGCACCATGTTTGTTCAACCTTTACTCCAATTTGGCCCCTTGATATGTCCAAATCCCTGGGCTAAGCTGAGTTTTAACAGGGTAGGGCCTTGTGTGGCTTTGAGACATGATCCGAAATACCCCTTCTGAGGTAGGGTGGACCTGCCTGCAGGTTACACAGACTACCTTAGCAGTTTTGTCTGTCATAGAACAAATTGGGGCTAATATATCTGTAAAATGGGGAAGAACTGTTAGTACATTTTATAATTGGGATCCTGTTTGCATTTCTATTGTCTATAGTAATCACTTGTTTGTTTGAAGTAAGGGGTGCTTTGGGTCATGATAGTCATTAGTGCCTACCAGTGAGAGGTAGTAAGATCCTAGAATTTCACAAGTCTCTGCAAATTCCACAGGGCTTGCATCTGCAAAGCAGGGCCCTGACTATTTTCACATAAGACTGTTGCAATCAAGGAATAGGGTCTTTCTAATGCGAACTAATAATTGTCTTTCAGGCACCAAAAAAAAACCAAAATTCCAGTAAGACTTTGTTCGGTTAAGGAGTCATTTATTCTTCATCACTGAAGGACAGGAGTTATTGATAGATCTCAGGTTCATCAAATGTCAGAGCTGAGAGGGTCCTTAGATCACGGAACATCAGAGTTGAAAGGGCTCTTGGAACAGAGAATGCCAGAGCTGGAAGGGCCCATGGAACACAGGGTGTCAGAGCTTGAAGAGACCTTAGAACAGAGAATGTCAAAGCTGGGAGGGCCCTTAGAACACAGAATTTGGGGGTCGGGAGGTAACTCAGAACATAGAACATATAAAATATCAGAACCAGAAGAGATCTTAGAACATAAAACATGAAATGCCCAAGCTGGAAGGGCCCATAAAGATCCTCTTTCAGTCTCTCTTTGTATAGTCTTAGAGTTTAAATCAACCTAAGAAACCATCTAGTTCAACCTATATCTGACCTGAGAATCCCTACAACATTCTCAACAAGCATTCCATCATTTGGGCCCTTCTTGGCAAGCTTCAGCAAGAAAGAGCCCACTACCCCCTTGAGGTAGCTCACTCCACTTTTGCAATCGTTCAGGAAGGTTTTCCTTACCTTGAACCTAAATCTGCCTCTTGGCAACTTCCATGCCTGGCTCTTGGTTGTGCTCTCTTGGAACTAAACAACCAGGCTAATCCCTCCTGCACATGATGATCCTTCAGATACTTAAAGGCAACCATCATGTTCCCCAAGGTCTTTTCTTCTCTGGGCTAAACAGCCCTAGTTTTTTCAACCAACCTTCATCTTTCCTAATGTTGAAGATCTTCACTGCTCTGGTCTTCCTAAAATTTGGTGTCCAGAACTGAACCCAGTACTGCAGATGTGGTGTGACCAGGGCCTATCATCTCACTTGTTCTGAACCTCCCTTTTTTCCTAATGCAGCCTGAGGTCATGTGAGCTCTTTTGGCCACCCTATCACACCATTGGATTAGCAGCATGGTATAATGGATTGAGGGGCAATCTTGGATCAGGTGAGGTTAAGTCCCCACCATTAAGACATAGGCTGACTCTGAGCAAGAGGTACCGGCAACTCTTACCCAAAACTCTAAGGGGCAGAGTAGTTGCCCACTGGTAGACTGTATTGGTAGAGGGAATTTCCTCACTGGGAGCTCCCCACAGCAAGGAGATCACAAGTCCTGGAGAAATTTAAAAAATGATATCGTTGATTCGTATTCATGTGGATTCATTGTTGATCCATATTATCTTCCAGCCCATGCGGATGATCTGGTCCAATCTCCTAATTTTACAAAGGCTTACTTACTAGATAGATAGATAGATGGATAGATAGATAGATAGATAGATAGATAGATAGATAGATAGATAGATAGATAGATAGATAGATAAAGATAGAGCATTTATTGAACACTTTGCTAAATGCCAAGAACTCAAAGATAAGCAAAAAGAAAGACAATCCCTGTCCTCGATTAGCTCCCCTTCTATTGGGGGAAGATAACACAAAATTGAGATGAAAATGGCTGGAGCGGCGAGCAGTGTTAGGGTTAGCAAGAGGTACTGAGAGACTTGCTGGATGTCACACAGCAAAACTGTGGCTGAACTGGGGCCTGAACTCAGGTCTTCAGAACCTACCCCAGATCTTTCCTTTTTATTTTTGATCCCAAGCAATTCCTTAATAAGGGAGAGAAGATTGGGGATATTATTATCATTGGACCGACATAACCTGAGGCCCCAAGAGAATAGGTGAATCTAAAACAAATAGGAAACTCCATGGGCAGTGTCTGGGTCTCATGTTCCACTTATGGGCCCTCATCAAAGAATCACAGAACTGCAGCGAACAGAGCTGGATTTGTAGTCAGGAAGAGCTGAGTTCAAGTCCTGCCCCAGACACTCTTCCTAGGGTGTGACTGAGCGAGGCTCTTGCCTCTCTCGGCCATAGTTTTCTCATCTTTAAAATGGGGATAATAATAGCACTTCCATCACAAGTTTGCAGAGTGCTAGATAAATACTTGCTGAGTTGGAATCTTGCGTCACTCGCTAAACTTATGACCACTGACAAGTCACTTAACTCATTGTTACAATCACATTGTAATATGTAAAGCACTTTGCAGACCTATAAATGCTAGCTAGTAATTTTATTAATTAGATCCAGCCCCTTCCTTTTATAGATTAAGAAACTGAGGCTGATAGAGAATGTACCCAAGACAGTAAGGAACAGAGCTGGGATTCCCAAGAAGATCCTCAATTGAAATTCAGCCCCCTTTCCATTGCAGTAAATTGCCTCCCCCAGAGCTAGTTCTGCCCTCGGCCATATTAGCCACAGGGGGATCAGGGCTGGGCAAGGTAGTAACGGGTCTATTTCTGTGAACAGAGCAGGGCCAGAAGGAGCCTGCTGGACCCACCCACTGGCTCTTTGAAGATGGGACTTTGTAGGCAGCAGAGGCTCAGTGAGATGTGGATGATTTATCAATGTCAACGGGCCTCGAGCGCCGCATCCCTAGCGCCATGATTAATCCTGCCTCTGTGGAAGGTGACCCTGAGTGGGGAGGAGAGGATCCTGCCGTGGTAGGGCAGAGAGCTGGGGCCCAGCCGGGCTGCTGCTCCAGAAGTAGCCCAGCAGGGACAGATGTGCCAAGGACAAAGCAGTCAGGCCTGGCTAAGAGCTTGCCTCAGAGACTGCTTACCCAACAAAGATCCTAAAGCACTTTATGAAACGGTGTTCCTGAGGAAAAGAGAGAACTGGGGGAAAGAGAGGGGAGGTGCAGAAGGAAACAGCCAGGGCACCTGGTAAAAGCAAAAAGCAAAAAAAAATATTCCTTCTACCATGGAAATTATGGAGACCTAGGCTGTAGTCCTGGCTTTGCCCCTAAGACTCTGTGCAACCTTGGGAACATCACTTCCCATCTCTGGTCTTAATTCCCTCCTCTGCAAAACAAAGGTATTTGGAATGGATGACCTCTCAGATCTTCTTTAGCACTGACATTTTGTGATTCAGAGATCCTAGCTCGAAGAATCTGGTTTTGAAAATGTAAGGTGCGTTCTCAATTCTAGTGGCTATGTGAGTTTGCATGTGGTTTGGATATTAACTGGTCCGTGTTGGACATTAGCCAGCTCTCTAGCATTAGCTCTAACATGCGTCCCGTACAGGTCAATGGAAAGCTTGTTTTCAGGCTACGGGACAACGGGGGCTGCTTTAAAAGCAATCCGTGTCTATGTAATGACTATTTTTCCATTTCTGGAGCACAACAGTAAAGCTCAGCAGCTGCAAGAGACCACAGAGCTCATCATCCCGCCCAACTCCCTCATTTTACAAATGAAGAAATTCGGCCCAAAGGCCATCAGGTTCTGCCATACGCGGCGGATCTGGGATTAGAACCCAGAGCCTCTGACCCCAAATCCAGCTTTTTTTCTACTCTGCTTGGATTGAGTAAAAGAACCTCCCATGATTAATGTAGGAGTGTTTCATGGGAAAGGTGGAAGATCCAGGAAACGGCTCAGGAAGGGAAGAGTGACCAACCGGCAGATAGAGGAAGGCCATTCCAGGCAAAGCCCTGGAGAGCCATGACAACGGTGTCTGTGGTGCCCCCACCGCTGGGAGGGTCATTTCCCTGTTTCCAAAGTACAGGCTGTCCTGGGGCTGAATAAGGGAGGGAAGGAGCAAAGAACTATTTGCTAAAAATACCCCACTCCCTTCTACATCATTTCCTGGCCCCAGAAGCTTCCCCTCAGCTGAAGGAGAAGCTACGCCCTGGACGGGGGTTCTGGGCAGCCAATTGCAACCTCCAGGCCAAACTGTATCCCCCAGATTGCCAGAGTTCTGGGGATTAAATCAAATGGATCGTTTTCATTAATTTGCATACCACCCTGATTCGAAATCCATAACACACAGGAAAGGAAACAAATTGATATGCTAAAAATAATAGCTTAAGATTTCTATAGGGCTATATGGTTTACAAAGTGATTCCCTCATAGCACTCCTTTGGGATAAGTAGTAAGCATGATTGCACCTGTGTTACAGGGGAGGAAACTAAGTCTTGGAGAGAAGTAAACGTGTTTTGGTCACATAGCTCTTAGCCTCAAACCTAGATCCATCACACAGACATATTCCAATTTGTACAAACCAATGCAAATGTTCCTTCTGGGAAAGAGGCAGTGTAGAGGAGGAGGAAGGAGGAATACCTGCCTGCTCAGAGGAAGTCAAAAGTGAAGGAATTATGTTGTTGTAGACATGTGGCTCAGGGGTAGAGAGCAGAAGCTGGAGACAGAAAAGGCCTGAGTTCAAATCTCAGCTCAGACATTTATTAGCTGTGTGACCCTGGGCAAGTCACTCAACTTCTCTTGTCCTGTTTCCTTGTATATAAAATGGGAATAGTAGTAACACCTATCTAACAGGGTTGCTATGAAGAGTGCGCTCTCTCTCACTCCCTCTCTGTCTTCTCTCTCAGTGTGGCACAGGCTTGAAAGCCAGGAAGACTCCGGCTCCAGTGCCACTTCTAACACATACTTGCTCTGTCTCCCTCTATAATGACAACTATTGTTATGAGTTTCCCTTCTCCTGTATTTCTCTACAGACGTGAGTTGGAATAGATAGATACCCTCTGAGGTCCCTTCCAATGCTGAGATTCTACAATAAACCTCTTTTCTTCTACTGCTTAACCCTCTTTGACATCCTCAGCTGTAATTTTGGGTAGATGGAACACAAGTTTTGTCCATGGGTAATGTTTCTCACGCCCATCCATTCACCCATGCAGAGGATTTTCATGAACCTCTGTTATGTGACATGATGCGTGAGGCCCTAGGGGAAGTGCTATGGGGGACACGAATTCAAATAAGACACAGTCCCTGCCCTGACACAGCTTACAGTTTAGTAAGAAATATACGACACACATGTGGACTTGAGGTTTTTTTCTTTTTAATCCATTAAAAACATCAGTTGCATAAGTAAAGGATAGAGGACACCTGGATTAGTCAGTGATTCATGTTTAAAAAAAAAAAGATTTGTGGGTTTTCACTGACCTGAGGCTTGCTGTGAACCAACAGTGTGATGTGGTAACCAACACAATTCATGTAATCTTAGGCTTCATTGACAGAAGCTTGATGTCCAGAGGGAAGAAGATTGATAGATAGTCCCAGTGCTCTTTATCCTAATAATTATCCTAATTATTTTTGAGAAGGAGAACTATTTGATGTGACTCCAATGGTAGGAAGTCAAGTTCTGAGGATTCAATGAAAGGCAAGCACAGTCCCTGCCCTCAAGGAACACATGATCTAATGGGGAAATAACATACAAGCAACTCTCGTTTTGTGTGTGTGTGTGTATATGTATATATATACATACAAACATATAAACATACACAGCATACACATATATACACAGGTACACATATATACACACAAACTTTATATAGAAAATATAGTTATATAAAATATGTGTATATAAGATACAGAAATAATATATTTTACATACAAATATATAGTTATATATACATATATATATTTATCTAAACACATATATGTATGTGTATATATGCATGTATTTCTGATTGGAGGTAATGTCCAAGGGAAAGCACTAGGAGTGGGTTTGCGGGAAATGGGATGGAGAGAAACCAGAAAAATCTTCTCGTAGAAGGAAGAATTTGAACTGAGTTTTCAAGGAAGCTGAGCAGTTGCAGAGAGGCTGATTTTGGCTCTTTATAGAGAAAGGTTTTCTAAGGAGCAGAACTGTCCCTCCATGCCATAGACTACCTCATGAAACAGTGATCTTCCCGTCTCTGGAGGTATCCCAAGCAGAAGCTGGATGGCTATCAGTGTGAGTGCTATAGAAGGGGCTCCTACACCAGAGAAGAGGGTGAACAATCACTGTTTCCAAATTGCCAACTCCATAGCACAGTTTTAGTAGACTGAAAACTGTTCGCTGTCAAAAATCTCTACTTTTCAAATCCTTTGAAGAACCGTGCCTTTTTCCTTATCGCACACCTAAGCTTCTTCCTTCTTCCAGGCTCATAGTCTCTGCTGCCCAAGATCCTGAAGAGCCTGAAGAAGTCTGAGATACAAAATTTTGATCATTCTCCGCCTAAAGAGTAGCTTAAGTTGAGAAATACTATGTCGGGCAATGCTAAAGTCCCTTCCAGACTGGACTTTCTGCGTGCTCCGAGTGCCTGCTAGATCTGACATCATAGACTCTACATTCAAAGCTTCCTTCCAGCTTTAATAGTTTTTGTTCTAAAGTACTTTCCAGGTCTGATATTCCATCATTCTAGAGAAGTTCCCATTTCCTATTTCTCACAGCTCCAAGTTCCTCTGAAGTCAGTGGAGAACTTGGGTGTTGGAGAACAATATGTCCTGTATGTAGGGTTTGTTCTGGGCCTGACCGACTCATATTCCAAGATGGTCACAGTGAGGTGAGGCTGGTATCTGGAATAGTGAAGTATGGTCAGAGGTAGAGCGCTCAGGCCAAAGGAGGCTGGATGGATCCCACAGTGCCGAGCCGCTAGGCAGTATTTGCAGCCCACTGCTCCCTGGGAAAATGCCCCAAGTGCCCCCAGTCACATGGCCTAGTGCCCACTGGAGCATTCCTTGCCCTGAATTGGGCCCAGGTACTAGAGGCCAGAGGGCCTTAGGCAGCAGGAGGAGCTAGGGAGGAGCCGAGACCAAATGCCCAGGTTGGTTCAAGCCCAACTGGATGGAAGTCTTTGGCTGGGCATCTCCCCAGCTTTGAACGTGTCTGGCTGGTTTTGGGCAAGGGTTATTTCTCAGCCTTTGGCTGGTCCTGAGATGGAGAGACCTCTGAGCAGAGTTGTTCAGAGCCAGCCTGTTTTCTGGCCAATCCCGTTCTGTACACCATTGGGATATGCTCCCAGAATGCTGCTGATTGTCGGTCCTTTCTTGTCTTCTCTGCCCCACCCTCTAGTTCAGCCAGGTGTTACTGGTTGCCTGTTGCCACCTGAAGGGCTTGAGCCAGCTTTACTGGCATTGGCTTTTGTCCACAGGAATCATCCAAAACCTCAGAAGCCAGGGCAGGTGATGGCTTGAGTGATCAAGGCTGGCGATGGTTCCTTTGTCTACATAACAGTAGCTGACATTTAGTACTTGCTGGTTTACACAATGCTTTACAAAGCACATCCGCTATCTCTTTCGATCTTTGCAACAGTCCTGTGAGGTAGGTAGCACTGAGACCATTATCCTCATTTTACAGATGAGGAAACTGAGTCATAGAGCAATTAAGTGACTTTCCCAAGACCACACTGCCCAGTCTTCTCCAGATTCAGTGTTCTTTCTCATATAGGGCCACAGCTGAAATATCATGGTCACTTCTAGGTGCTCCTGTGTTAGAAAGGCCACTGCTAAGCTGGAACATGTCAAAAGGGGGAAGACTGGGATGGGGAAGGAAGGAAGTCACATGAGGATCTGTTGGAGGAACTAGGGATGCTTACTATGAAAAATCAATAAATGAAATGTGTGCTAGGCACCAGGGCCAAAATCAACCCCTGCCCTTAAAGGGCTTATATTTTAATGGAAGGGACAACATGGAAAGAAATATATACGTACACAATATATACAGATAAATAGAAGGCCACTTTGGAGGTGAAGGCATTAGTGTCTGGGACAGCTGGGAAGGGCCTACAACAAATAGTGTAATTTAAGCTGAATCTTGGAGGAAGATAGGGAAAGGAATAGTTGGCGGTGAGCAGGAAGAACATTCTGGACCTGGAAGACAGCCAATATGAAGGCGTAGCAATGGAAGGTGGAGTGTTGTATGAGAGGAAAACCAAGTGGCTTAATATGGTTGGATTGTAGGGATTGGAAAGGTAAGAATAAGACAGATTGTAAAGAGCTTTAAGTTAAAAAAAAAAAAAAGAACTTTACATTTGCTCCTGGAGGTAATAGGGAGCCATCGGAATTTACTGAAGGTGGGGAGGGGTATCACGGTCAGAGCTGTGCTCACTCTGACAGCCTTGTAGAGGTTGGCTTGGAGTGGCAGGGGGGTAGCTAGCATTTATATAATGCTTTAAGGTTTTTGAGGCAGTTTTTATGTTAGCTCATTTGATTCTCATAACAACTCTGGGAAGCGGGAGCTATCATCGTCTTCATTTTACAGATAGAGAAACTGAGGACAAGGGAAGTTAAATAGTAAACGGGTGAGACAGGATTTGAATCCAGGCCTTCCTGACTCCAAGTCCAGAGCTCAGTCCATTGTTCCACATAGCTGTGTGAATGGAGAAAGTAGGATGAATGCAAGGGAGGTTACGAAGGAAGAAATGGTACTATTTGGTAACTGATTAAATATGGAGGGTGAGCCAGGGTAAGGATTTGATGATGATGAACTCTGAAATCTGGGTGACCGAGAGGACGGTGGTGTCCTTGACCATAAAAGGGAAATTTAGAAGACAAGAAGTGTGTGTGTGTGTTTTGTTTTTTGGAGGGAGAAGGCAGGGCAATTGGGGTTAAGTGACTTGCCCAAGGTCACACAGCTAGTAAGCATGTCAAGTGTCCGAGGCAGGATTTGAACTCAGGTCCTACTGAATCCAAGGCCGGTATTCTACTCACTGCACCACCTAGCTGCCCCTGAAGACAAGAAATTCTGAGAGGTGAGAAAATGAGAAGAGAAGGGTTAAGAGGAACCTGGTTCTGATCATCATGCCCCAGAAGGGCTGTCCTGGGGAAGAGACTGCAGACTTGGGCTGCTTGACTCTAGGGGGCAAAAAGAAAGGCCTGTGGGTGGAAATTACGGAGATTCAGATTTCAGTTCAGTATGAGGAAAAGCTTCCGATCAGAGCTGGCCAGTGACCGGCCCCACCCCTGCTCTGACCCAAGGAGGTCGGCAGCTGCTTAGACTTGCTCCCTGTTTCCAACACAAAGCGCTACATCTGGTAGCTACTTATTTGGGTTTTGTTGAACAACCGAGTGGACAAAGGAAAAAGCTGCCATGAGAGGTGATACCTGGTTCCCCATTTTAAGATCACAGATTTAGAGTTCAGAGGGACTCTTGATGACCCCATTTGGGGCTTTCTTGGCCAAGATACTGGAGTGGTTTGCTATTTCTTTCCCTATTTTACAGGTGAAGAAACTGAAGCAAACAGGGTTAAGTGACTTTCCCGGGGTCATACAGCTAGTAAGCATCTGAGGCCAGATTTGAAATCTTCCTGACTCCAGGCCCAGCGCTCTATCCACTGCACCACCAGTCTAGCCCCCTCCTTTTATAGCTAAGGAAGCTGGTACCCAAAGAAATTACAGGACTTACCCATGACACACTGATGCTAAGTGGTGCTGGGAAAATCTGAGCCCGGTCTCCAAACTCCAGCGTTTTCCACTGCCCCGTGTCTTCTCCCTGGAGGTCTTCAAGGACAATCAGGAACTTGGCAAGGGAGACATCAGTGGGAACTCGTGTCCCAATACGGGTTGAATTCAGCGGCCCCTGAGATCCTTCTGAGACACAGTAACCAGACTCTGACAGTGACGAGCACTCCTCTTCCTCTTTTGCCACTTAATCCTTAGTCATCCTCAGTCATTCTTTTAGATCCTCTGGTATGCAGAGGCATGGAGAACAGTGGTACCGTGGAATGACAGCTAGATTGGCAATCGTGCAAATCCTGACCCTGTCACTTACTACCTATATGACCTTGGACAAGTCACTTAACTTCTCCAGGACCTTCTTTTCCTCATTTATAAAATGGAGGGATTGAACCAAATGGTCCCTAAGGACCTTTCCAACTTGATATCTATGATCCTAAGAATCAGGCTTAATAGACTTAAAAAAGATTGTCAAGGAAAAGACAGCGCATGCTATGGGCCCTACAAAGGGAACACACAATAACTCCAGCCTGGGGTGGCCAGGGATGGCTTCTTAGAGGAAACTGGACTTGACCTGAATGAAGGTGGTTACCTGCAGTGAAGGAGAGGCCAAGACAAGGAGGCAGCACTCAGTTTTCCATGTTTAGGGGACAAGAAGTGGAAGTTTTGTATAGGGGAGGGTAAGAGAATTAGTGTCATCCCTTCTGAGACTGGAAAGGTAGAGAAAGCCCAGATTGTGGAAGCCAAGGACTATGCTTTGAAACTTTTAAAGGTAGAATGGAAAAAGTACAGTATTTGTTGTCAGAAGGCCTGAGTTCGTGTCCCAGCTCTGGCCCATTCCAGCTACGTGACCTTGGAGAAGTCATTGGATCTGGGGAATGTCATCTCAATTGTAATTTCCTTACCTGTGAAATAATAATACTGGTACCACCTACCTCACAGTGGAGTTGTGGGAATCAAATGAGATAAAGGATACAAAGTGTCTTATAAACCATAAAGGTCTATTTATCATTAGTCAGAGGACCTGCTGAGGTAGTATCACTCTGGTCTCCTGCTGCTTAGATTGTCACAATTAAGAGAGAAAAGAGGGTATAACTTTTAAAAAATCTTTTATTTTTTTTCCAATTACATGTAAAAGCAATTTTTAACATTCATTTTTTAAAATTTTGAGTTCCAAATTCTCTTCTCGTCCCTCACGAGAAGGCAAACAATTTGATATAGGTTATGCATGTGCAGTCATGCAAAACATATTTCCATATTAACCATGTTGTGAAAGAAAACACAGACTCCTCCCCGATAAAAATACCAAAAAAAAAGTTTTTTTTAAAAGCATGCTTCAGTGTGCACTCAGACTCCCTCAGTTCTTTCTCTGGAAGTGGATAACATTTTTCATCATGGGTCCTTCAGAAGTGTCTTACATCATTATATTGCTGAGAATAGCTAAGTCATTCACAGCTGATCATCATACAATATTACTGTTACTGTGTACAATGTTCTGGTTCTGCTCATTTTCCTTTGCATCAGTTCATGTAATTCTTTCCAGGTTTTTCTAAAAGCATCCTAAATTAAAAATAAAATCCTAAAAGCAATCCTTAATTACTTATAGCACAATAGTATTCTATCACAATCATGTACCACAACTTGTCCATCCATTCCCCAGCTGATGGGCATGCCCTCAATTTCCAATTCTTTGCTACCACAAAAAGAGCTGCTATAAATATTTTTGTACATGTAGGATTTTTTCCTTTCTTTAAAAAACTCTTGGGATATAGACATAATAGTAGTATTGCTGGGTAAAAGGGTATGGACATTTGGCTATAAAAATTCCAAATAGGTCCCCAGAATAGTTACATCAGTTCACAACTCTATCAACAGTGCATCAGTGTCCCAATTTTCTGACATCCCTTCCAACATTTGTTATTTTCCTTTTCTGTCATATTAGCCAACCTGATGGGTGTTAAATGTTAAATGCTCTCCGAAGAGATACCAAGGTATATAGCTGACCAAGCACTAGACGTGGACTCTAGAGACCCAACACAACACTCCACATGTAGTCTGAATACGGTATAATATAGTGAGATTATCAATTCCCTTGATCTAGATATTATGCTTCCATGTTGATGTAGCCTATCACACTCTTGACTCATATATATCAGAAGTGTGTTGGTGCCAACTAGTGTCAACTTCGAGAGCCAATTGTTAAATGTTCTATGTAAACATCTACACTTTGGAAATCAATGAATGCTACAAATCAAGCTTGAGTTGTTTTGTTGGTTGTCACAGTAGACTAAAGAAAATGATAGAGAAAATGTTAATAATGCAGATTCAACTTAAAAATGTGTCAAGTGTATAGAGTTTCCTCCTAAGAAAGCTGGCTGTTAAACATTTGCCAGTATACTCTGTTCATATTGAGCCTATGGTCCACTAAAACTCTCAAATCTTTTTCACAAATCCAGTCACCCTAATTACATTTCCCCATCCTGTACTTGTATCATTGATTTTTTGAACCCAAGTGCTGAACTTTACATTTATCCTAATTAAGTTTTATTTTGCTGGAATCAGTCCATTGCTGTAGATCAGGGGTGGGAACCTGTGTCCTCAAAGCCGCATGTAACTCTTGGTCCTCAAGGGTGGCCCTTTGACCGAATCCAAATGTCCCATGTGTTTGGATTCCGTCAAAGAGCTGCACTCGAGGAGGTCCCCCACCCTTGTTCTGGATTGTTTGTTACTGTCATTTGACCTTGCTCTTGCTCTTCACTTTGTCTCATCTTCAAATCTGATAAGCATGCCATAAGATCACAGATTTAGAGTTAGAAGGAACTTTAGAGGACTATGGGATCACAGAGTTAGAGGATTTAGAATTGGGATGAACCTCAGAGGTCATTAAGTCCAACACCCTCATTTTACAAATGATAAAACTGATATTCAAAGAGGTAAAGCAATTTGCCCAGAATCACATAGATAATAAGTATCTGGCATAGAACTCAAACTCAGGTTAGCCCATCAGTTAACAAGCATTTATTAAGTGTTTACTATGTGCCATACCTGGCATACTAAACATTGGGGATGCCAAGAAAGACAAAAACAGTCCCCATTTTCAAAATGCTCACATTCTAATAAAGAAAATGTGCAAAAAGCCCCACCCCAAATATACAATACAGAATAAATGAAATATAATCTCAGAGGGAAGAGATCAGCAAGAGGTGAGGAGGAGAGGAGAATGGGAAAAGCCTACTAAAGAAGGTAAGATTTGAGCTGAGTATTGAAGAAAGCCAGGGAAAACTGGAGACAAGGAGGCAGAGGAAGAGAAGAAGCCTGGGCATGGGATATGAACAGTGAAAAGGCAGAGAGTCAGGAAAGGGAGTGTCTTGTGCAAAAAATAACAAGGCCAGTAGAATTGGACCACAGAGTATGTGGAGCGGGGTAAGGTGTAAAAGGAGACTAGAAAGATGAGGTAGGAAAGGGCCAGGTTGTGAAGGGTTTTGAATGCCAGACAGAGGATTTTGTATTGGATCCTTGAGGTAACAGGGAACCACTGGAGTTTAGTAAACAGAGGGATGACATACTCAGACCTGCATTTTAGAAAAAAATCCCTCTGGGCATGGAAATCAACCAGATGGATATTGCAGTAGTAGTCTAGGTGTAAGATGATGAGAGCCTACACCAAGATGGCAGCTCTGGTAGAGAGAAGGGCTCACATATGAGAAACATGAAGGTAGAAGCGACAAGACTTGGCAACAGATGGGATACGTGGGGTGAGTGGGAGTGAGGAGTCAAAGATGATGATGGTGATGGCTTCATTAGTAATAGAGAAGTTCAGAAGGAAGGAGTGGGGTTTGGAGGGAAAAGATGAGGAGTTTTGTTCTGCACATGTTGAGTTTGAGATGCCTCTGGGACATCCAGTTTAAGATGTTCAGGAGGTAATTCATTGTTGATGTGAGTCTAAAGATTGGGGGAGAGGTTAGGATTGGCTGTATAGGTCTGGGAATCATCTGCATAGGGACAGCTACATAGCACAGTAGATAGCACTCAGGCCCAGAGTCAGGAAGATCTGAGTTCAAATCCAGCCACAGACACTAGCTATGTTACCCTGGGCAAGTCACTTAACTTTGTTTGCCTCAGTTTCTTTATATGTAAAATGAGCTGGAGAAGGAAATGGCAAACCACTCCTGTATCTTTACCAAGAAAACCCTAAAATGGGGCACAAAGAGTCAGACATGACTGAAAACAAAATGACTAAACAACAAAAAAAATCATCTGCACAGAGATGATAATTGAATCCATGAGGCTAATGAGATCTTCCCAATTCCAAGTCCACTGTTCCATCCACTGTACACACTGTCTATACCTTCTTCTAGGTCATTGATAAAATTGTTAAACAACACAAGCCCAAAGACAGATCCCTGGGGCACACCACTTCCAGGCCTCCCTCCAAGCTGGTATCGACACTTAATTGCTCTTCTTTTAGCCCAGCCATTTAATCGCTTCTGAATCAATCTAATTATATTATTACTTAGCCCATACCTCTCATTCTTGTTTATGCCTATAGCATTTGACAGTCAAATCCAATACTTTGCTGAAATCTAGGTATGTTAGGTCTAGTCTCTCTGAAGACATGCTAGCTCTAGTGATTGCCGCTTCCCTTTCTAAATGCTCACAAACCATCCCTTTAATAATACATTTTAGAGTTTTCCCAAGTATTGAAGTCAAGCTAATAGTTTGACTAATAGTTTGAAAACTCTTCTGTTAAAAACATACCCCAGGACTTTTGCTCATCTACAACCTTCAGCTAGGTGGAAAGAGTCCTGGGTCTAGAGTCAGGTAGAACTGAGTTCAAATTGAGCCTCAGACTTGCTAACTCTGTGCCCCTAAACAAATTACTTAATCTGTTTGCCTTGGTTTCCTCAACTGTAAAACAGGAATCATAATAACACCCACCTTGTAGGATCAGCTGAGATAATATTTGTACAGCATTTAGCACAGTGTAGGTACTTAATTTATGTTTATTCCCTTTATTCCCTTCCTTCCCATTCTCCATAGTATTTTAAAGGTCACTTGATAGTAGGTCAGCAATCCTATCTCTCAGTTCTTTGAGCATATAGTTTATTCATGCCTGATTATTTGAAATTGATGAGGGCTACTATGTTTTTCATTTATCATTTCCCCATTTATGTTGGGTTTCATCTCTGTTAACCATTTTTTGTGCTTTCCTTCCAAGTCCAAAGAACATTCTTCTTGGGAACTGGGTTAGAACTATAGCTTGGTCTCTTGTGACTTTGGGCAATTCTTTACTCTTCATATGCCTCAATTCCTTCACCTGTAAAATAATATTTTGCCTGCCTCACATGGGTTGTTGTGCAAAAAGCATTTGGTAAACCTTAAGCCGCTACAGACAAAGTAATAATGGCGGTGGTTGTCATTGTTAGCTCCCGAGGTTGTTTGGAAATTAGAGAACGCATGTAAAGATACTTTGTAAACTTTAAATCAATAAATTGAGTCTTTAGTCAAAAGCTCAGAATCTAGTGGGGAGGATAAAGCATGTTCACCAGTGATTGTAACACAAGCCAGAATGTGATGTGTACATAAGTGAGGGATAGCTGGTACTTTGGGAGGTCAAGAATTCCAGAGCGAGAAGGCCCTGCAGAGAACATCCCGTCCAGCTCTTCACCAGAGTGTGAGTTCTCCATACACCATTCATTGTATGTGGTCATCCAGTCTTTTTGCACACCTCTAATGGTGGAAGCTCATGATGTCCTTAGTCCACTCCTTACCACTGTTGGAAAGTTCTCACAGTTGGGAGATTCCTCCTTATAAAGGATAGAAATCTGCCTTGCTGTATCTGCCACCTGTTGCTCCTGGTCTTGCCCTCTGAGGTCATGGAGAATAACCCTAATCCTTCTTCCTCATGACTTCCCCTCAGCTAGCTGATAGGAGCATCCAGGAGGTACGGTGGATAGAGCACTGGGCTTAGAATCAGGAAGACTCATCATCTTCACGAGTTCAAATCTGGCCTCAAATCTAGCTGTGTGATTCTGGGCAAATCATTTAACCCTGTTTGCCTCAGTTCACTCATCTGTAAAATAAGCTGGAAGAAGAAATGGCAAACAACTCCAATATCTTTGCCCAGAGAACCCTAAATGGGGTTGTGGAGAGTCAGACAACTGAAACAACAACAGATTTGAAGACAGACAATCATGTCTTCTTTGAGTCTTTTCTCCTGGTTAAGCACCTCTCATTTCTTTACTTGATCCTGTAATGGAATGGTCTCTAATCCCCTCCCAATCCTCCAGGTTACCCTCCATAAAAGAGGGAAGGATGTGGACTGGGGACAATCCAGGAAGGATTCAGGGAACAGACGCCATTTGTGCTGGACCTCGAAGGACCAGAAAGACAAATGGAGATCATAGACTCACAGAAAGTTAGTAATGGAAAAGGACTTTAGAGATTACCTAGTAAATCCCTTCATTTTACTGTGGAGAAAATCGAGTTTCAGGAAATAGAAGTGACTTGACCAAGGTCACACAGTTAGAACATGGCAGAGCCTGGATTCAAACAAGGTCTACTGATCCAAATGGAGTGCTATTTCCATCATATCCCAGTTCCCTGGAAGGTTAGGAATGGGTCAGACAGAGATGGGGGGTGGTTAGTGGTGGAGAGAATGGGGAGGGGAATAGTTGTACCAAAGATCCCAATGCAGGAAGGCACTGGACACATTTGAGAATAGGTCCGTAGGATAAAGAGAGAGTGCTGTATAGACAGGTGTAAAGAAAATGATGTGGTCTGTCTCGAAGACTTCATATACCTTTTAGAATAGGATTTTACCTTTATTTGGTCGAGCTAGAAAATAGGGAATAGTCTCTCTCCCAACAATATTGACCTAGCTACCCCTTACCCTGTCTAGATTCCCTCTTGTTGGAGCAGGGAAGAAGGCTGAGAAAAAGGAAGTAGATCTGGGACTCTAATCCAAGCTGCTCTAGAAACCAATAATGCTGAGCTCAGCGTCTGCTCATGGCCCAAGGAGGCTGATTATTTTTAGATAAGATGAAGGCAAGGGGATCATAGAGTGAGTGTGTGTGTGTGTGTGTGTGTGTGTGTGTGTGTGTGCGCGCGCACGCTGCTGAGAGCTGATACAGGCAGTTGTTGAAGGGGGTAGTCCAGAGCCCAGCAAGGATCTTCTGCCCCGTGTTTCTAACCCCTGAAATGGGAAGGCACACTCATGGAACATGTTGCAAGATGTGTATCCTGGACCGGCCTAACCTCCAGATGCAGAGAGAGGTGACTTTGGAGGGGCAGGGTGGGATGGAGGCTTGAGGGATGCCCATCGCCCCTGGTTGGGTGGAATGGAGGACACCTAGGCTGAGATTCTGTGATAAGAAGTTACATGGTAGTTGGGCAAGGCTAGGAAGAGGAGGAAGCAAAGATGACAGACAATCTGCACTGGTTCATGGGTAACTTTCCAGGAGATGAGGGCACAAATGGATAGCTAGAGGCTTAGAGGAAGAGAAGGCTGATGTATGTGTGCCCTCTCAGGAAGCAGGTACCTATCTAACTCACAGACTCACAGAATGTCCGAGCTTGAAGGGCCCTTAGAACATAGAACGTTGGAGCTTAGGAGGGACCTTAAAATACAGAATGTAAAGAGCTAGAAGAGAATCATAGAATCATGGAGTTTCTTAATTAAAGACATGTTGGCTATTATCTAGTCCACCCTTCTTATTTTAGCATTTGAGACTCAAATGGGGAAATTAACTTGCCTAATGGAGTTAACAGCTGAGCTGGGTCTAGACCCCAGATCTCCTGGCTCCCCATCTAATCATCTTTACACAACAGGAAATTCTCTCACTGGGAGAGACTAGGACTAAGGAAGGGACCTTAGAGACTGCTTCTGATTCTTTGCATGACTATGTGCAATTTAGTTGCATGGCTCCCCAGAAAATGCCTAAGACTGGTAGGAAGGAAACCTGGGTTCCAACTCTGCTGCTAATTCTTGGTATGACCATGGGTGGATGTCACTACTCCTTCTGGGCCTCAGTTTCCTCAAACATAAAATATAGAAATTGTACTAGATGCCCTCCAAAGTACCTTCCACTTTTGATTTTCTATATCCTCTTGTCTTGTCCAACCCAATCACTTTACATTTGTACATGCATCTGTGCCTGGGCATGAGTATGTCCTGCATGTGTGTGAATTCATCCGTGTGTTCTATATGTGGATGCATGTACACGTGGGGCAGGCACGCTCCCAGATATGTGCCCACAGTCCCCTAACAAATCAGACAGTACCCACGTCCAAATGGGTGGGTTTCTTAATGTCTCATCCCCAGTTTGTTCATCTGTAAAGTGGGAATAATGACATTCTGCCACACTTAACCTCACAGGGCCATTGCAAGAACAAATGAGATCATGTGTATAAAACACTGTGCAAACTTCACAGCATTTCACCAGTTATTGTAATTACCCTGAGAAACACAGAGCTGATGCTTGGACCGGAGAGCCAGGGGAGAGGAGGATGACTCAGAGCTTCCTTCCTGCCCGTGTATACATGTGTGTGCTCCATCTCCCCCCAGCTGCCGGTGCTTTCCTGCTGAATTTACCTTGTATTTACTTGGCATATTTTGAATACACTGATAGAGGGTGTCCCAGAAGTCCTAATACTGTTTTAAGATGGAATTTAAAGTAAGCTTTAAATTAAGAGCTTATAACCAAACCAAGATTTTTGCCTATTGGTTTCTTCAATAGAATGTTAGTTCCTCAAGGGTGGGGAATATTTTTTTTCCTTTGTATCCTCAGCACCTAGCACAATATCTGACACATAGTTGGTGTTTAATAAGGGCTTATTGATTGGCTGACTGATCAATCTTTCTTCCTATACCAGCAAAGGTCAGGCATTTGGGGGGTTAATGTGGGGCCATGTGGTACAGTGGAATGAGTTCCAGACTTGGAGTCAGGAGACCTGGGTTTGCATGCAGGCTCTGCCACTCTCTAGCTGTGTGAACTTAGGCAAGCCCCTTCATCTCTCCAGGCCTTGGTTTCCACATCTGTAAAATGGGTACAGCAGTACTTGTCAACACCCACTTCAAAGGGTGGCTGAGAGAAACACTCTCTGTAAAGTTTCCAGCACTAAAGACGATGGGGTTGTTATGATTCCTGGTGTCCTCCGGGGTCCAGGAACCCTCTAGGTGGGTGAAAGCCTGAGGATGGAAAAGAAAGGAGGGAGGAGGCTCAGCAAAAGCCAGGCCTGGTTAAAGGCGCCACTGGGCCGGAGGTCGGGAGCTTCCTTGATTCCGGGCAGCCGGCAGGCGGGTGCTGGGGAGGCGAGGGAGCCCATTTATCACCGTCTGGGCAGGAGAGGGAGCTCTGGCGGGCGGGCAGAGGCCGCCGAGACTGTCCATTAACTCAGCAAATCAGATTACGTCAGGGAGCCATTAGTGTAAGGCTGTCACCATGGCAACGGGCCCAGCACTCCGACCCTGCCTGGTCACCAGCTATTAACTTTTTAACCATCTGTGGTAGGGGGTGGCCTTTCCCCATCACCAACCCCCGCATACAGGCCCACCATGCCAACTCCATCCCCAAATGAGGGCCAGGCTCTCACCTTCTCACCTGCTCCTGTCTGGCATCTGGAAGAAGGCAGGATCTCCTAACGAAGCCAAGAAATTGGACTGGGCATTAGCACACCATCCCCAGAGGGAAGAGAGAAGTAGGCTGGAGGGAGGTCAACCACAGCAAGAGAGGCAAGCTGGGAATGCCCGAAGGATGGCCAGCTGGGAGCAGAGGGCACTGAATTTGGAATCAGGAAGACAGATCCCTCTTCAGACACTTACTGGCTATGTGATCCTGGCCAAGTCTCTTGTCTCCTCCCTGACTGAGTTTCCTCATCCGTAAAATAAGAGGTCGGGACTCTTTGGTCTCCAGGGTGCTTTCCAGCTCTAAATCTATGATCACCTAGGATTGGAACCTATGAGGGTGGCACCTAAGCTACTCCAGGGGAATAGGGATGGGCATGTGGGCAGCCCTGGGGCCAGTTGGTAGAGATACACTAGAAAGTGCTCCAGACTGGAAGTCAGGGGATCAGGGGTTCCTTCTCTGTTCTCTCAGTTACTACATCCATGACTGTGAAGAGTCACTCAACCCGAACCGAACCTCAGTTTCTCTATTTATATACAAAAAAATGAAGGATCTGTGATTTTTGGCTGTGAGTGGGAACTCTTAGAGCGGGAGGTACCTCCACCCAAGCAAACCAAAACTAGTCAGTGGCTTAGTAAACAAGTCTTTGGAAAGTTATCTGGATCACGGTGGTTCAGTGACTTGCCTTGGGTCACATGTCCAGTGAAACGCAAGATTTGAACACAGGTCTTCCTAATTCTGAGCCCAGCACTCTATCCATTAATGCATTTTTTTCCTCATATGTAAAATAGAGATCATAGATTCATAGACTTATTTGCTTTCTCTATCTCGAAAGGTTGTTGTGGGAGTCAAACAAGGTAATGCGTATAAAAGTGATTTGAAAATTTAAGAGTTAAAAAAATGTGACTATTACTGTTATCATTCCTTGTGGCAAATGCAGGGGAAAAGGAGTATTCAATGCCGTGTCTCTCTTCTCTCATTTCAGACTCAGAGCAGAGCAGCAGCCCCCGGGCAGGAATGGGCTCTGACCAAGAAGACAGCAAGCCCATCACACTGGGTAAGTGGAGGAATGAGGATGTTAGGGATGGGAAGAGGGTAAGACACATGCTGCTCCTCCCTTATTGTATGTAACCCCAGACATGGCATTTGCTAATTCTTAGCCTCACTTTCCCAAGTAATCTTTAACGGCCCATCTAACCTGTGATGTATTAGAAAGAACACAGGTCTGGGAATCAGAGGATCTAGGTTCAAATTCCCAGCTTTGCTACTTACTGCCTGTGTGATATACACATATATATAAAGGCCCCAGTCCTTGAAAAACAAACTATCCTTCCCTCCTCTAGAGCCTCAGGAATCTAAACTTGGCCTGCCCCAATCTTCCACACACAGCCCCTGCCCCGCCCCAGGTTAGTGATGAAGTCTGGGTCTCTCTGTCTTATTATTTACAGATCCATTTATCAGACAGTGTGAAAAAAAATTTAGAGATAGAGAAGCCTTTGCCCTGTCTTCAGGAAGTAGACAGGGACCATTGTACAACACAAGTATATGATCAAAGGTAAGACAGATATTGCTAAAGTAAAGATGTGTATAGGTGGGAAGTTGAGGGGCAGATTCATTTGTGTTTAGCTTTCCAGCACAACAGACACTGGCTATAACCCTAGGTGGTCATATGACCCAGTGGTTAGCAAGGAGCTTGGCAGATCCCTGTGGATGGAGGTTCGAGGGCCCCAATCCTCCCTTCTCTCCCTACCACCCAATGTGTCCTCTGCCAGCAAGAACCCACAAATCCCATAAATGTCAGAGCTGGAAGGAACCTTAAAAATCACTTAGTACAACCCTTCATATGACAGGAGAGGAAACAGCCCCACAGCGGGGAAGCCACAGGTCCAAGGTCAAACAGGTATATGTGGCTGGCTGATCCAAGATTCTGACTCCCAAGTTCACTGCTGACTTCACTACTCCCACTGGCTGCCTTTGTCCACTCCACCAAGAAACTCCCCTTGGACTCAGCCTGTAAGGCAGAGGAAGTCAGGTCCCACCCCCTCCCTCCCCAGCCAGGGAGTCCTCCAGAGAGAGAGCCTGTCCACTGCAGAAACAGGAAATCCTGGGCCAGGGAGAGGCCAAGGCAGAGGAAGGAGGGAGGGAGGAAGGGACCGAGGGAGCTGGTGGCTGGGTAGGCAATAAGAGGGGAAATGCTTTGGTTTCAGTGGGACAGCTGGGGACAGGCTGCCAAGAGGAAACTGCTGGCAGGTCTTGGAGGGGAGGGTGGGGAGGAGAGGACCAGCAGTCACTTCTTCCTCAGCCAGTCCCAGACTCAGTGCCTCCTCACACCCACCCCTAGCCTATGGCCCTGCCTGACCCCTTTCAGAGGGAGGGCATCCCGCTTATATTGGCCCTGGGCAAGAGTGAAGGATCCTCCTGATCCCAAGAGGGAACTGGAAACCAGGCCACTGGGGGGGGCGTTGAAGGAACTGGGGATGTTTAGCCTGGAGAGAAGAAGACAGTAAGAAAGGATGCTGTTTTAACATATCTGGAGGGCTGTTATGTTGAAGAATTATATTCGTTCTGGTTGGCCCCAGAGGGGAGGAGCAATGAGGGGAAGTTAGAGAAGACATACTTAGGGTCACTATAAGAAAAGAAAACCAAACTTCCTAACAATGTGAGTGATCCATCAGTAGAACGGTCTGCATTAAGAGATGGTGAATTCTCCTTCCCCTCCCCCCATCATTACTGTCGGTCTTCAAGCTGAGCTGGCTCACCACTTTGAGGCTGGGAGGGAATTATAGAAGGGATTCCTGGTCGGGTTTATGGGCTGGACTACATGGTCTCTGAGGCCCCTTCCACCTCGGAGTGAATGCACTGAGAGAAGAGAACATTCTAACACCATAAAGTCCTGCCTTAGGTCACTTAGTCAATAAGGATTTACCCGAGTAGCCCAGGGATCTGCTCTGGGCGAGAGAAAGAAGACCTCAGCACTCGGGGAGCTTCTGTGGAGCTGAAGAGCCATTACAGTGCCTGGGTGTTAGACTGTGGGGTACAAACGACAGCTGGGCAGGGGGGTGGATGGAGCACTGAACTTGGAGTCAGGAAGACTGCCTCACATACTTCTTAGCTAAGACTCTGGGCAAGTCACTTAACCTTTGCTTCAGCTTCCTCTCCTGTGAAATGGAAGTAAGAATAGAACCTACCTCCCAGCTTATTGCAAGGATTAAATGAAATAATGTTAGTGAAGTGCTTTGCAAGCCTTGAAGTACTATATAAATACTAGCTTGTTATTACAAGAGGAGCCTAGAGGGGCAGCTAGGTAGAGTGCCAGCCCTGGCATAAGGAGGACCTGAGTTCAAATCTGACCTCAGACACTTACTAGCTGGGCAAGTCACTTATCCTGATTGTCCCTCCCCCCACCCAAAAAAAGGAGCCCAGAGAAGGGGGAGGCCACTGTTGGGCTTAGGGCAATCAGGAAGGCCTTTCTGGTAGAGGTAGGACTTGAGTTGGGCACTGAAGGATGGGTGCGATGGGGAGGAGGGGCATTCCAAGATTCAGATCAGTATATACTTTTGGAAGTAGGGCTAAGTCTGGTGTATATTGGGTGGAGGTGATCAGGGGGGCTCACTATAGAGGACCTATCTGTATGGATTGGAGTAGAGTGAAAGATTGGAGATGGAGAGAAGGTGCCAGAAGTTTGTAGGCTCTATCTGATGCATCCTGGTGGGGATCATAGGAATGAGGAGGAGGAGAGAGAACTATTTTGAGACATTTTTGAGGGAAGAAACAAGAGAACAGAATTCCGAGACAAACTGAATAAAGGAAATGAAGAAGATAAAGGGAAGGGAAGAAAGATCAGAGTCAGTCGGTCAGTATTTATCAAGTGCTTACTGTGTACCAGGCACTGTGCTAGACACTGGGGATCCAAAGAGGGCCGGAACATGGGCCCTGCCTACAAGGAGCTCAGAATCTAATGAGGGAGACAACAAGCAAACGACAGTATCAGTACACTAAAAATGGCTCAGAGATTTTCAGTCTCACGGGCCCTGGGAGAATGATGTTATCACTGGCAATGCTGGTGGAAATTAGAAGAATGTATCTTCTGAGAGGGTAATGACATGAGTTTGAGATGCCAGGACATAGAGAGGGAATGTTCAAGCATGGGGCCTGGGCTCAAGAGAAACAACAAAGCCAGAGATGGAGTAAGAGAGTCATTGGAAAGAGAAAAAAGCTGAAGAGGAGAGTGGATGGGGTCTTCTGGGGAGTCTGAGGAAAGCCCCTAGTTAGAGGACAAGACACACCATTCCTAAGGAGTGTGGGGAGCAGGAAATAGGGCATTCTTAAGGAGCCTGCGGGACAATCTAGGATTAGAGATGTGAAAGGGGGTGTGGGGAGAAGGGGGAAGGGAGAGACTGCATTTAGGAAGGATAAGGACAGACTGTCTCCAGGAGGGCCATGTCAGGTGGTAATGGAGGTGCCCAGAACAATACCTAAAGGATGCTGGGACGAAGCATAAATTTAGGGACTCATGCAACTGCTGCCCCCTGGTGGGGAAAATTGGGGGGGAGGAGACACACACACACACACCCCTGCTCGACCATCTCCCCTGACCATCCATGGCACGTGGGCCTTAGATGTGTTGCACTGCCCCCACTCTACCCCCAAGGGAATTTGGGGGGATTACTCCATGCATCCCCAGTAACCATGAGGGATGGAGTGGGGTTGGAAGGGGAATTGGTAAAAAGAGGAAAAATAAGAGGGCTCTAATCCTGATTTAACCTGGTGGGCTACATGATGAGGCAGGTCCATAATCTCTCAGGACCTTCATTTCCACTCTTTAGAATGGGTTAAAATGAATCTGTGAGAAAGGAAGAACCCCCAGGGTGCAGAGAAATGGTGTTCTGGAAGTGGCAAGCTGGAGTAGGACCCAAGATCTTACCATAGTGCTGGGGGGGGGCGGTGCACAGCCTAGCACAAAGGGACAGGCAGGTAACAGGGAGTCAGGAGACCCCAGTTCTAATCCCACTCCACCACTAATCCCCTGTGTGACCTTGAACAAGTCTTTCCTCTTCTCTGAGCCTTGGTTTCCAAACCCACAAAACGAGGAAAGTAAGACAAGATTATCTTTAAGGTGCCTCCTAGCTCTGACATTCTACATTCTAAAGTCCTCTCCAGCTCCTTTCTGGCCAAGGTATGTGGCCCTTCCTGCTGCAGGCAGAAATCACCCCAAGCACATTGCACTCCTGGGATTCTTTGAAGGATGAACGAAAGGATAAACAGGACTACGTGCTGGAACTGGTGGCTTCTCATCCCATCCCACTCCACCCCACCCCACCCGGTGCCACATGTCTTCCTCCCTCTGACTGTCCACTGTCTCTCTTTCTTCACAGACACCACAGACTTCCAGGAAAGCTTTGTTACATCTGGGGTCTTCAGTGTCACCGAACTCATCCAGGTCTCCCGGAGTGAGTAATTGCCTGCCCTCCAGCACCATTTGTGCCCTGACCCTGCTCTAACCCATGGGACTCAGTGAAGGGATGGGGTCTCAGGAAGGAGATGGGTTTGGGGAAGGACTTTTTCATGAGGAGGGTTCAGTGAAGGGTTGGGGGCTCATTGAGGCAGGTTCAGTAAAGGGATGGGGACTGAGTGAGGAGGGTAGTCAGCTCAGTGAGGGAACAAAGGGTGGATACAGGGATGTGGTCTCAAGAAAGGAATGTGGGCACTCGGAGGTGATGAGAATTCAGTGAAAGGATGGAGCTCAGTGAAGAGATGGGAGCTTGGTGAGGGAATGGGAGCTTAGTCAAGGCATGAGGGTCCAATGAGAGTATAGGGGTTCAGTGAGAGGATGGAGTCTCAGTGAGAGGGACAGCAGGCACAATGAGGGATGAGGGATCAATGAGAGGGGTGGGGGTTCAGTGAGAATTCTGGTCAGGTCAATGAGAGGATGGGGTCTCAGTGAGAGGGATGGGGTGTCAGTGGAGGGCTGCAGGCTCAGCTAAGGGATGGAATGTGAAGTTTGGGGATGGTGGGAGAGGGCATACACGGTAGGAATGATCGTAGTCTATTCCTAGGCTCCACTGCTGGGCTCTCATTCCCTCTCAGAGAAGTTCAGAGAGCAGGCTGAGCCTTCATTGAGCTGTGAATTCAGCCCTTGTTGAGAATGGAATCAGAGGCACATCTGGGTCCCCTTGGGCCACAGCCTCACCCACAAGGGCCAGGGAGCATCTTAAGTAGCTGAGCTCAAATAAAACTTAAGGCTAACAACAAAAATCCTTCCTTCCCCATGTCACTGCTTTCACTACTCTGCCCACTTGGCCACTTCCCCAAAGATGCTGGGTCTTTCCTGTCAGCTGCTTCCCTCGGCCTGGCCTTGGGAAGCTCCCTCCGGCTAGTCTTCCCTTCCTATTACTGAGAGGCTTCCTCTCTTCCCCAACCCCATGGCTTCCCTGTTTCAAACCCTATCCATTTTGGGGGTACTCCTGCTTTGAATGTGACCAGTGCCCACTTCCCTCTCCCCTTTCCCAATGGCAACTGTCTGCCTGTCCCACTGTCTGTCTCCTAAGTGTCTAACTCCAACAAATTGCTGTCTATCAACCAACCTAAAAATAGAAATATTTTCAGAAAACAACTGTATCTCCTAAACTGATGCATAGGCAGTGGGGAGGCCACAGCACAGAACAGAGATGGCGGTGTTCTAGGGAGCAGGAGTCCTGGGTTTCTAGGCCTGCCTCTGCTCTCAATTTACTATTGCGCTGCCAGCAAATCACTTCCTTTTCTGAGTTTTAGTTTCCTCATCTGTGAAATGAGGAGATTTGACTAAACGATCTCAAAGATCCCTTCCAGAGCTAAAGATTCAATGATTCCGCTCCTAACTCTCCTGCCATCTCATTTTGGGACTTTGGATAGCTCACTTAGACCTCAGTTTCCTTATTTGTGAGATTGGGGTAATACTATCTGCAGCCTCCTGTTTCCCAGGGAGCTCCTCCTCGGTACCCCAGTACTTCATCTCCCTCCCTCTCTTTGTTGGGTTTTGCAGCACCTGTGGTGACAGGCACGGGACCGAACTTCTCCCTGGGAGAGTTACAAGGGCACCTGGCCTATGACCTGAATCCTGCCAGCACGGGCATGAGAAGAACACTGCCCAGCACCTCTTCCAGTGGGTATGTTCCCACCCCAGGCACTTTGTCAGGGAGAAGTTGGGAAGAAACCCTCGACTACAGAAGGCTGCAAGGGGTAGCAGGGGCAGCCCTCAACTGCAAGTCAAGAGACCTGGCTTCACATCCCAGCTTGGCTACTTACATAGCAGTTGGGTCCCCGCACAAGTCACTTAATAACTATGAGTCACAGTCATCTCATCTGTGAAAGGGCGATGATACTATGCAACCTGTCTCACAGGATTGTTGAAAGATCAAAACAAGATAATGTACATAAAGTGCCTTGTATATAAATATGCTATCATATATCAGTATGTAGTCATACATAAGCAGTTACCATCATCGTCCCCGCTCTGACATTATCTTCCTATGTGTCTTCCCTGAGCCTTATTTTCCTTCTTTGTAAAATAAGGAGGTTGGACTAGATGGTCTCCCACTACCTCCCTCCTAGCTCTGCCATTCCATAATTCCACGGTGTTCTATGTGTTATGTAAAGAGACCAGAAATTGAGAATCAAGAGTTCTGGCTTTTAGTGCTGACTCTGCCACCTAGTACAGTTTCTGAGCCTCAAATTTACTCATCTATAAAGTGGGCATAATTCCTGCCCTTCCCCCTTCAAGAGACTGTTCTGTGGTTCAAATAAGGAACTAGATAGGAAAGTGATTGCTGTACTGTGCAGGTGTGAGGGGTTATTACTTCAAGGGTCTGTGGTTACAGATCTTGCTTTTATTGCTATTAATCTTCCACAGATGCCCTCCTCTGTTGTCTCATCATTCGAGAATGAAGGACAGACAACAACGACATGGCACTTACCTCTCAAAGACCATGTCAGTGAAGCATAAATTCCTCTGATGGGTCCTATCATGCCGGAAAGGCTTTGAGGATGGACCCAACCACAGATTGTGTCTCGTCTGTGAGGACCAGTTTCATGAACAGAGAACCTCATTACCACTAGGCAATTAATATCTTTTGGCCATAGAAACTCATTAAACTGCTTGCTAAGGCCTGCGGAAGGGCTGTACTCTGTAGAGTCCATGGAAGGGAAGTCCGTAGTGACAAAATTGTGGATGCTTGAAGAACTGAAACCTAAGATAACCCACACCCAGTACCCCTATTCCTCCTCCAGCAAGGTTGCATAGGGTCCCATATGGGGCAGCCACACCATAACACATCATCAACAGGCTCCTCATTGCATTCCCTAACCCCCCGGACCTTCCCTTCTTTTCCAGCGGTGCAGTGGAAAGAATACAGTATTTGGTGTAAAAGGCCCTTGTTGGAAATCCTGCCTCTGTGTGACCTTCAGTCACTTGGCCCCTTTGGGCCTCAGTTTCCTTTCTGTAAAATGAGGGGTTGAATCAGACAGCCTCTAAGGTTTCTTCCAGCTCCCAATCTATAATCTAATGGAAACTTCCAAAGCATGGGCACAACCACCAGGGGTCTGGCCTCTGCTCCAAACCCTAGGCCTTGGGCTCAGGGGGAAAAGCCTTTGCTTAGGAGGCCCAGCTGTCACTACTGACTCATTGTATGGGCCTGGGCAAATCTCTTCCCTTTCCTGGCCTCAGTTTCCCCATATGTAAAATGTGGGGAGGCAAGTCCTTCCCTTCCCTGGCCTCAGTTTCCCCATATGTAAAATGTGAGGGAGGCAAGTCCTTTCCTTATCTTGCCTCAGTTTCCTCATAGATAAAATGGAAGCAAGGCACTTCCCTTCCCTTTTGGGGGCCTTTAGTTTCCCCAAATATAAAACGTGGGGGAGACCCATCTTTTCCCCTTCCTGAGCCTGCTTCCCCATATGTAACATGAATGGGGGGAGGAGAGTAAATCCCTTCCCCCTCTCTGGGCCTCAGTTTCCTCATCGATGTTGCCTTGGGATCCCCCAGCCCCCAGCTCGGACATCCTAAGCTAACACTCTAGGGTTCCCATGATGCTCCTGTCAGAACCGGAAGTCCCGAGTTCGATTAAACTAGCCTCGCCTCCCCCTCCCCCCAGGTCATGGGCTAAGTGGACTTTGAATTTTTTTTTCCCTCCGTAGGAGCAAACGACACAAATCAGGCTCCCTGGAGGAAGACGTGGACACGAGCCCCGGCGGGGATTACTACACGTCACCCAACTCCCCGACGAGTAGCAGCCGCAACTGGACGGAGGACATGGAAGGGGGTAGGTGGGGCCGGGAGCCGCGGGCTACCGGGGCCTTCTTGAGCTTTCCGGCCGGCCGGACTACGTATCCCGATAGGCTGCGCAGCGCCGCCGCTTAGGAAGAGGCTGGAGAGGGCGAGGAGCCTCCTGGGATTGGTAGTCGCGGCCGAAGACGTGCGGGGGCGGGGCTTGGGGAGCAGTTGCTTGTGGGAATTGTGGTTCTAGGCAGAAGTTCCCAGACAGGCTGGAGGCCCCCTGTGGCCGAGCTAGGAAAGTGCGTCCCTCGCCGCGCCTTCAATTACGCCCTCCCCGCAGTCCTCCCTCATTCCCCTTTTCTGTCCAGCGAGATCGTACCTGCTCTCCGCTTTCAAGAATCCCCAGCTTTCTCTCTCCGCTGGTGCCACCTCCTCCGGGAAGGTTTCCAGGATCTCCACAGTCCATGCCCTCTGTCTCTGACCCTCTTTCTCCCTCCCTTTTTCTCTCCCTTCCTCCGTCTTCTCTCCTTTCTCTTCCTCTCCCTCCTTATATTTATCTATCTGAATACGTTTTCTCTTTCACCCCCAGAGTGTAAGCTCTTTGAGAGCAGGAACTGACTGCGTTTTCATCTTTGTATCATGCGGGGAAGAAAACCCATTACAGTGCCATTTTCACATGATAGAAACTTTAAAATGCTACTTCAATTCAGCCCATCCTGCCTAGTTCTCTGCCTCCCTCCCTCCCTGTGTCCATAGGGCCCACCTAGCTGCATTTATAGGCTCCTAACTGGACAATGCCACTTCTATGGCCCCCTCTCCCTGAATCCCCATTTCTGATTGCCCCGATGTCAGTGAAACCCTGTCTCTGAGCTCCCATCCCTGTGTGTCTCTGCAGGGTCTCTCCACTGGGCCTTCAGCTATTTCTATAGTGCCCACATCTCTTCCATATGTCTTCTCCTCTGGAGGTACCACTCTGTGCATCTGTAGAATCTTTCCACTCAGGCCGCCCTCTGATAGCCCAGTAGTCTCCCGCACAGCATCATCTATGACACCTCTTCCTGTAATATCCATCTCTGTAGTGTCCCCTACCTCAGGGTCTCATTGACTTTTCATCTCTCAATGGTCTTTCTGCTCAGGTCTTCTACCATTCCTTTAGATTTCCCAGAATTGCCTCTAGAGTCTTAGAGTAGCCTCTTCCCTCAATAGTCCTCCTACAATGGCCATCCAGTCCAACCCCCCCCCCCCCCAGGAGAGGAATCCCTCTTATGACGCATCAGACTGTCTAGGAATTGGCCTGGATGACCTCTTCATTCCCTTCCAGCTCACACCCTAGGGATCTGCTCTGGCGAGGTCATCCCCTCTTCCCCAGAGAACAAGTTCATCACCTCCTCAGGCAGCTGGTGCCATTGTTGGACAACTCACAGCTGGAAAGGTCTTGCTTATGTTATGTGATCGTGAACAAGTCACCTAACCTGAAAGTGAATTTTTTTTTCTATTTTTAAGTTTAATCTGCATTATTATTAACATTATCTCCATCGATTTGAGAACTGAAATCTGATTCCTTCCAATCCTCCCTCCCCCTCGTTCTATCTGTTGTTTGCCAAGCAGAATAAATCTTTTCCCTGTTTCCCATGATAGCCCTTCAGTTATTTGTAGACAGTGACCATATCTCCTTCGAGGCATTTCTTCCAGGATAAACATTCCTGGTCCCTCCAACTGATCTTTGTATGTGCTGGTGTTTAGTCCCCTCCCCATCCTGGTCACTCTTCTCTGGACACAATCCAGCTTTTATCGGCCTTACTAAGTTGTGACCCCCACACCTGGTTGTAGGCCTCCAGTTAGGGGCTGGGGGGTGACTGCAGGTGACATCAGGGCAATAGAGTTCTATAGACAAAGCCATGGATCTCATTAGCATGGTTGGCCCAGATTAAGCTTGTGGTCAAACAAACCCCTGGCTGTTTACATAAACTACTGGTTAAGCCAGATATATCCTGTACTTGTGAAGTTGCCTTTTTGGTTTTAAATACTAAAGTAGATTTATAGATTCAGAGCTGGAAGGGCCCTTAGAGGACATCTGATGCAACTCCCTCATTTTTCTGAAATTAAGTCCCAGAAGGGTCAATTGATTTGTCCAAGGCCCCACAGGCTGTAAGGAATGGGGCCACAACTGGAAAGTCTTCTGACTCAGTCATTCAGTCAACTAGCATTTCTGAAGTGCCTACTATGTGCCAGCCACCGTAGTAGGATCTGGGGATACAAAGAGGCAAAAAAAAACCCCAACCCCAAATTCCTGTCCCAGAGGTGCTCACATAGAAGTCTAATGGGATAGACAACCTGCAAACAACCCCAAATCCTCTGTTCTGTCCTCTAGACCACATGGGGAGCTTATATTTATCTCTATTCAATTTTGCCGTGTCATTTGCAGCCCAGAATCCCAGACCTTTGAGAGAAACGTTTTAGGGTCTTGATCCTGTCATCTTTGATGTTAGCATCCATCTTTGCTTTGTGTCATCTGTAAATGGGATGGAGGAATCTTTAGTGTGTTGAGAAAGCCGGGTCATTGTGACATAGCGTAAAGAGTTTGGTCTGTTTGGTCAGAGGACCTAAATTTGGGTGATCTGTGGTAAGACCTTGGGAAAAACCACATCATCTCTCTGAGCTGCATTTTCCTCATCTGTAAATGAAGGGCTATCTTTGATGCCCTCTGCGGGCCCTTCCACTTTAAATCTGTCTCCCCGACCCTGCAAATTTGAACCCCCTATTTTCACACAGGGGGTGAAACAAACACTCCGACTTCCTTTGACCCGAGCGGGCGCTGCTGTCCTTTTAAACCTGGTCTCTCCCAAGCTCAGCGCTATAATAATTTGTGGCCATTGGGCAGAAGGAATAGAAATCTCATCCATCCTCCTCTTCCCCTGACGACCCAGCCCCAGGGACCGGTAACCTTAGCTCCGGGCCTAGCCCAACCAGCTCCCTCTGGAGTGTCTGAGATGATTGTGGCTGGATTGCTTTCTGGTATGCTTTTCAGCCTTCCTGTCTAGACAGCCCCAACTAGCTGTTCATTAAGAAGGGGGGAGGAGGGGGCTTAAGTTAATTAAAGTGATACTTCCCCCTCCCCCCGCATGTGCTTGCTTGTCTCCAGCTTGTGATTTCCTTGCTCCCCTGGGAAGATTTCAGGCCTAGGAGTTTATCTGTCCAGCTCCCCCCCCCTCCCCCCAACTCCTTCCCTCCCCAGGCTCTTCCCTTTGAATCCTTTTTTTTTTCCCTGACTGTCCCCTCCCCACCCTGAGCGAACAAGAGAAATTGATACTGAGTCTGAGATTCCAACGTAGTAGAGAGTCTCCTGGATGAGGGGTTTAGAGCCCTGTGTTCTAATCCCTGCTCCCACACTCATTTGCCGGATTACTTTGGGCAAGAGTGGATTTACCACTCAATTTCCCCTCTCATGGCTTAGTTTCTCCATTTGTAAAATTAGAAAATTAAAAGAGATAAACTAGATGGTCCCTTCTGGCTCTCACATGTCTAAAGAGCCTTCCAGCTCCAACAGGCTATGGTTTTTACCTCTTTGTTCATAGAGAGGTAGGTTGGTGGAGTAGGTAAGTAGTGTCCTTCAAGTCAAGAAGATCTGGGTTCAAATCCTGCCCCAGACTGCTTAAATCCTGCTTTATTAATTGGACAACCCTAGGTGAATCAAATCCCCTCTGAGCTGCAGGTTCCTTATCTATAAAGCCCGGATAATAACAGCCACTTTTTATATGGCTGTTATGAGGCCCAAATGAGATAGTTTATTTAAAGAAAATGTTTCACAAACCTTAAAGAGTTACAAAAGCATGAACAATTATTATTATTCGGTTCACAGACTTATAGTTGAAAAGGACCTTAGGGGGCTTCTAGTCCAGTCTCCTTTTCTTCTAGATGAGGAAATTGAAACCCAGGAGATTGAGCGACACCCTACAAGCAGTAAGTAGGAAGGGTGGGGTTCAAGCCCAGATTCACTGTTCCCTCTCCTGCACCACATTGCCTGGGCCTTAATTTCCCCATCTGTCAAATGTGCTTCCAACATAGGAGACCATGAATCAATGCTTGCTGATTATTTGTTGACTAAGTTGAATGCAAAGATAATTTCCCCCCTCCAAACACACTCCCAAAGTCATGTCTGGGTCCCACAGAACCCCAGGCCTTTTCCACGTCACAGTCAGAGGATAAGTTTCGAGGCTGGGGCGGAGAGCCAACATCCCAGCCCCAGGGTCTGGTCCTGAGCCACTAAGGCATAGCTATTTCAATCCCTGAACAAGATGTTCTAGGAAATCCTTGTAAGTGTGTGTCTGAGTGAGGTCTAACCTCATTACCTTAGCGCCACATGGCTCTAGAAGCCGGCCTGTAGCGGTGATGGTAACAGTGGGACTGTTCCAGGATGTTCTCCCCTCCCCCATCCACCCAGTGCTCTCACTCTCTCTCCTCAGCCCTCCCTCCTCTCCCCTCCCCCTTCTCCCCTGTCATCCCAGGATTCTGCTAGAGGGAAAGCCCTGGTTTAGCTGCAGTAGTGAAGGGAAGGTTAGGGAGAGGGTACAAGCCAGGATGAGCTGTTATGATGATGATGATGATGGTGGTGTTAGAGCTGTTAATATCCTGTATCAAATCACCTTCATGCCCATTATCTCATTCAGTTTGCATCACACCAGGCTGGGTTCTGGAGGAAAGCTAGGAGAATCCTAAAGCTCAGATTTGGGAGCCGGAAGGGGCCTTAGAGATCCTCTGGTCCACCATCGATCAATCGATAAACCTTTATTAAGCGCTTACTATGTGCCAGGCACTCTGTAAAGGGCGAGGGACACAACAAGAGGCAAAAGGCAGCCCCTGCCCTCAGGAGCTTACAGTCTAATGATTGTAAATGATGACAGCGCCCTCTGGGCCCTGGCAGGGGCTTCTCCTCTGGCTGCTGAGGAGAACACAGCCAAGAATTCACTGCTCCTTCATTGCTTTTTGCTACTCGGCTGCCTCTTGGAATCCTCAGCTTCTCATAGGTCCTGTCTCAGGAGCCATTTCCTGCAGAAGCCTTTCTTGGGTCCAGGCCTTGTCTGACACTTCCTCCTCAAATGAAATTGTATTCATCTAATTAGATGTTGTGTCTCCTCCCCACCTCCCACTCCTTGAGGACAGGGACTGGGTTTTCATTTTGTCTTTGTACTTTCAGCATACATAGAGTGCCTAGCACGGTTTGTTTGATTTTTTTTTGGGGGGGGGTCCTATCCCTGGGATCCCATTGGTAGGAAATTCCCAGTGTGGAATGTGTGCAGCTTAACACACATCTGTACTGTAGTGTCACAGAGTTGTCAGGGCACTGGGATCCTAAGTGATTTGCCCATGCCCACACAGCTAGTATGTGTCAGAACTCAAGGCTAGGTCTTCCTTTATACCAAGGCCAGCCCTCATCCACATTGCCACACTGCCTCACACATAATGTACAATGGATGAAATCAGGCAGGTACCCTGAGCCTCAAAGCCAGCTCCCCAGGACAGGAGCTAAGAGCCCCGGCGCCTCCTACAGATAACCCCATCATCAGCCTCACCTCTCAGATCTAAAGCCATTGAAGTGACCATCTCTGCTTCCCCTCCCAGGAATCTCACCCACAGTGAAGAAGACTGAGATGGACAAGTCCCCCTTCAATAGCCCATCGCCTCAGGACTCACCCCGCCTCTCCAGCTATACCCAGCATCACCGGCCTGTCATCGCTGTGCACAGTGGTAAGAAGGCACACCCCAGGGCCATAGCTTGGGCCTGGGGAAGCCTCTAGCTCTGAAGACTAAGCTCCAGCTCTAATGGTGTATTTAGATAACCTTTAAGATTCCACTAAAAATAACTGAAACAAAGACTGAGCTCCAGCCTCCCCCCATCTCCAGAATTAGCCGAGGCCCCTGACCCTAGAAAGGTCATCTCCTGCTTTCTACCTCAGGCATGATGGTGCTCAAGCCATTCCTAGGGCCACCTCCATTTCAACTTGATCTCTAAATGAGATGTAAGAACCTCCAGCCAGTCCCCGGGTTTCCACTCCTTCATGGGTCATGAGGCACCCCTTCTTGTCATCCGACCTAGATCCTTCCTATTACAACCTCCCAGGCTTCAGTCTAAGCTAGACTGGGGAACAGGTTCAGCCTCTAGTCCTGGTTTGGGCTCAACTCACCCGGGGTGGCTGGGGACAAGTCATTGACCCTCTCTGAGGTGGAAGTTGCTCCCTATGTCTAAAGAAGAGATTGGGACCTCATCTGTCTCTGCCCATTCCACCTCTCCCCAGCCCTGCACACCAGACCCATGCCTCAGGAGGCAGTGGAATGTGGTAGAGAGAGTGTCCAAGGACCTGCATTCAGATTCTGCTTCTGTGCTCTGCCACCCACATTTGTCACTTACAGCCATGGGTGTGTGTGTGTGAGAGAGTTGAGCAGTCACTTACTGGGCTTCAGTGGCCTCATCTGTCAAGTGAAAGACTCGGGCTGGATGTCCTTGCCGCTTCTGAATCCTAGTACTCCTCCAGGCCAGTATTCTGTTGCTCACAAAAGCCGTAGATATTCTGCATTGACCCTGAGACCCACCAGACACACGGGGTTATTTTTGCCCTGCTTGCCCTCAGAGGGCAGAATTAGGACCAGCTGGGTAGCAGTTCCACCAAAACCAAATTCTGCTCAATATGAAGAAAGAACTCTCTAACATCTGAGCTGCCCAGCCACAGAAGGGGCTGTCTTTAGAGACAATGATTGCCTCCCCATGGCTGGGAACATTTAAGCAGAGGCCTTGATAGAGGAGGTTCCTGCTTCAGGCTGGGGTTGGGTTAGATGATGGTGGAAGTCCTTTCCAAGTCTGAGATACTCTAAGTCTCTGGTGGAAAGGTCAGCCGGTGGGGCCGGCACTGAGGGCCCGTCCCTCTCTCTGCAGGTATCGCCCGGAGCCCTCACCCCTCCTCCACGCTGCATTTCCCAACCACCTCCATTCTACCCCAGACGGCCTCCACCTACTTTCCCCACACTGCCATCCGATACCCGCCTCATCTCAACCCCCAGGACCCCCTCAAAGATCTCGTCTCCTTGGCCTGTGACCCATCCAATCAGCAGCCAGGACCGGTAAGGACCAGAGGGCCAAGAGTAGCGGGGAGGGAGGAATTGAGAGAGCACGGAGGAAGAGAGGAAGCGAGGGGCTGTTTGGAGGAGCGGCCATCTGGGGGCCCCCCCGCATGGTGCAGCAGGAAACGCACTGGTCTAAAGAGTGGAAGGCCTGGGTTAAGTCAGTCCCCATTCTGACACTAATTGTGTGACATTGGACAAGTCACTTAACACCTCTGAAAGTCAGCCGTCTCTTCTGTGCCCTGTGGACATGATAATTGCCTGCTTGCCTACCTCATAGGGCTGTGGTGCAGTTCACTCAAGAATCAGGCTGTGAGCATCGAGTGCCAGAGGGAAATGTGAATATTATCTTCGTAGCTGTAGTTTGAGGGCAGAGAGAGAGCCGCCTGCTAGTTGTTCGACCTTCTTCTTGCCCCTGAACTCCTCAGCCCTGCCCTCGGTGTTTTATACTTTGTGAAAACACCCCACGAAGCAGTGTCTCTGTGACGTTGAGAGGGAATTCCTCCTGAGACCCACTAAACTCATAGTGCCCGAGTTCCCTGCCCTGCCGCTGTCCCCGCTGGCCCTGGGCACCCCGCAAAGAGAACTCAGGGCCTAGGACACTCAGGCAGGCAATGAAGCGAGGGCATAGGACTGAATAAGCCTACAGACACCAAACGAGGGCAATGCCTGGGATGGTCAGTGCCAGCAGCAGGAGGTGGAGGGGGACAGCCCCGGGCACCTGGGGGGGAGGCGGGCCAAGGCCCGTGTGACTCCTGCCGCCCTTCCCCCCGGGCTCCCCTGCCTTCCCCCCTAACCACTTTGTCTCTCTGTTCCCCCCAGTTAAATGGAAGTGGTCAAGTCAAAATGCCCAGTCACTACCTTTCCACCCAGATGCTGGCACCGCCACCGCCCCCAGGCATGCCCCGGCTGGCTATCTCCCCTGACACCAAATCTACCACCACAACTTCCGAGGGAGGAACCACATCGCCGACTTCACCCAGTAAGCGTGAGGGAAGCGGTGCCCGGGGCGGGGTGGGCAGCGCAGCGCAGCCGGGCACCCCCCCCTTCTCCCTGACAGCTCAGCCCTCCTTCCTCGTCCCTCTGCCCCTGGTCACAATCATACCGGAGGCTCTCGGCATCTTGAGGGCCCCAGGTAGCAGCCGGCAGAGGCAGGGTACGGAAGGCAGCTGGTGTATAGGTCAGTTCCAATGGCCAGGCACTCAGGCAGGATGAGCTTGGTGGGTCTCAGCCCCATCGGTGCTGGGCGTCTCCGTCACAAACACCACTGCAGTTGATCCCCCTCCTTTCCCTACAACACCAAGGGCTGAGGTGAGCAGGGAAGAGGGCATCCTGCCATCTCTTGAGAGAGGGAAGGGCGAGGCCAGAGGAGGCGAGTGATGTGAGGGACTGTGCTGCCCAGGTGTCAAGGAGCCAGACTTCTGGTCCTTGCTCTGCCGCCAACATGTGTTGTGTGTACACACCTTTGTGGAATACACTTGGGAAAGACTTGGCTTCTCTTCTCTGGGCCTCAGCTCTCTCCACCTGTCAAATCAGGGCTTTGGACTAGACAGTTCCACAGGCCCCTTCCAGGTCTCCATTGGATGGCCTCTGTTCTGTCTCTGACATTCTGTGTTCTGTGTTCTAGGATCCTCTCAGCCCATGTTCTGTTTTGTGTCCCCTTCCAGCTCTGACAGTCTGTGTTCTATATCCTAAAGTCTTTTCCAGTTTCATTGTACTGTGTCTCATGTTCTGTGTTCTCTGGTCCCTTCCAGCTCTGAATCCACTAATCCACCGCATAGCCCTAGCCAGTCTTCATATTCAGGACCATCTGGTCACCTCTTTCCTTCATACAGGACCTCCATTCCCCGCTCTACTTGCTGTGTCCTGCCTCCTTTCCCTGACTCCATCCCACTCCCCCAAACTCCCCTGGGGATTTCCTGTCACACTCTCAATCAAGAACTAATGAAATGAGAGGTCAACCAGGTCCAAATGAACCGTTGCCCCCACACACACACACACAAACACAGACACATACGCACTCATACACGCACACACGCACTCATACACGCACACACGCACTCACACACACGCACACGTGCGCACACACATATGCATTCACATGCACGTGCGCACGCGCACACACATACACACACACACACACACACACACACCCCTGACACAGCAAAATGTTGAGCATCTGTTGCCCTGTAACCAACTCACTGGGAAGCTTCCCTTGCCTCCTGGCTTCTCATCACTCCCCTAACCCTTGGAACAAAAGAAAGAAACCGTCATTTTCCATCTTGGGGTCTCTCTGGGACTAGATAAATCAAATCTAATACGGATTCAGTAGAGCACGCAGAAGCAGATGTGGCCTCTGGACTTTTCGAGCCAGAACCAGAACGCAAGCCCAGGTCTCCTGACTCCCAGTCCAGTGCTGCCCCCCCACCCCCCGCCCCAGACATAGGCAGAAACTGACAGAATCTTGGCATTGGAAGGGACCACCGAATGTCAGAGCTGGCAGAGGACTCAGAACACAGAGCTGAGAGGGACCTTAGGACAGAACGTTACCCCTGGGAGAGCGGGACTGCAGGCCTTAGAACACAGAATTGCTGAGCTGGAGCTTAGAGACTTTCTAGTTCACTCTACTATACAAAATCAGAAACTGAGGCCCAGAGAGGGGGCCTTGGCTTGCCCAAGATGCTGCAGTGATCTAATGGCAGAAGGGGCCAGACCCTAGGGCCAGCATTCTCTCCACCTTGCCCTGCTGCCTCCGACTCTTCCTTACAGAGTCCCATCCGGGCTCTTCTCAGACTTAACAAAAGCCCCGGTGAAAGCTCTCTCCCCCACCCTGCCCCTGGTTCTCAGACATACTCTTCCAATACCTTGAACCCCACAATCTGTCCCACCAACCTCTGGTCCCAGCCTGTCTGAGGCTGGCCTCCCCAGGCAGCGTCCAGGAGTGAATTATTTACTCACCGATGAAATTTAATCGCCTATATTAAAATATATGTGTGGATGCAAACACACACCCATCCCTATGCACTTGCATAGAGGAAAATTAATAAATAAAATGTACTCAATTATTCATAGAGCCCGGAGAGGGATGCAGGTCCAGGCATCAGAAGGGGAGGGGTAAGGGAGATGGGTGGGCAAGGGAAGCAACTGAATAATTCACAAGTAGTTATGAATTATGAAATTTTTATCCTCTCCCTCCCTCTTCTCATTCACTGACCCAGGAGGTCCTCTAGATGGATGGGGCGGGTAGAGGGAAATGGTTGCTATGCCAGTATGCTCCACGTGGTGGCGCTGTGGAAGGTGGTCTCCCCCTCCCCTTTTATTCCACACCCCCACCAACACATACCTCCGGGAAACATGTTGAGGGCTTTTTTGGGTGTGGGGGCGGTATCCCTTTGGCTGAGTTTGGTGTCAAAGTCTGCAATCTCACCATGCCGCCAGATAAAATGGTCCAAATTTAGACTCTGAGCCTGGGGAGATTGAGATCCTAGGCACTGCTGGGGGTGGACAGCTGACTCCCCAGCAGCAGGAGAGAGAGAGAGAGCTGGGCTTGAATGGCCTTGAGAGGGGCTCCCAGCCTCACCCCCCACTAATGGGCTCTTGGTCTCTCTCCTTCCCGCAGCCTACTCTGCGCCCAGCACGCCCCCTGCAAACCGTCCCTTTGTGGGATTAGGACCAAGGGATCCAGGGGGGATTTATCAGGCACAGGTAAGAGTTGAGAGGGCCTGGGAGGGAGCTGGGAACAGGGGAGTGGAGAACCTGGTCTGGGTTGGAAAACGTGTGTCAGCTCCCTTCCATCTCCCCTTTGGGGCTCGTCAGCCACCCACTATCCAGTTTCTGTGTTCCAGGTCTCTCCGGGCTCTTGGAGGTTGGGGGTTCAGGTGGCCAGATGTAGACTCGAGGCCAGCCTAATTGCCAGGAAAGTTCAGATTGGGGTCTCTGTCACTCACTAGCTGTGGGGTGAGCTGGAGAAAGACAGTCATAGAGTCTCAGTTTCCTCCAGTGTGAAGAAGAGCAGAACAGTTTCCACTAGATGATAGCAGAGAGCTTAGGAAGCCTTAAATGCCTGCAGGAATGTAAGCTTTTCTTTTAGTCGTTGTCCCTTCTATATTATTCATTACCCCCCATAGGGTCAGGTCTGGGGCGAGTGTGCCACCCTGGCAGGGACTGAGAACTCTGCCCACCTCCATCCAGACTTGGGGGGCAAACGACTGCATTTGAGAGGAGAATATGCTGGTGTGTTAGGAAGGGAAGAGTCTGTAGGCTTGGAGAGCCTCTGGCCATCTAGTACCTAGAGGCAACAGGATGGAGTAGGAAAAACACTGGACTTGAGTCAGAAGACCTGGGTTTGAATCCTGGTCCCAACCCTTCCAAGCTGTATGACCATGAAGGAGTCACATCTTAGCCTTAGTCTCCTCACCGATGACATGGAAAAGGGAGCGCTCTGGATGCCCACCTCACAGGGTTATTGTGAGGGAAGTTCTTCACAAGCCTTCACGCACTGCAGCAACATGAGCCATCGTTAGTCTTCTATTCTTATTATATTACCCAGCTGGAGGATCCTCAGCCAGCCCAGCCACACTCAGACAAACTGGGGGTGTCCCTCACCTCACCAGCCTGAGACATGAAGAGGAAGAGGGGATGAGCCAGGGGTGGCAGCAGCAGCTGGGGCAGCTCTCAGCCCCATATCTCAACCCTTGCCCACATAGCAAACTAAAGCCAGCTATTGAGGAAACCTGTGTAGGGTGTGTGGGACCACAAGACAGACCATAAAATTATGGAACTTAGAGCTAGAAGGCTGGTGAAAGTTCTTTCAGTCCAACCTCCTGATTTAATAAAGAAACTCGTTCCCAGCAAAGGAAAGTGACTTGTCCAAGATTATACAACTTAATAAGTACCAAGAGTCAGAATTTGAACCCTGTCCTCTGCAGACCCAATGTGCCTTCCACTCCACCAATAACCAGCAATGGGGACCCCTGAAGAACAGGAGGGAAACTACTGTGTTACAAAATGGTTGTTAAAAACTGAGGCAGCCAGGAATGTAAAGTCCTGGTTTGGTTTGGGGTTTGGGGTTTTTTTGGTAGCTCGGGACCACCATGCCTCAGTCTCCCCCTTGAACAGGGATGGCAGATTACTTGTAGAACCTTCAAATCCTAGGAATAAGGGAAGAAAGGAGGGCAGCTAGAGTGTTGGCCTGGAGGAGGGGGGTGGGGAATGGAGGGTGGGGGAGCAAAGACCTTTAGTTGAGTGGAGAGGACAGGATGAGATAGTGGAAAGAGCACTGGTTCAGAGACAAGAGAGGCAGGTTCTGCTCGAAGCTCTGCCTTGGGCTCCGTGTGACCTTGGGTAAATCATCTCACATCTCTAGGCTCCAGCGTCCTCATCTGTAAAATGAGGGGGTTGGAGCAGCTGGTGTGGAAGGTCCCTTCCAGCCTGACATCCTTTGTGATATATCCTAACATATTTTGTTCCAGCTGTAGCACGATGTGATAGGAAAAGTGTCTCTCTTATAGTCAGGAAAGTGGTTCCTGACACTTGATCTCAGCACTTACTGCTGTGAGAATGTGGGCGATCACTTACTTCTCCATATCTAGAAAAATGCTCGTACTGCCTGTCCCATGGAACTGTTGGCAGGGGAGGACCTTGCGACTCTTAAAAAGCTGCAGAAACTTGGGTTTTTATTAGGTTCTATGTTATAAAGGCATTCTCAGATCAAAACTCAGTGTGCTTCCAGTGCTGACATTCTATGCTCTGAAGTCTCTCCCAGCTCTGACATTCTGGTTCTCAGGTTACTTCCAGGGCTGATAGTCTGTATTCTAAGGTCATTTTCAGCTTCAACATTTTCTGTTCTAAGGTCCCTCCAAGGGCCTACATTCGATCTCTAAAGTTCCTCCTAGCTCTGATATTCTGTGTTCAAATGACTCTCTTAGCCCTGGCATTCTATGCTCCAAGACTCAGTCTGTGAGTATAGTCTAGAAACTTGTATGTTGGGCAAAGGGGTATGATACATTTATTGAGTGAATTGAGATGATTTCTGTATCCATACCCTGGTGGATATGAGTAGGGGGTGGTGGAAAGGGTTAAGGCATTAGGACATTTGTGTAGGGCTTTATATATACAAAGAGTTAGGAGATGCAGGAGTAGGGGTGGGAAACCAGTGGCCTCAAGGCCACATATGGTCTTTTAAGTCCTTGGGTGCAGCCTTTTGACTGAGTCCAAGTTTTACCAAACAAATCCTTTTATTAAGGGGATTTGTTCTGTGAAGGGCTGCCACACTTGAGGACCTAGAGGGCTACATGCAGTCTTGAGGTCACAGGTTCCCCAGCCCTGTCCTGGAGGATGTTTCTGCACTAGAGACACTGAGCCTATCTCCAAAACCCCAGGTCCCCACAGGGAGAAGCCCAGATTCTAAAACTGAGTTCAGCTCCCCTTTTACAAAAGTTGACAGGTCTCTGCTTTCATAAGTGCCATAGGGGCAAAGGGCCAGCCAACTAGCAACTAGTGGGACTCCAGTTTTACATTTATTGGCTCATCGGGGACATGATATGAGATGACCAGCTTTCCCTACCAGCTCCCAACATCTGGGCAAAAGGGCTTTTGTATCTTATGGTTTAGGCCCTCCCCCAGAATCCTCAAAGGGACTCCATTAACAATAGCTTTGGGCCAGCCCATGGGGGTTCCCAAAGCCCAGTGTGCCAGAAACCAGACACAGCCCATCTGGCAATAATTCTAACGGGGAAATGAGAATCAAGGAGATAAGGGCAGTGCCAAGGGTGAGAGCCGGGTCACCAGCTCCAGAGGCAGTAGCTGTCTGCACCTGACTGCCTGGGTCTCCAGAGAAGTCTGCCTTAGAGAAGCATACAGTTGGGTTCCTTCGCCGCCACAAGGACTTCCCTGGAGCTTTCTGCACAAGTGTTTGCGAAGGGGCCAGAGCCTTACGCACCTCCAGGAGGCCCCATCACTTTCTTTTCTCAGTCAAACTCCTTGCTACACCACAGATGCCATTCGCACTGTCCGCCTCTCTCCCTAGAAGTGACAGAATGCACCAAACTGGCCTTTTCCCCAGCAGAGACTGGGGCTTCTTCCTGCCATTGAAAGAGCCAAGTGAGAGACTACGGTTGGCTATGATGACTCAATTGACCCTCCTCCACCCCCACTCCCCCAATACTGAACACCTGTGGGGAGGATTGAGCCAGAGGCCCTTGGGGGTGAGTGAGCTGCCTCAGTGGTCTAGGAAAGTGGAGTTTAGTAAATTAAGCAAGAAGGGCAGCTGGCTGTTGAGTCTCAGGGAGTGAACCAGTGACTTCACTGGTGAGGAAACTCCCCATTACCAATGCCTAGAGTGAGCGGTGACTGGCCCAAGGTCACACAGTGAGTAGGTGGCAGCCTGGGTTTTCTAGCATCACGGTCAGTTCTCTATCCACCGTGCCATGTTGCTTCTCTAAAGGGTGTGAGAAAGCAGAATGTTCTCATGGGCTTCCAGGGCTGGTGGAGGGGAGGACTAAGGGAAGGCAGGACACATACATCCCCTGAGCCACGGAGAACATCCCTTAATAGTCAGTAGCATTGACCGAGACACTTGAGCTCCGGTCTCTCTGTCCTCTCCCCATCCCCCTCCTCCAGCTGCTATGTGGCCTTGCTCAAGTTTGGGGTCCCCAGTTTTCCTCACCTTGCTCCCTGAAAGCCCTTCCCATGCAGATTCTGTGACTCCTAATTTGTCCCGTTTCACCCAATACTCATGACCCCTGTGCTGAGCTGAGAGCCTGGTTCGGGGTGAAACTGTAACCATGCTGAAGAGGGTCATGAGGGACAGAAATGACTCTCAGGGTTGACTCTGAGCCTGTGTTTGGGAATCTCCCTCTCTCTGGTCCTTGAAGATTGCCCCTGCCCCTTTCTTTCACACATACACAGGGGATGCCACTGTCCAGGGCTGAGAAAGACTTCAATTCTAATGACCCAGCAAAGGGGCTTGTGGAGTACAGGCAGGAGAGAAAAGGGGTCTTAAAAGCCAAAGTACTAGGGAACTTTGAGGCCAAATAAGGTCTCTCTTCAGCCGCATTAATATAGTACTTGGATTTGCAAAGTACCTTGAAAATATTCCATTTTATTCTCACAACAGCCTTGGGACACAGGTAACTATTATTATCCCCACTTTACAGATGAGGGAACTGAGGCACAGAGAGGATAAGTGATTTGCCCAGGGTCACACAGCCACTAAAAGTCTGAGGCTGAATCTGCACTCAGAATTTGAACAACATGTACCTTGCTGTTTTTCCAATGGCATGTTCCCAGGCTTGATAAAAGGAAAACATCCTAATAAATAGAACTCTGACGCCTCTCCCCTTCTGCTTCCTCCCTTAGCGGCTTCCTCCATTAGACTGTGAGCTCCTTTTTATTGGTATCCTCAGCACTTCGAACAGTTCTTGGTACCTAGCAGGTATTTAGGAAATGTTTAGCGTACCCTATCTTATTGTGAGACGGCCTCGTAGTAGGGCATGGATGGTCACTTCGATTAATCAGCAAACATTTATTAAGTACCTACTGCGTGCCAGGCACTGTGTTAGATACTAGATATACAAAGACAAAAATTAACAGTCCCTGTCCTCAAGGAGCTTACAGTCTACTGTGGGCAACAATCTGTACAATATGCATATACAGTGTAAATAGACGGTAATTGGGGGAGAGAGGCATTAGCTCCTGGAGGGATCAGGAAAAGGCCTCATTATAGGAGATGGTATTTGAGCTGAGCTTTGATAGGAATGTCACAAAGGATGTTAAAAAGCTGAGGTGAGGAAGGGGTGCATCCTAGGCATGGAGGGAACAGCCCGTGTAAACACACGGTGATGAGAGATGGTGTTTCTCACGTGGAAGGGAGAATAGGGCAGCCAGTTTGGCTCAACTGGGGTGTGCATGAAGGAGAGTAATATGTAATAAGCCTGAAAAGGTAGCCTGGAGGCAGGTCATGAAGGCTTTTAAATGGCAAATATAGGAGTTTGCATTTGATCCTGGAAGAATAGGGAGCCACAGGACTTGAGTGAGCAAAAGAGTGACATGGTGAGACCTCCCTTTTCGGAATATTCAGTTGTCGAGATGGATTGGAGAAGGGAGGATGTTTATTTGGGGAGACTGATTAGGAAGCCGTTGCAGTAGTCCTGGTGAAAGGGGTGAGAACTTGACCCAGGGTGGTCGTGGTGTCAGTGGAGTGAAGGGAACAGAGTGAGATGTGGTGGAGGTAGAGTCAACCAGACTTGGCCGTTGATCGGCTATGCGTGGTGGGGTCAGGGAGTCCGAGTAATCAAGAATGTAGAATGTGTGCCTGAGCCCTGGAAAGGTGATCGGAAGAACAATGAGGGCCAGACCTCTAGAACAGGGAATCATCTGGATAGAGAAGATAATTGGACCCGTGGGAGCAGATGGTCACCAAGAGGGTGATTGCAGAGAGAGAAGAGGGGCCAGGGCAGAGCTTTGGGGGGCAACATATGCAGGATGATACAGCAAAGGAGGCCGAGAAAGAGCTGTCAGACAAGTAGGAAAAAAACCATGTCCTATTTGAAGACTAGGGCGAAGGCCAATGTTGCTAGATCACAGAGTACGTGGAAGGGAGGAAAGTGTAGGAAGGGAATGGGGCTGGGCATGGTGGCACACACGTGTCAGCCCTGCTTCTGGGAAGCTGAGGCCAGTGGCTCCCTGGGGTTCAGGAGTTCTGAATAGTAGGAGTGGTAAAGGGGATTGGGTGTCTGAACTATGAACTATATCCTGTCAGTACGGTAAGCCCCTGGAGCAGGGAGCTACCAGACTGCCTCAAGAGAGGTCCTGAACAGAAACCAAGAAATTGAAAGTGGGCCCATAAATGATGGCTCCACTTCCAGCCTGGACAAGATAGGAAGACCCAGTCACCAGAGAGAAAAACAGATTGGAAAGGTAGAAAGGGGCCGGATTGTGAAAGGCTTTAAAAGCCCAGTAGAGAGGGTTTTGTGTTTGATCCTGGAGGTGATAGGGAGGCACAGGAGTTTATTGAATGGAGGGGAGAGACATGGTCATTAGACTTGGACTTTAGGAAGATCGCTTTGACAGCTGAGTAGAGGATGGAATGGAGTGGGGAGGGACATGAGGCAGGCAGGCCAGCCACCAGACTGTTAAAATAGTCCAGGTGTGAGGAGACGAGTAAGTACCACCAGGGTGGTGGCGGTGTCAGAAGAGAGAAGGGGACATGTGATGAAAGATATTTTGAAAGAAGCAATAAGACTTGGAACCATACCTTGATAAAGTAGTAGGGTCAATGAAGGATATTTCGTTTAAGAATGGAGGATACCTGAGTGTTACTATATATGTATGTTTGTAGTGAATGTGTCTGTGCCTAGGTAGGGGAAGGTGTCTGTGTGCCTATATATGTCTGTGTAGTTTTGTTTACTGTATCTCTCCCCACCACCACCTGGGCTCCCCTGGGATGTGGCTGTGGGCTGCCTCCCTGTCTCCTAGAACTTCAGGCACCCAGCTTCCTGCCCCCTACAGCCAGGGGCTGGAAGTGTCCTCATTGTTTTAGAAACCAAAACTAATAAAAAGGAGAAAGGAGGACAACTCCTGCCCAGTCCAAAAGACACTTTCTTGGTCAACCCAGGCATTTGACCAATGTCTCTTAAGGTTTTCCACTGGTCAAAATAACTGTAAACCTGCCTTTCTCTCATAGGTGTCCTTAGACCTACAAACCCTTATGGGTTTTGGGGTCTCTAGTCTTCTTCCCCCAGGGTGTGGCTAAGGTTATGGTCCCACAATAAATCCTTGAGGGTTCAGGGGCCCAGGCTTCTCTAGGTTAGACAGTGCAGGCTCAGGCTGTGTATAGAACATAGCAGGATGTAGGACCCAGAGCCATTCTTGTGGTATATGGGGTGTCAGAGACAATTAAACTGTCCTATCCATTCCTGCCATCCCCACCACCAAATATATATCTAGGGGAAGCCAGATTCTAATGAATTTCATGGGCCATCTTCAAAGGAAAACAAAGTCATTACAAGTTACCACAAGGCTACCGATAGAGCCCTGCATTCAGAACTGTCTCTAGGCATGGCTCTCTTGCTCATTGCGCATCTTTGGCAAATCGCTTCCTGTGTCTTGGCTTCAGGTTTTCCAAATGTAAAATCAAGGGGTTTAGATTAAAGGATCACTTGGGCCCCGTCCAGCTCTGACATTCAGTGTTCTGTGTTTTAAGGTCCTCTGATGTCTGATGTTCCATGTTCTTAGGTTCATTCCAAATTCTGACATCTATTCTAAAGCTTTAACTTTCAGTTCAACTAAATGAACATCGATTAGGCAACTACTGTGTTCTAGATGCTGTGTCAGGAAATACAAAGATAAAATTGAAAATGGTCTTTACCCTTAAGGAATTTTCATTATACTATACCGAAGAAGGGAAAAGAGAGAGCACAACATCTACCTAGATAAATAAAGTCATCTGAGGAGAAAGAACCAACAACTTGGGGGGATTTGGAAAGGCTTCTTGTAGGAGGTGGCGTCTGAGTTAAAGCTTTAAGGAAGCTAAGGATTCTAAGAGATGGATGGGGGAGAGGGAATGCATTTCAGACCAGGCACATATCCTGGGCAGAATCACAAAGGTGGGAGGTGGACCGCCCAAGGATGTGAGCCTTGCTGGCTAAATTCCATACAAATTGTGAAATCTCAGGTTTGTTTTTTCTGTCATTAGAATACTTGTGTTATTTTTCAAACCTTTCTTTCCCAGGAGGATTTTGGGGATTGCCGATAGTCATAAAAACCAAAATAATGGTCTTCAAAGAGGTCCCCAATGGCGACAAAATATAGTCTGTAATGGAAGTGGAAATGAAAGAAGTTATAGGGATGGAATGATTTCTTTGTAGTCAATATCTCCCAATGATTGAAGCCTTAGATTATAATAATAATCTCTCATCTTTATAACATTCTGTGTTTTTAGGCCCCTTCTTGCCCTGATATTCTTTGTCTGAAAGTCTCTTCCACCTCTGGCATCCTATGTCCTAAGGACCATTTTAGCAAGTGTTATGGGAGGATGGTGCCCTGGGTGATGGGCAGGCCCTCAGGACCTTCTGGGCCACCATCTGGGGGAACCACCCCTTCCCCACAGTTGATTTCACTCTAATGGTCGAGGCAGAAAAACAACTTGCTATGCAGAGGCTTTCATAGTGCCAATCGACAAATATTGACTGAACACTCAGCCCTGGGGGAGTAGAAGCAGGAAGGAGACACTGTTCCAGCCCTCAGGGTCTCACAGTCTAAACTCACACTCAAGAAACAATTATAAAACCAAAGGAAACAGAATAATAATTAGGTACTAAAGAGTGTGGCACACAGGGAGGAATTTGGAGAAGAGTATAGGTTGAAATAGTCAGGAAAAGCTTTCAGGAGAATCCGAGTCTCCAAAAGCCATGCCCCATGTATGTTAATGACAATAGGAATAGACTCTGCCTTATCTCAGCCCCGAGGGCTTCCCAAGGAGCCCTAGAACCCGTCTTTGGGCCATAAAGGAATAGAGGGCACTGCTGCTGCTTTTTGCTTTGCTAAGGGGCCAGACAGGAGGGGTTCCCCCTCAGAATGTCCAGGTACCCACTCTACCTTCCTTCCGGCCTGGGTTTAGGCTCTGATGTCTTACCTGAAATGCTAAGTCTCTAAAATGTCAGCTCTGAAAAGGACCCTCAACCGTTAAATGGAAGGGCCCTTACGGATGGTCTTGTCTACCCGCTTCATTTCACACGTGCAGAGAGGAAACCTAGAAAAGGGAAATGATTCGTCCAAGGTCACACAGTGTGGGTCATTAGAGGAGCTGAGATTAGAATGAAAAAGCCGGTGTAGGGTAGTGGTAAGAGTGCCCTTCCCAAAGGCAGGTGGTGAGACCTCCGTTCAAATCCCGCCTCCAACACAGCTCACATCGACCTCTCTGATCTTCAGATTCCTCCCCTGTAATATAAGGGTAATAATGCCTACGCTGTCTAGCTCACTGGGTTGTTGTGAGGACCAGAAAAGCTCGTCAAGCGTTCCACAACCTTAATAAAAGCCAGCACTTAGTGTTAATTCGGGGTCGTGACGCCTAGTTCGGAGTCCCTCCGCAGCGTGACGCAAGCTGCTCCTCAGGAGGGAGGCTACGAGCTGTTCTCTCCTGGGTGACGTTGAAGAAGAGGGAGAGAGAGCCCTTGTTATTTGGGGTGGGGTGGGGAAGGGGATGCTGGAAGGGGAGAGACCCTGGCCCCAGAGATCCCAGAAAGAGAGAGAAAGGGCAGGAGCCGGAGAGAAGGAAGGAAGGAAGAGGACCAGGCATCAAAGGCTAGGGAACTGCTCACAAGAGGAGGGAGGGTCACACCTAAAGCCTGTCTGGTTGCCAACGGAAACCAGACATGAGGTAATGGCAAGATGAACTTGAACTTGGGGTGGGGGAGGGGCCGGAGAACCAGGTTCAGGGAACAATAGTGCGGGAGGATCGATGGCTGAGCTAATTCTCTAGGTAAAGGCTGGTTGAAGGGAGCAAGGTTGCTTTGGGGGGGGGGGAGCGGGGGGGGGACGACGGTGTAAAAGCTGAAAGGAGGGCTCGAATTTCTGTTCCCCAGTTGACTCAGGGGGTCCACTCCCTATTATAACTAGAAAGTAGGCTTTGAGGCTCCCCACTCGCCCCCTCCCCACCCCTTATGCAGCAACAAACGGAGGGGCGGGGCACGGAAGCAGGCTTGCTTCTCCAGCCGACCTGATTGGTCGCCCTGGCTTCCCAGATTTGACTGTACGGCCGGGGCCAGACGGGAGGCGGACGGTTCCTTTTAAAGGAATCGGGTCCGGCTTGTGGCCCCCACTCCCACCCTCCTCTGGGGTCCCTCCTCCCGGGCAGCTTTTATGTCTCCCTCTGGGAACCCCAAGGGCGAAACAATCTCGGGAGCTGGGCAGCGGAACGCAGAGACTGAACAAACCGCTGAGTATCTGATGCAGGGATCCCGGTGCCAAACGGGCTGGGCAGCCTCAGCCTACCTCTGGATTGCAAGCCCTCCACCTGTCTCCTTTGGCCCCTGGGAGGCCTAGGCCAGGGAGGGGCCCGTCCTGATCATAAAATGCTTCAGCCCTGAGAGTTTCAATGATAGCACGCCTTGTGTAATTAGTGTGCTGATAGGATAATCCATTGTATCACAAGAATACACTGAATTGTGCTAAAAGGGGATGCGTGGATGCTGTCATGCATTTTTCTACAAGGTGGCCTATAGTAGCCGATAAGAGTAAATCACAGTCGAGACAATGTTCTGTACTGAGTTTATCACAATACCGTGTACCCTTAGGATACAATGCCATAGTGTGCCAAACAGACTATTCCCAGTGTTTGATAAACTTTGAAAACCTCAGCGCAGGTTGTTATTGGTGCTTAGGAAGACCTGGGTATACGCACCCACCTGTGACGTGTGCTGGCTGGCTGGCTGACCGTGGGCAAAGGCCCCAAGCAGCTCTGTAAAACTATACGTCGAAGCACCTGCATTCCTTGCTAGAACTCTCCTATGCCAGTGAATCCCGTTCTCACCCCTATCCTGAGGATCGAACGTGTCACGATGTAATACAGTGTAGTGTATGCATGCATTGTGGAACACAAGAGTCAGGAGACCTAGAACCTCGGGGCTGAAGCAGGGCAGCTCTCTAGTAAGTAGTAGAGTGTCACTGCTCCCTCTGTTGGCCTCAGTGGCCCTATCTGCAAAAATGAAGATGGTCGTACTTGCGGGAGGCAGCTAGATGGCGCAGTGAATACAGTGCTGGCCTCCTCCAGACACTTACTAGTTGTGTGACCCTGGGCGACTCACTTAAGCTTTGTCTGCCTCGGTTTCCTCATCTGTAGAATGAGGATAAGGATAGCTCCTACCTCCCAGGAGGATCAAATGAGATAATATTGGTAAAACACTTTATGAATCTTAAGGGCAGCTAGGTGGTTCAGTGGATAGAGCCCCATCTCTAGATCAGAAGGACCTGAGTTCAAATCTGGCCTTAATCACGTGCTAGCTTTATGAATCTTAAAATGCTATATAAATGCTAGTTGTTATTACTACTTGCCTCCAAAGAGCACAAAGTGATGTCTTAGGGAGAGGCACTTTAGAAAAGTTAAAAGTGTAGCACAAATATGAGGAATCGTTATAGGGTGTTGGGTATAGGCATGTGTACAAAGTGGGCATGTATTAGAAGTTGACTGTTTGCTCCCATTTGAGAATCTCAGAGATAATAGAAACCTCAGAGATCAGAGGCAGTGTGAAGCAGTGGGAAAAGGCCTGGTCTGGTGCCTACAGTCTCCCCCTTTGTGACCTTGGGCAAACTCTTTACCTCTAGGGACTTCCGTTTCCCCACATGTAAAATGAGAGGATTGAACTAAGCAGTTTCTCACGTTCTCTTATAGCTAGAACATGCCTAAGACCCCTCTCAGTTCTTGAATTTTGTGTTATGTTCTGTGTCCAAAGGGCCATTCCAGCTGTGACCTAGGCTCTAGGATTTAGTCCACCCTCCCACCTAAAGAGTGCATCCACAGGTACGCCAGTGCTCCCACAGTGTAAGAATAGCACTGATCCTGTGATCTGGGGTCCCGTTGAGGTGGGTGCCTGAGACACAACTTTTAACTCCTCCAACCCCTTCTCTTTTGTCTGTGCCCTCCCACAAATCCTCCACAGGGCATCCACCTAGCATGCTGGGGGCCGTCTTTTCAATCTCCTCGCCTTTCAGGGACACCAGTGGAGCGTGCAGGCGATCAGGTACACCTTGCCCCCTGTGCTTGAGGAGTCTACCTCCTTTTCCAGTTATTCATTTATCTGATGGCATCCCTCATGCCATGCCTGTGGGTAGCATGCTGCATCCCACTCTCGCTGACCCTGCTCTCTACATTGCCCTTCTGGTGCCATGGCTTCTGGTCCTGCAGCCTCACCAGAAGGAGCTTAGTGTTAGAAAGATGAGCCTTTGTTTCAGGGAGAAGCCCCATGATCAATTTCCCAAGGCCATCCTGTTCCTCCATTCGAATCCCATTGCATTGGCCATCGGCATTACTCGTCCAGGCCACGTGTACTGATGGACCATCTGTTGAGGTTACCCATACGACTACATCTGCTAGTCTTGCTAGTACATGGTCTTCATATAGTTGGTTTTTATTCTATGGGTAGTTAGACTCAACTCTTTTGAAGTGATTTTAGGTCTCCTTTTGGCACTATTCAGAGTTCTAGAGCTTGATGACATCAGCAAACAGCAGTATCTAGAGGGCCTTCAAACCTATAGAGAACCCTTCTCCATATGGACCCTGTGCTGGATATCTTCCATGCTGGTAGCCCAACATGTTTGGCAAGCATACGTGTCTCATGTTTCATCTCTCACTTGATATTAATAATCAGAGGATCACTCGATAAAGCTATCTCTGCTGAGGTGGCCAAGTGGTAAGGTGAGTAGTCTTAGAGTCAGGAAGACTTGAGTTCAGATCCCACCTTGGACATTTACGAGCCAATTAACACTGGGCAAGTCACTGAACTTGGCCTCAGTTTCCTATCTGTAAAATGAGAGTAGTCGTGTATTATGGCAGTTTGCATTATCTCAAAGCACCATAGAAATACTAGTTACTGTCATTACTCTTTTAGAAGGCTATGATGTTGGACAACTGCATGGGAGACATTTTGTTGGAGGAGAGCCTTCAAGGCCACATTTTGCTACATCAAATCAAATGCCATTGTATAGTCAACGAACAATAAACCCAATGGATCTTGTAATTTGCTACACCTTCCAGTCAGACGTGTGGTATGCCGTATATTCTTATTATTTGTAAAACCTTGCTTGTTCCCTTCTTACACTCAAACTAGAGATGTATGCTAATAGGATGTAGGCTATTCTCATGATTTTATATAAATGGCAAAGTGGCTGGTCACTTTTGGGGGGCAACTATCAGATCTGAAATTTTTTTCTCTCCAATTCTTTTTTTTTAACTTTTTTTTTATTTTTTGGAGGGGGGGAGGCAGGGCAATTGGGGTTAAGTGCCTTGCCCAAGGTCACCCAGCTAATAAGTGTGTCAGGTGTCTAAGGTCGTATTTGAACTCAGGTCCTCCTGACTCCAGGACCGGTGTTCTACTTGCTGCGCCACCTAGCTGCCCCTTCTCCAATTCTTTAGTAGCATCTCTCCAATACCTAGAAAACAGATCCCTTGGTGCCATAGAAATTGTATCCTCTCCCCTATTGACTGCCTTTGTGTAAACCCAGGCTTATCTATCTGTTCTTCCTAGTTTTGTTTTCTTTGGTGCCACTGAGGCATCCTTATGTAGCACACCAGGGACTAGGAGATTCCAACCCAAATGTGGTCACAGCGTTGTGAAAAAATGGTGGGAAAACCTAATTATAAAAATCTTTACCGATCTTTTTGAATTTCCTCCTCTTTGTTCTCCCTTCAATTTCATTCTTAGGTTCCTCAGACATTATTAGTTGTGTCTCTCACTGAGCTTTCTTCGTATTTTTTTCCCCTCCGTTTCCCACTATTTTATGAGATAATGCTGCTCATGATGTCTTAGCATCCTCTTCAAATGAGTTTGTACTCCAAGTCAACGTTATTGGCAATGTTGCAGACCACTAGGTGGCGCTCCTTGCCAAATGGAGAGAGATGGCCGCCAAAGGGAATAAGCGTATCTGGCCGCCACTTTGTTCCAGGAGCTTTCTCATTTGAGCCTTGCAACAACCCTAGTTCGTAGGTGCTGTTATTATCCCCATTTTACAGTTGAGGAAAGTGAGGCAGCAGGGTTAAGTGACTTGACCAGAGTCACACAGTATCTGAGGCCAGAACTCCGGAAAAACGAGCCTTTCATGCTCCAGGCGTGGCGCTCTCTCTGCTGTATCACCCAGCTGCAGTTCTCCCTGCAGTTACCAAGTGTCAAAATTCACAATTTAATTTGAAGGTTCTTACCAAGTTTGTCCTAGAATTTTTGTACTTTCTCACCCTCTGCAACAAATGTGGATGCGTAGGCAGCCATTTTCTTTATTACGGCTATTTTGCAATTGCTGATTATGAGCGCCACAATAAAAGATGACCAAGTATGCCATTGTGTTCGGTTTCTTGTTGACTTCATACAGCTCTGCCAAAAAGAACTCATGGGTTTACTTCCTCTTCCCCATCTGTTATGGCTTCATTTTTAGTGAGAATGTCAAGATTGATATGGCACATTCCCTCTGGTAACATGTTCTCTCTATGGATCACTGCATGAAGATCTCATATTTAGATTAACATCAGTTATGTTAATGCGTATAGATAATTAATAAGCATTTATTAAGTACTTACTTTTGTAATGGCACTGTGCCAAGTAGTGGGGATGCAGAAAAAGGCAGAAGCACAAAAATCAGTCCTTGGCCTCGAAGAAAACTGATAGGGAGACAACATGTCAGTAACTAGGTTTGTATTGTTGAGTCTTCTAAAGTCATGTCCAACTCAGTGACCCCATTTGTTGGTTTGTATATATAAGATAGATACAGAGTACGGGGCAGCTAGGTGGCCCAGTGGGTAGAGCACTGGACTTGGACTCAGAAAGACTCATCCTCCTGACTTCAAATCCAACTTCAGACACTTACTGGCTGTGTGATCCTGGGCAAGTCACTTAATCCTGTTTGCCTCAGTTTCCTCATCTGTAAAATGAGCTGGAGACTTTGCCAAAAAAGCCTCACATGGTGAGATCACAAAGAGTTGGACTCAACTGAAATGACTGAACAAACGACAGAGTAGACAGAAAATTACCTTTGAAGGTATAGGACTAGGGGTGCAGTAGGGAGGGGGAAATTAGGAAGGCCCTTTTCCGTATAGCAGCCTTTGAACTAAGCCTTGGATGAAGCCAGAGATGTCAAGAAGCAGAGGTGGAGAGCATTCCAGGCGTGCAGGACAGCTACTGCAAAAGTTAGGGGATGGATTGTTTGGTGTGAGGAACATCAAGTGGGCAGGTTTTACCAGATCTTAGGATGCATGGAGGATAGTAAAACAAAGAAGACTGGAGTGGTAGGAAGGGACCAGGTTGTGAAGATCTTTATATGCCAGAGGACTTTGTTAGGTCTTGGAAATAATGGGGAGGTGCTGGAGTTCATCAGATGGGGCAAGGAGATGCAGTCAGAGCTGCACTTTAGGAAGAGCACTTTGACAGTCGGGAGAGACCCGAGGCAGGAAGATCGATTAGAAGGCTGCTGATGTTGCGGTAGTCCAGGTGAGAGGTGGCAAAGGCCAGCTCTAGGGTGGTACCTGAGTGAGTGGAGAGAAGTGGTGAAGGTAGAATCAAGGCTTTGGCGATGCATCCGCTATCTGAGGTGAGAATTCTTAGCTCTCTTTTCCTGACCCTGACACCCTTGAGACAGGAGCAGCAGGTGGCTGTTCAGGACCAAGAACCATTCGAGATTTGTCTTGCTTTTGTAGGTTGCCATAAGCAAAGAATTCTTCGTGCATTGGACATGAAAAGCCCTTGAGGGCTTTCCTTGCTCATTGAGGCTGTCCCACAGAAATCATAGCTTTACTCAAGTCATAACTGCACAGCCTCTCACGTAGAGGGGTGGGAGATTCTTGGGGTTGAGGTGTAGTCCACTACTATCTCTTGTGTGTCCAAACTCCAGGCCCAGAAAAACAAAACACACCATACCCTAGACCAGCCTAATTGTTGGGTGGATTGGAGAACCAAGGAAAGAGGCTGGACTGATTTAAAAGATCCTCCTCAGAGGCAAGGTTGTGATCCCATTCTTGTAGGCCCCCTCCCTGCTACCCTGCACAATCGTCCAGCTTTCTTGCCTCTCTTCAGTCACTTTACCTCTCTTTGGCTGAACCCCACCCCCCAGTCTTACTAGCTTTTTGGCAGGTCTTCCACAGAGCCATAGGAAGGCCAAGGGAAATGGGCCATAGAACATAGAACACAGAACATAGAACATCACCGGGAAGTGACTTTGGAAAACCAAACATTAGCACTGAAAGGAGTCTCCAAAGTCATCTAGCCTAACTTCTTATTTTGTAGATGGTAAACTTAGACGCCAAAGAAGTGGCTTACTCAAGGTCACACAGTGAATCAGGGGCAGAGTCAGGGCTGAAAGTGGGAAGCAAATAGCAGGGAACAGGAATGTGGGGCCATCAGAAGAGGGGAGGGAGATGGCAGGTGAGAACTTGAGGGGAGGAAGGAGGCAAAGATGCAGGTGTGGGTATGAAAGAATGTCAGCAGTTACTCTGCAGACAGCCTTACTTCATTCTATCTCTCTTTTTTTTTTCTCTCTCTCCTCCAGTCCTGGTATCTGGGATAAACAAGGTTCTCCCCACACGTCCCTTCTCCTGTGTCTCGGGGCTATCCCGGGGGGAGAAAGGCAGCCCCCCGGCCCACGTTTTCGGTGGAGAGCTAGTGCGAGTGAGGACGTCCTCCCAGCCACCCCCGCCAACATCCAACCCGACAAAAAAAACAAACAAACAAAAACACAACAAAAAGAGACAAACAAAAAACAAAGACGAAAACAAGAGGTAAGACAGAAAAGTCAGAGACTCTCTCCGAAGAGCGAGTGAGGTTCCGCGCCTGGCAGTCAGGAACATCGTCGCCCAGTCCCCCAGCGACAGACACCCCGGCCAAGGGACAGGCCCCTTGCGTCCGACGGGCACTGCCCAGACGTAGGGCCCCGGGGGGCAGCCTATGCAAAACGGTGTCTTTCTAATTTATTCATCTCCTCTCCACCTGCCACAACTGAAGAAAGGACCGGATGCCCAGCCTGTCCCCCCCACCCTGACCCCTGCTCCCATGCCTGCTCCCAGGACAGATGGCTGCTTGCTCCTGTTGGCATTGGGCAGGCTGAGGGCAGTTCCCATTGGCACCAGCGGCCATCCCTCTGCCCAGGGATGAGCAGATTAAAAAAACAAACAAAATTGTGCTTTGGGTTAGCTCCCAGACCCACTGTCCAGACTCGTTAACCAGAGAGAGGTGAGCATATCCCTAAGGCCCACCACGGAGGGGCATCTTGAGGTAAAGGAACTGTACCAGGTGCATTCTCTTCCTCCCCATGTGCCCTGACTGCAGACAAATCAGCTGATATCCCCTTCCCCTGAACTCCCATTCTGGGGCCAGATGGCAGCGTTCCAAAGAGGCTGGTGCCCATGATGCTTGCTATTTGCCAAGGAGGTCAAGCAGCAACCTCCCATCTTCCCCAGCCTCCTGGGGATCAGGGTACCTGTCATAAGTGGCAGACACACCTATGGGGCCTAATGTTCTATGTGCTGTGGAAGGGGTGAGGAGCGGAGATGGGCACAGTAGGGTCTCTCCTGGTGGTTCCAGACATTATAAGGGTGGCAATGGTGGCAGGGGAGAAAGTGGCTCTCCAGGATGTTTGGGGAATTAAGGTAAGGAAGGAAGCCACTGACAGTGTCAGAAGGTTGGTTAGAGTTGCACAGAGTGGGCAGGGCTTGGTGGTACAGGTCCCCTTGGTGAGAGGATTCAGCATGGTCCAAGCTTAAAAAAAGGAGCCCCAACCAAATTCTTTTACCCCAAAAGACTCATTGAAAACTCCCCATTTCCTTCACCATATACAGAGACATCTAATTTGGCTTAAACTTGGTCCTGGACCACTCCCCTCACTTCTGTATTTCTATCTGCCTGGGACTCTTTCTTTCTTCATGCCTACCCCATTTGGGAGAAAAGGTCTATGCAATCAGTCCCACCATAGCTTGGTGCCCTGGAGCCTGGGACCTGGAAACTGAAGGGACTAAGGAAACAGGTGGCCCACCAAAACCCGTGCCCCAAAGCCTAATGCCCTGGGGATGATGTTGTATACGCTGCAAAAGATGCACTTTTGGAGGACAGAAAGGGAAGGAGAAGCCACCATAAGACATGTCCCTCACCCACCTGCTGCTCCCAAGGCTTTAGTCCTACCCTTAAGGATCTTGACAGGTCTCCCAGAGAGGAGAGTTTATGGGCTGGGAATGGGAATAACAGGTCCCCACCCTCTCTGACAAAAACTTTCTCCCAATCTCCTTCCCCACTGTATCTAACTGGGCTGTGGAGTGTGCGCGATTAAGTGCCTGAATTCTGGATCGCTGCCCTCATCTCCTGCCCTCTCACACCCCCAACTCACAACAGTGCCAAGTGATCATGGATGGCCTAGAGCCAAGACCTGGATGGCCCTTCACCCTCCATGCTCACTCAAGGCACCTCCACCTCCCTTCCTGCCAGCTCCTCAGAACCACCCCTTTTCCTGGGCCCTGCTGGTTCCCTCTGTGCCATCACTGAGATACCTCAGGGGCCACTAAGAGACCCTGGGATCCCTGGTTTTCACCCATTGGTGTCTGGGCCTCAGGCCTCTCTGATTTCCAGGGATACAAAGACTCTCCCTAGGGAAAGAGGAAGGGGACACCTCCTTTCCCAATGGCCCTTGCTCCCTATTCAACAAGGTATCTCTTTGGGTCTCAAAACCCCTCATCTCCTTACCTCCCCCCACAGCCCAAACCAGAGAGATGGGAGACTGAAAGACAGAGTGGGCATTTGCCCCTGCCAGCCAACCGCCCGTCTGGGACAGTGGAGATTGGGGCCAAAAGGGGTCAGGGAAACTGCCCCCTTTCCCCCAGTTCACCACTGCCCCCTCTGCCAGTGCCTTAAAACCAAGAGTGATACCCTTCCCATTTCCATGCCTCCTTCCCCTCATGCCTATGCCTGCCCTTCTCCCCAGCTCAGCCTAGGCCAGGCAAAGGGGAATTGCCCCACTGCACTTTTGTCTTCCCTATTGGCTCTTGGGAGTATGAGATAGATTGGAAAGGGAGAGGTCACTTGGTCTAGTCCCCTACTCTGTGACTAATCCCTGCAAGAGCTGGGGTGAACCCCACTAGGGAGGGGAGGGGGGAATGAAGAGAGGTCCTATAGTCCCGGTCCAGAGTAGGCCAAGATGTGGCAGAGAGGGAGAGACTGCCAAACCACAAGTGGCAAGGAAGGCAGTGCCCTGGCCCTGACTGGGTTTTCCCTACTGCCCTTGTGCCCAGGCACCCCCTCCCATTTGCTCCTTCCTTAAAAACATACACCCCAGCCAAGTGAGGAGTAGCTCAGGCCTGGGGTGGGCAATCTGTTAAGCATTTCCGTTGAGCCGCTCTGATAACACTAAGCTCAGGGAGCCAGCCCTAGGCCTCCCTCCTGCTCTCACCTCTGACCCTACCTCCCCCAGTCATCAGGGGAGGGAGGAGATGCCTGGGATTACCACTTCTGGGGTGCCCTTGGGCCCTATGAGACCCACACCTAACCTCTCTAGAACTCCTTCCCACTGGTCTCAGAGGGGCCCCTTCTTTCCCTCCAGGGGGGCCTGAGCCATCTGTGGGGCACTGAGCCGAAGGGGCTCCTCCCCACCATGGGAATCTCACTCTTGGCTCCAGTCCCACTTTCTTTCTTTCTCTCTTCTCACCCACCCACTGCCACCTCTTCCAGAGACCATACTTTCCTCTCAAACTGGCACAAAGGCGTGGCAAACCCAGTTGATCCAAAAGAGAAAGACCAGAGTTTCCTAAGCTCCTCCTCAGTTCCTCTCCCTACCCTGTGCCATCCTTCTCATCCTCTGGAGCTTCCCTGATGGCAACTTTGTCACCCAGTGGCAGAGGGTGCGATCTTTGTGCACTTAACCCTATTGTCCTCCCCACCCCCAAGAGGTCTCCAAGCCACTGGATGGGGTTGGCCTTTGGGACCTGAAGTGAGCCTCTCTTGGGGGTGGATGGGTGAAGTGTGTGAGTGTGAGTGTGAGTATGTGTGTGTGTATGTGTGTGTGCGCGCGCATGCGTACATATGTGTATGTCTGTGTTGGGGGTGGGGTGGGCATTGGAACCTTCGGTACAGGCGACCCTAGCTCCCTAGGGTTTTAGGGGTGGGGTGGGGAAGGACCGCATTCCAGGCGGGACCTTGCGGAACCAAGCTGGGCTAGCAAGTTGGCGGTCAAGGGGAGAACTCCAAGCTAATAAAACTGCATGGTGCTTAACCAGGAACTCGTGTGACCTAGCTCAAGCTGTCAGCTCGGAGCTGATAAATGCATGGCAGACTATAACTGGCTCTACCTTTCCCCCTCTCCACCTTCCCCTGCCCCGTCCTCTTTAAAAAAAAAAATTATATAAAAAAGTGAAAAAAAATTCCATGTTTCCTAATTTGCACGAAATTTTCTATCACATGATGTGCCTTGCCTTCCAAGAATAAGTATTAACTTTCAACGGTATCACCGCACAGAGATAGCTGCATGCTCTGCTCGTGTAGTTAAAATAAAATCAAATAAAAAATAAAAATGGAAAAGGGGGATGTACTTCTATTTGTAAAAAACAAAACAAAACAAAAAAAATCACCAAACAAAAAACTCCAACCCATCCAGCATCCAGCCCTCCTCAGCACCTTCTTTGGGCCTCACCTCCGTCCATCTCTGTTCATGTTTCTTGGGCCTAAAGAGGGGTTCCTCATGTAATGGCCACCCCAAAGCCTTTCTAGCTCTTGCCCCTTTCTCAGCTATCTGCCCAAAGCTAAGCTTGAAGGGTCCAGGAGGCCTTTTGTTTTTGATTTGGAAACTAGCATCCAAGCCCTAAAGGGATTGTCCCTGGAAAAGGAGGGCTGTGTTCCTACCATCCTGAATGGCCACCTCCTAGGGTGCTGCTCCGAGTTGATTGTCTTCTAGGGTTGAGACCCTAAAAGAGACAACTGTGTCCCAGAGCAACACACTAACTGGGAACCTGGCCCCTAGGGTGTCACCCAGACAGCCACTTCCTAAAGGGTCACCTCAAGTAGGGTGGCTGTTTCTAAGAGAGTGTCACCCTAACTGAAAATACCTGTCCTCTAAGGTGTCACCCTAACTGGGATAACTGCCTCCTAGGGTGGCAACCTCACTGAAACATCTGTCCCATAGCATATCATCCTAACTGGATGATTGTCATCTTAGGTGTCACCATAACTGGGGAAAAAAAAACCACTTGTCCCTTAAGGTGTTACTCTAACTGGGATGACTGCCTCCAGCATGGTATCACCCTGATTGAAACATATGTCCCCTAGCATGTCACCCTAGCATGTCTGACTGCCTCCTAGGGTGGCACTCTAGCTGGGACAATTATCTCCCAGGGTGTTAACACTAGCAGAGATGATAGATCCCTTCCAGCTCTAAAATTCTATAGTTCTGACCATCTCCTAGGCAGGCAGGAAGAAGTGAGTCACCCATTTAGGGCTCAGGGTTTTACAATTATCATTTAACACAGGAGAGATGGTCATTCTTGTGTCTCTTTCATCTGACACCTTCCCCCACCCCCATTTAAGTTTTGCCAAAGCCCTTCCTTTCCCTCCCCCTCATTCCCCACTTGGTGGGCCATTTGGGGATGGACTTTGCTCCTGTCCTGACAGCTTCTCCTTTGCTCCATGTCTTCCAGTTGTGAATACAAATGCATCTAGTATGGCAAAAGTATATATTTATCTCTCTATATGCAATACCTGTTTAGTCTCTGCTCCTACGTTGGCTAACCATTCTCAGTGACTTCATGGGGAGAGACAGGAGGAGGGTCCTATAGACGCTGCTTTGATCTGGGGGGGCGTTGGAATGGAGACCGATGGTCCCATCTCATTTTTCTGGGCAGTTTTGTGTGGTGTTTTTTTTTTCTAATTGACCAAAGCAAAGCATGTTCTGCGTTTCTCCTCCCTTGATACTTTCCCTACCCCTCACCTCTGGTTATAGGGGTCCAGGGTTTGGAGTGAAGGGCTGAATTTAGTGATGTAAGCTATGAAATTAAGGGAAAGAACCGCCTTCCAGCTTCTGGTCCTCTCTTCTCTAGGGTTCTCTCTTCTTCTTTGCGGGGGCGGGGGAGGTCCAGCTTCCAGCAATCGCCTATGTCATCATTGGGTCAGGGCCACTCATCATCCCACCCACATAGCCCCATCTTTTATGATTCTTGGGGAGTGGGGTGATAGCTGAGCCTAGGAATGAGAACAAGGGATCACCATGGAACTGTAGCTCACCATGCAGGTCTTAAGGAGCCTGGACAGGTCTGAGACTCTCTTGCTCATGATGGCTCCATGGTTCCTTCCTTATCACCACCACCACCACACCTTCCCCACACCCACCTCCCACCCCACCATCATCTTCCTGGGCCTCCCTGGACACCTACTTTTGGCTCTTGGGCAAGGCAGAGGATTGGAGCCACTGGCTCCCATTTCTGCCCAGTGAGACCCCCCCCAGTTCATCCTGGATTTCAGTAATTCTCTTCCTTTTCCATCCCATCATGTCTTCTTTCAAAAGTGCCACTGAAGACCAGAACAGTGGGGGTAAAGGGTATGCCAATTCCATGCTATCTTGTCACCCAGATCTGAAAGCTGTGGGAGTTTATGTCTGAGAATCAGGTTGAATGTGACTAATTTAAACAAGAAAGCCGCTTTGTGTTAGCTAAACCAGAGGAAGTGGCCTAGAAGGTTCCTGGAGAGACCCTAGGGGTCAAGTCAGAAAGGGTCTTGCTGAGGTCATTTTGTCCAGTTCCCTCCCTCCATCTTGGCCTGGACCTCATGAAACATCACTGTTCCTTAACTCAGGAAGGGTATGTAGGGTTCCTCCAAGCCAGAAGCTCCCAAAGCCAAACACTTCCTCTTCTGTTCACTCATTCCCCAAATAGTTCCTGAGAGGCAATGGCTGTTCAAGACTCCGATCTGTCATCTTTCAGCATTCTTAAACACAGGTCAGGGCTTTGGTCAGTGAGGCCCCTGGGCATACATGACCCCATCCTTTTCTCTTCTCTCCTTTTTCTGTCCCAGACTCTTCTTAGTTGTAAAGGACCTTTCTCCTGCCAATAAACAGGAGCTTTTGATTAAAATTCTGTGGAAAAGGAAAGAGAGGTTGGAAACCCATTGTCTGCATGGAAACTCATGCAAAACAATGGCCTTGAGGCATAGTGGACATAAAACATAGAGCTAAGAGGATCCAGGCTCGAGGTTGTTGAGTGAAGGAAGTCTAGTCCCCTGCCAGGAGCTGCTATGACCACCCTCTCCTCCCTCCCAGAGTACAAGAGGATGTGCCAAGTCAGCAGTCCTGGCAGTAAGTGCTTAGTCAGTGCATTTCACTCCTTAGGCTGTGTACATCTTGAGTTGGGAATGAGAAAAAGAGATGTCCTTGCATTGGTAGATAAGCATCTGGACTTGGAGACTGATGGACCCTTCCCAAAAACAAGGAGATTTTGGTCAAAGGACCAAATCCTCCCTAATTCTTGCCTTCTCACCACCTCCTACTATCCAGGTGCTCAGGGAGATCTGGGAGCTCATTCTTCAGCACTGGCCAGATCCCCACTCCCATGTGCCCCATGAACAGAGGAATTCAGGCTCCCATCAAGTCCCCCTGTACTTAAGATATCTCATTGGTCACCAGTTATACATCTGCCTTCAGGGCATCTATCATCCTGCCTACCCTTCCTTCACTCACCAAGATATGAAACTCTGAATGCCACCTCCACCCAAACTGGTATGGCTTTGGCTGACCAAATGGCTCATCTCTTCCTGGTTCGGTGACTGAGGGTTCTCATTGCACTAACCTATTCACCACCAGGTAGCTTTTTCATCTGCTTTGTTGGTTCCTAGAAGCTTCAGACCATTCAGGGCATGACCACACACACACACACACACACACACACACACACACACACACACACTCTCACACTCACACTCACGCACCCTCAGTGACAATATTTATGAGAGTTTCAAAAGGAACCACATCAGAGAACACCTTAAAGGTCCAATTTTGGATAAAATCCAGGGAACCAGGCCCTGAAGGGGTTGGTCCTACATTAGTTGAAATTCAGGGTCTCCTTCTGGATGAGGAAGGTGCAACAACCAAGTCCTGACCTTAACTTCATCTCCTGAGAGAATTGCACCCCCCCACTATATATACATATATATATATCTATATACCTATAGATATATATATAGATATATATATATAGTCCATGTCCACCATGGACCTATCTAAATCTCTTCCATTTCCCTATTTTGTGAGCAGGAAGGTGGTTCCTAACCTTGTTTCCTTAGCAATTTAGTCTGCCCCCATCTTCCTTCTCCCCCAATCTCTCCCACCCAGGAAAGAAATAAACTTTAGGGGCAAGATAGGAGAAGGGAGACAAGCTCTATTTGATTCAGTGAGGCCAGGAATGGCAGAGGGCCCAGGAAATCTCTGACTAGCCTCTCCTCTCCCTCCGCCCTAGAGAGTACAGAAAGAAAGGGGCATCCCTCCCCCCTCAAAATGATTTTCTTATAGGGGCATCAGGGGATGAGGGGGCCCCACTTTCCAGGTGATAAAAGTATTATGAGTCTTCATTCCATTCCCTGAACTTCACACTCATCCAGATACAGAAGCAGAGGAGGGGCACAAAGGGGAGAGAGAAATCTAAGCAACCAGGCAGTGGGCACCCCAAAAAGTGAGATGGAGTTCTGATATGACCCTTTCTCTAAGCACCTAGCACCAAACACCAGTGTCCTGAGGCCCAGGACTTCCACCCTTCTCAGAGGCCCTCCAAATCCAGATGGCTTTGGCCTTCAAGCTTGGCTTTTCTTGGCCTAGCATTCATGCACTACAATGGCTGTCTTAGTGACCACAGCCCCAAGTTGGATAAGAGAACGAGAGTTGGGGTGGGAGTAGAGGGTGCAATGAGAGAGGTAAGCCCCACAAAGACCTGTTCACCTAGACCAAAAAATTCCAGAGTCCTCTAATAGTGTTTGTTAGGAAGTATCTCAAATGGATAAAATCAAAGCTGCCTCCTTCCCCATCTGACCATCCCCATCCCAGGCCTCATTGATGGTACTTTAAACTTTATCATCCACTCACAATTTTTTTGTGATATGGATTATAAATTGCTGCTCTTGAGGGGTCAGTTTCTCTAACTGGCACATCATCCAAGAACCTTGGTTTTGCTCTTCATTTTTGAGGGGATGAACATCTTCTCCCACTTTCATCTTCTCCTGTCTGTATCCTCTCCTACCATGCCATGCTACTTCCCCCTCCTGCCCACCAGGCATCTGGGAAGCAGTAGATCGGCTGCTAGAATCTCTTATCAGCCTCAGTTCCCCCCCACCACCAAATGTGTCTCCCACCCCCATAGTCTTCTCTCTCCCTTCCATTATGGCTGGATTAAGGTCCTTCTGGTGCTCCATCATTTATCCATGATTAAAGTTAGCCACACAATAAGAAGGCTTCTGTTTCTTTTCAAGGGAAGCATTGGGACAAGATTTTGGGATAAGAAAGGAGGGAAAGCCAACCAAAAGTCAAAGCAGCAGGACTGTTGACATCCAAACCAAAAACCAATTGTTCCCAAGCAGTGCCTCGCAAGTCCCTGCTGGCCTGGCTTTGAGGGGTGTTTCTCATCTGGCCATCTCAGTCCTTGCTTAGGAAGCTGCAGGGAAGGAGGGTGATCGGCCTCCTTAAGAGGGTATATCTCAACCCTGAAAGCATAAGACCATGCTGTGACTCAGGTGAGGGCAAGGTTCTAGGGTGATCTAAAGCACTTAAGTATATAGCTAGACACTCCTCAGTCTGGAGGTCTTTGAAGCTGTAGATTCCATATTTTCAGTGCCTAGGAACATAAGGGTGGCAAAGACAGCCTGGCAGAATCCCAGCCCTGGCTGGGAGCTAGAATGATAGTCCATATCTGTTCCTCCCTGTGGAGTGCACATTCTAGGCCCGGAGTGAGATGGGGGAACTCTGGAGCAAAAATTAGTCTGGAGGAAATGGGTCTTGGGAGGGGATGGGAAGCACTGAGTCCATCAAAGACTTCCCCCCACCCATCCACCCAAAGCAATGCTATATTCAGAGCCATAGGCCACCAGAGGCCATCTATTCTGTCCTCCAGGAAGGGTAAGATTCTGCTTTACCAATGAGCCCCTGGGTTTATTGGACTGAAGCAGGGGCATAAGGAGATAAGCAGTGGGAGCTTTCCATCAAGGGAACAGGTGGGCAATCCAGGCCACACCCTTCTATGTGATCCCTAAAGAAAACCAGTCTCTAGCTCCCTTGGTCTCCTGTTCTGGCATTACCCTCTCCAAGGATCCCCAAATTTTGGCCTCAAATCTATCCTCCCAAATACTTGGGCCCCAATGACTCCTCCCAAATACTTGGGCCCCAATGACCCCTCCCAACTACTGCCACCACCACCACCAACAAAAAAACCACAAAACAAACCAAAGGCTTTAAGATACCCTTGGTCCTAACCCCAGACTCATCTTTTCCCAGCTCCTGACTCAACAGAGTAGCCCAGGCTCTCTGACTTCTCTTCAATGCCTTGGACAGGAGTTGGCAAGAGACAGGAGGGACAGTCCCCCCAACCCCAGACTTTTCTGTTACAGTTTCCATAGATCTCATTTTGATCACTCAAGGACAAAATATAGGTGAAAGGGGATGGGGGGAGAGGGAGGAGAGGAGATGTTACATAAAGTGAGTTCAAGTACCGGAGACATCTCTCCGGGAACACGATAAAATGGGGAGAAAAAAAGAATTTGCTTTACCGGTGTCCTCTTCAGTTGTTATTTTGTGTGCGTGTTTTGTTTTGTTTGTTTTGTTTTCTCCAAGATTTCTTTTTCCATTTTATATTTTATCAATATTATGGGACTAGTTAATCTGTTTCTTGCTTCTTGCTTACTGCACCCATCCCACAATGCCCTCACACACAGATTCACACACACACACACACACACACACACACATACACACACATCATGCATCAGATTGGAAACTACCACAGGCCCAGGACTGAGCTCTCTTATCCTTGGCCTACCCATCAACAAATACATACACAGTCTGCCCAATTCCAAGGGCACCATATTGGGACTGGGATGGGGGGATGGGATCTAACTCTGCCCTTCCTCCTTCCCCCTCCCTCCTACCTGTTCCCTCACCTCCTGCCTCAGTTTCCCTCTCTCCCCTCCCCCTCTTCTGCGCCTCACACCCTATTTGATTATAACATTGTATGATGCAGTCCTTACGGTCTAGCCGATGCGCCTACCTAAATACCATTTATTGAAAGTGACGATGGTTTGTTCCCTATGCAAAAAAAAGAAAAAATATTCCAAAAAAAAGAAAAAAATGTATAAAACATTAAACAAGCTATGCTCCAACTCTACACGTGTCCCCCAGACTCTCCTTTCCTCGACTGGGGTCAAGGGAACCAAAGAGGGGAGGGATCAACCAGAGTGGGTTGTTTGAGTGACTGACTTTTGTCTTGGCCCTCTCCTAGGCTTCCTGAAGAAGAAAAAACTTAAAGTGTGTGTGTGTGTGTGTGTGTGTGTGTGTGTGTATGTGTGTGTTTATGTGAGAGAGACAGAGACAGAGAGAGAAACAAGGTAGAGAGAAGAAGATGAGGATAAGGATCACTAGGACCTTGGAAAACAACCCATCTAGTGCTACTTGTACCCGACCAGGAATACCACCTCCAATAATATCCCCACTTAGGAGTCCAGACTCACCTCGAGGACATCCGTTCCAGACTAGCTCTAATGGCAGATGTTTGCCGTCTCATTCCTCTTTACAACCATCACCTGCTGCAACTGCTAGTACCTTTAGGGCCAGACCTCTCCTCTTCATGATGATTCTTCAAAAACTTGAAAACAGCTTCTCCAGGAAGAGGATCCAGGATTGGGTTTGGAGTCTGAAAATGGATTTGGGGGCTCTTTGTTGAATTCTATTGAATCGAGGCAATCTTTTCTCTACAACGGGTCCCAGATGTATGACCCGGCTCAGAAACGGAAGGCATGGCTGGCTATGGTCAAGGTGTGTGTGTGTGTGTGTGTGTGTGTTTGTATCTATCTGTGTCTCAATGATGCTTAATGTACTGTTATTGACGATCATGGTAGCTAGCACTTATATAGCACTTTAAGGTTTACACATGTGATCTCATTTGATTTCAACAGCCCTAGGAGGTAGGTACTACTGTTATCCCCACTTTACAGATGATAAAATTAAGGCACAGAAAATTAAGTGATTTGCCCAGGGACACACAGCTAGTTAGCATCTGAAGCAAGATTGAAACTCTGGTCTGCTTGACTCCAGGTCTAAAGCTATGTCTGGTACATCGGGGAACAGCAAACTACAGCCCATCTGGCCCACTGCCTGTTTTTGTATGGCCTGTGAGCTAAGTTTTACTGGATTTTAAAATGCGAAGACCACTCTTAGCTCTCGGGCCATACTCTAGTTTGCTTAGCCTGCACTATCTGATCTGTACCGGCCTGTGTGTCTCTGTGTGTCTCTTTTGTGTGTGGGGGTGGGGCAGTGTCCGTGTCTCTGGGTACCTGCCTGTATAGATTCAGGCACCTGTTACAGTTTATCCCTTCCACATTTCGATTTCCCCATTGCTTTCACTATATTATAGGTCAGCATAAAAAATTAAATGGAAATTTGGGGGGGAGCTTTGCAGAAGCCATAGATGACATGTGAAGACCAGAAGAAGACACAGAAAAAGTTTAGAAACTCAGAAATGCATAAAATATATGTATAGTATTGTATAACACCAACATATTTTATCTTTTAATACAATAATAATTCAGATTTCTTCTCTGGTACGAAGCTTAGGCCAAAAAAATTTTACGTAGATTTTCCAGATTGAAGGGGGCACTGTGCCCCTAACCCTCACAATCTGTATATTCAAGGTGTTAGGAAAAAAAGATAAAAATAAAATGCCTCTTGTCCTACCTTTGCCACATATCTCCAATAAGCCCTTTTCTCTCCTTGCCCCCGGCAGGCCCTCATCACTTCACCCTGCCCCACCCCCCAACTATTGCAATAATCTTCTAGTGGCTCTGCCTTCCTCAAGCCTCCCCCACTTCAGTCTATCCTCCATTCAGCCACTAAGATGATTTTTTCTAAAGTACAACGTAACCATCATCTCTCCTCGCAACCTCCACCCCCAATAAATAAACTCCACTGGCTTCCTACAGGCCTCCGGCATCAAATGCAAAATCTTTGTTTGCCATTCAAAGCCCTTCAGAACCTAGCCCTGCCCCCACTCTTCCAGTCTCCTTACCCCTTACTACACCTTGACCCCCTCTGTCTCACCATACTCTTCGGTCCAGTGACATTGGCCTTCTGGTTGTTCCACAAACAAGATATTCAGGCACTTTCTTGGACTGTCCAGAGCCTGGAAAGCTCTCCCCTCTTCCTCCTCTCTGTCTCCTGACTTTTCTGGCTTCTTCCAAGTCCCAACTAAAATCTCACCTTCTACAAGAATCCTTTCTTACCCCTCTTAATTCTAGTGCCCTCCTTCTCTGAATTATTTCCTATTTATCCTGTATGTAGCTTGTTTTTACAAATATGTTTGTTGGTTGTCTCCCCGCCCCCATTAGAGGGTAAGGACTGTCTTTGGCTTTTCTCTGTATCCTCAGCACTTGGAGCTTAATAAATGCTTATTGGCTGACTGACTCAAGAAACTTACATTTTACTGAAGATGAAGGAGGGATGGGACATAGGGCATACACACATAAAAGTCTAAGACAAGGCAGAGTGTGATGGGGGCAAAGGACAGAACCAGATCAAGTGCTGTTTGGACAATTTAAGGGGGAAGAGAAAACCAAGCTGGGGGGATGGGAAGATGAGGAGAATCATGCAAGGCTTCACTGAAGAGGTGGGACCCAAGTTGTTCCTCAAAGGAAGAGGTCTCTGAAAGGCAGAAATGAGTGAGGAGAGAAGGCATTCCAGGCATATGGGATGGTCTGAGAAATGCATATGGTGGCCTGAGATAGCAGGCAAAGTTTCTAACCCAGGTTTCTAGCCAAGGCTGGAGACTCTCCTTATTGGTGGGGAGAAAGCTACACAAAGCTACGTGCCTATGCAGAGTTGGCACAAGAGAAGAAACATTCTTCATTCTTCCCTTCAATGTAGGCATCACAGTCTTCCTTGTGGAGGGGTGGGCAAGATTCCAGAGATAGCTATCATTGTCTCCCATCAAGCCACCTGTCTGTATCCTGTTTAAACATTCCATGTGGACATACAGATCTGACATGGGCAATAAACACCTTACGTAAGGGTCAGAGAACATCTAGTACCCCAGTGGGGCTGGTACATAGAGGACTAGAAGGCAGTACAATGTGAAATAAGACTTGAAACTCAGTTTTGGGGTCAGGTCGTGAAGGTGGAGGAGTCTGGCTGGCCTCCACATATGTGTCTGTAATTGTATCCCTCTGTGCCTCAGTGTGGCTATCTCTGCCTCTGACTATTTCTGTGAGCATGCACATGTGTGTGTGTGTGTGTGTGGCTACATCTGTGCTCAGGACTCTCTGCTTGTCTGCGGCCAGGTATGTCAAGTCAAGCTTCCCATTCTCAGAGCCAAAACTATAAAGATGTGATCAAGGCTTTGCCCCAGGGCACCAGCATCTAGGACATGCACTTCCTTCCTGAGGAGGTCTTCCAGTATACTGGTTCTGGGCCGCTTGACATCATGAAGATCATATTTGTCTCCCACTCCACTGCAGCCCCTACCTCCTGTCTTTTCCCACCACCCACCCACCCCCACACAAAGGTTGCCTGGCATGCCTACACCCAACTAAAAATATGTTGTCCTGTCTGTACCACCAATGCCAACTGAATTTGCCCTGAATTCCTAGGGCCTTTTTTTTTCCTGAGGCCCTCTGTACACAGCCTTGTGCTGGCCAAGTGCAAGAAAGATGCAGCCTAATCCCAGTAACTTCCCTCCTCTTCAGGGAGCTCTTCCACCTGACTCAGGAGAAAAGACTCCCAGGAGTGTAACACAGAGCAAGACCTGGGACAGACTGAAGAAGCATGAGATTTATGCGAGGTCCAGGCCCCACATCTGGTCTGAATGTCTTAGCAGTTCCCTAGTATGCAAAGCTCTTCACGAGGCACTTTGAGCCCTACGTTTCCCTCTGCACAGAAGGACAGTGCTCTTGATTGGCCAGTCAGGAGGATATACACTGAACCATGTCTTCAGCAGAAGGGATAGGGTATAAAGAATCTTCTACATTCCACTGCCTGGTCCATCCCAGGACCTAAAAGTGACCCTCAGGAAATGGCCGACTCAGGCCAAGGGTGGAAGGCTGCAGTTCCACATATGGGTATAGCCAGTGTCCCCTCTGGGTTTGTTGATGCTGGAAGCAAAGAGCAGGGGAGCCAGGACTTTCCCCTTGGCAGCAACCAACTCTGCCCTTGAGAGAGGGCCAGACTGCGGGAGCAAAGACATGAGAGTCCATTCCTAGCTCCTCAAACTTAGCTTTGTTCCCCCTGTCTTATCCATGGCCCTCAAAACAATCCTCTGCTCTCTCATTTTATCCCAGCTCTCAGAAATTTACCTCTGCTCATTCATTCCACCACAATCCTCCCAAAGAAACCTTTTATGCTTCGTCCTGTCTCTGTTTCCCCACCCCATTTCTGCTTCCTCATCCCATCCCCACCCCGCCCCAATAAGCCTGCAGTTAGCATAGTGTCTGGTATAGAGCAGATGCTTAATAAATGTTCATTGATTGAATAATTCAAACCTCTACTTCCTGATCTCATCCTTCCTCCCCTCATCAAGGTATGCAGGAGTCAGAGGATTTGGGTTCCAAGGGAAGTGACTTTGGGTAAGTCACTTAATCTCCATAGGCCTATTTCCCCATCTATAAAATGAAGTCCAACTTGATGGCCTCTAAAGTTTCTCCCAGATCTAAAGCTATGATTCTATGATCCTCTTTCTGTCCCTTCTAATCTGCCTCTAGAGGTTCCTTCATCTTATCCCCATCCCCTAAGCCCACATTTACTTCCCCCTGTCCCCCAAAACACAACCTCTGCTCCTTCACCCACAAGGCAGAGTGTTTTTTGGGGAAAAGTACTGGACTTGGAGTCAAGAAGACTTGGGTTTGAATCCTGACACAGACCCTTCCCCTGCAAGTAACTTTACTACTCTGGGCCTCAGTTTACTTATGTGGAAAACAAGACTCAATGACCTCTAAGGACCTTTCCAACTCTATGATCCTGTGATGCTTGGTCCCAAAAACAAACCTCTGTTCTCTCATCCTACCCTTTCCCCAGAACCTACTTCGGCTTTTCCCAGCCCAGTACCCCATAGCTATCTGTCAATTGTCCTAACCTATCTCATTTTCTCTAGATCCATGTCACATTACCCCCACTTGGCCCCAGAAGGGTCTGGATGTCCACTTGTCAGGTATATTAAGGAGGCTTATGGATTGATTAAACTAGATTGCCTCTGAGGCCCCTGCCAATTCTGAGATTCTATGATTCTGGAATGGTGAAGTCTCTGGAGAGCCCCAGAATCTAGGCCACTAAAGGACAATACATAACAAGATGAAAGAGCCTTAAGGGGCCATCTTACAGACGAGTAAACTGACTACCAAAGAGCTGAAGTGTCATGCTCCAGGTGACACAAGTAGTGAGTTTCAGTGCCAGCATCTGAACCCAAGTTCCCTGCCTCCAAATCCGAGCTCTTCCTCCTAGATCATGCTAGCCTCTTACATCACAGTTGAAAGAAGCCTTAAAAACCACTGAGACCAACTTCTTCATTTTACAGATAAAGACTCAGCCGCCCAAGAAAGCTAAATGGCTTGCCCAAAGTCACATATGTAGTAAGAGGTACTGCCAGGATTTGAACCCAGGATCACTTCAAATCCAGAATCCTTCCTCCTCCACCACACTACCTCTTGCAGCAGAGTTTAAAAGCCCTTAGAAACTATGGATATTGGACTGGAGTCCAACCTCCTTATTTCACAGATGGCAAAACAGGCCCAAAGAGAAGAAACTTGCCCCAAGGTCCAGAAGCTAGTTAATGATAATTTACCTACTTTCTAAATTTGTGAGTGGCTGGCATGGACAGGGACCGTCCATCAACTCAACCATGAAAACTCTGGAATTTACTTTGTATCTGACAGGACTGAAGGAGATCTGGTGAGGACATGAAGGGATCATGGGCATGGCTGCCAGCGAGGAAGCGGGCATGGAGGGAAGGACCCTAGGAATTGCCTGCTCCTGCTGAGCAGGGTCTATCCCTCATGTCCTTACCCCCAGGCTCCTGACTAGATGAGGCTAAGAGAATATGGAACAACTGGGGTCCAGGACTCGGGTTCTCATCCCCAAATTTTAGAACCCTAGAATGTCAGAGCTGGAAAGGCCTTTAGTCAGGAACCAAAGGATACTGGATGGCAGAATTGGAAGGATCCTCTCAGTCCTGTCATCCAAGCCATACCTCAACAGGCATACCCTTTGCTACAAACTCAACAAATGATTTTCTGGTTTCTTCTTGAATATCTACATGGATGGGAAATGTGCTACCCATAACACTCTTGGGGAGCTCTAGGCAGCTAAGGGCTATAGTCCACTACCCTGGGGAAACTGTAGCCAGAGAAGAGAAATCGGTGGCAGAGCCAGGATGTCTCCTTACCCCCAGGTCAGGGGCTCTTTCTTATACATCAAGCTGTTGGTCCTCAAAACACTTAGTTCAGGGTTGGAAAGGGGCTGGGGGAGAGATATGGAGACTGGTAGAAGGACCCTCTTTCACAGGGGGCTGAACCCCAGGGCTTGGATCCCCACACCCACTGTAGTGGAAAGAGAGTTGTGCTTTGATCCATCAGGATCCAGGAGGTCCTAATCTCAGCCTTTCCACTTACTGTGTAAATGGTCATCTCATGCATGCGTCACTAGACCACCATTTCCTCTGTGTACAATGAGCGGGTTGTACTGCCTGTATGGCCCCTCCCAACTTAAGATCTATACTCCCCAGGGTCTTCTTACAACAGAAGCATCAGCCTAAGAATAAGGCCCCCAACTCCACGCTCTACTTCAATCAAAGGGTTTCCTTCCCCTAACCCCATGTGGACCAGGGTTAAGTCTCAGCTGTGAACCTCTGGTACCCTCTGGTGGCCACAGTAGGGACTCCAATGACAGGACTGAACATTTCATAGTCACCAGCTTCTCCCCACACTGGAGTCTCTTGCCCTGGTCATAAACAGCCCCCAGACCATAAATATCTAGTACCTTTCACCCCAGATTCCTACAACAGGATGTCTCCCCCAAAACTACTTCCGACACATGGGACATAGGAGACAATGTACCAGACTCTGACTTAAGTCAGGGGATCCTCTTGGCCAAGGGTGGAGTCAGGGTTCAATATTTACTGGTAGGGGCTCAGTTTGGGGCCAAGGTCAGAGTTCAGTACATTCCAGAGGATCACCCTCATTATCACTTGGTTCTAACCATCAGACTAATGAACCATAAACCTTTCTAGGCATACTTCCCTCATCTTCCCCCTTCTCTCCTCCCCCAATCAGCTCTATCAATCACTAATTGAAGGGTAAAGGGCAGATGAGTAGAGATATGATCCCTTATCTCTCTGTTTTGGAGAGGGCTGAGGTGGGAGAGGGTGGAAATTCCCAGGAGAATGGGAGTTAAGAATAAACCTGGAAACTCTCAGAGTGAAGGGAAGACATGGCCCCAGTCCTTATGGGGACTTAAGGGGACAAATGTGCCCCTCACCCACCCCGCCCCCCATTCAATAGGAAGAACTCAAACCATTCAGGGCCTGCGGTCTATGTGTTTATGATTTCCATCCCTTTTTGTCCTCTGACACTGGACTATTGCGATAGCCTCTTGCTTAGTCTCTCTCCTTCAGGTCCGCCCCCCCCCTCCCCGCAACTCCTCACCCTCCTTGGCTGCCAGGATGATTTTCCTAAAGGGCAAGTCTGACCACTCACCTCCCTACTCAGCAAACTCCAGCAGCTCCCTATTACTCCCAAGATCAAATATAAAATCCTCTTCGTTTAGCTTTTAAAACTCTTCCTACCTCTCCATGTATGTTACTACCTTAACAATAATAGCTAGCATTTTATCTAGGGCTTGATGGCTTGTCAAACAGTTTATAAATATTTCATTTTATCCTCACAACAACCCTGAGTAGGCAAGTATCTTGATTATCACCATTTTATAGACGAGGAAACTGAGATGGGCAAAGGTTAAAGGACTTATCCAGGATCACACGGCCAGTAAGTGTTTGAGGCTGGATTTCATCCCCAGTTTTCCTGACTGCAGGTCCAACAGCTGAAATCCTACCTACTGCAAGAAGCCCTTCCTGGAAGTTCTCCCCTCTCTCACTCTCCTAGCGCCTTCCATCAAAGACTATCTCATATTTACCCTGAATATATTTGTATATCCATAGTTCTTTACATGTTGTCTTCCCCATTAGAATGTGAGCTCCTTGAGGGCAGGGCCCATCTTTTGCTTTTCTTTGCATCCAGCAATTAGCACTTTGTAAGTACTTAATAAAAGCTCGTTGACTGAAAAAGACCAAGTAGAAAAAAAATGATACTGGCCGTAGCAGAAAACCCAGCAACCTTGGATAGAGTGACAAGGAAAAAGCTCAACAGCTCTAGAGCTCACAGAATTCAGAAATGTGAGGTTCTTTGGTTTAGAGAATAAAGACCAACCCACTTCATTTACAATTGGGGAAACTGAGGTTCAGAGAGGGAAAGGACATGCCCCAAGTCATTTAGCAAGTTAGTGGGGGCCATCTCCAGTCATCCTGATCCATATCTGGCCACTGGACCCAGAAGGCTCTGGAGGAAAAAGTGAGGCTGGTGACTTTGCACAGCCCTGCCTCACTTAAATCCAATTCACTTGCATGTCATGGCATCGCCTCCCTGATATCATGGTCCTCTTGGAGAATGAAGGACAAACAACAAGCAAGTTAGTGGCAAAGGTAGGAGTTGTAGCCAGGTCTCCTCATTTCTTTTTCTTTTCTTTTTTTTTTTTTGACACTCCCCAGTTTCTAAGGGGTTAATTTTTTTTATTTAAAGACTAAGAATGTTCAGCTGAGAGACAAAGGGCAAACTAGAAAAATGTTCTATTGTTGAATCAATCAGAACCATTACCTCTCCTAATTTCTAGCCCAGAGTTCTTTCCATTACCCTACAAGATGACTACACCCCAAAGTAAATAACAGCACATTTTTTGTTTGGCTCCTCCCACCAAAAATTTTATGCTTAGAAATAGGTGCTTAGAATTTGGAAGAAAATAGGTGATACAAGTGATGTATCAAACTCACCAAATGCCCTGCAGCAAGCGTGGATAAAGTCCAAAGTGTAGCCGGAATCAGATTAAAATTCAGTTAGGAAGTGTTTTAGCAAAATCAATAAAAATACAATACAACATAGATAATGTTAATTTGTGGTTTTCTAAGTCAATACACGGCCTGCAGAGATTCTTTTCTATTTGGGTATGACACCACTATTCTACCTGACCAAATCAAAGTCCAGGGAGGTGAAGCTGTAATAATAGTGTAAACAGAACGTGGGCAGTGGTGGTGGAGGGTAGAAAGGGAAGCACCCAACACTTGTAGATACTTCTTCACATGATGCCTCTCTGATATAGAAACAATGAGTGGCGATAACCCCTTTATATTTGAGGAAATTGAGTCACAGAGAAGGAAGGGATTTGACTTGTCCTGACAAGAATTTGCTATTCATCAAAGCAGACCCTCTATTTGGTATAACAGAGGACAGGCAGTGCTCTCTTTATAGTTTCGAAATCAACATAGCTGCATTTCCTCAAGAAAAAAAAATCCTCTAATTCAGACTTTTCACTTACTCCTTTCCCCACAAAAAGGCCCACGAGCAGAGCATTTTGGTTATTTCCTACCTCTTACCGCTGTGCCTGGCTAGTGTCATATCTAGCCACAGGACCACTAAGCAAATGGGCAGGAGGGCGCAGTTATTGAGAAACCAGATTGTGGCAAAATGAATTTGGGGGATATGCAACTCAGGCCTCAGGCGATTACTGAAGAAGGGGTCAGGGGGCACAGGAAGTGACTTAAGATATCATCTAGGTCAACCATTCATTTTCCAGATGAGGAAACCAAAGCCCAGGGAAGCGTAATTTGCAAATGGTCACCCCGAGTCAGTGATAATAACACACTTTTATAGCACTGTGCTAAGCTCTTTACGATTATCATCTCATTCGGTCCTCATAATAACCATGAGAGGTGGGTGCTATTATCATCCCCATTTTACAGATGAGGAGACTCAGGCAAACAGAGCTTAAGTGACTTGCCTAAGTTCACACAGCCAGTAAATATCTGAGGTTGAATTTGACTTCGGGTCTTCCTGACTCCAGGCCCAGCATTTCTAGAAACTGCACAACCCAGCTGCCTCAGTAGCACTCAAACCCAGGTCTTCTGAGTCTCCTTCCAGGATTCTCTTTTCCTTAACCTCAATGGCTTTCCCTTTCCTTGTCTGGATAACGAGGAGGCAGAACCAGATGACTTCTAAGGCCCCTTCTGTATCCACCATTTAGTGAAGAATCAATCATCACTGGGCAGCAAAGACGCTGGATTTTCCATAAATAATCCTTTATTTGTAAACTAATCTGCAGCAGGAAGAGGACGGAGAGGTGGAATCATAGCCCGGTTCTGCCATGTTTCCCATTGAGGGAGAAGAGAAGGAATAGGGCCTGGGCTTAACAGGATTCTTTTATTACAGTTTAAATCATTCCTTGGGCCCCAGAAGCTGGAGGTGGAGTTCAGGAGACAAGCATGAAGAAATCAGGGCATCCCTCCAAGGGTTCCATAGTGGGAGGGTCTCCCTTACAAGGCAGTATATTTCGTAGCCTCTCTGCTGGTAGTGGCCTTTTCATCTGGTTCCAAGGCTTCATTGGTGTGGCCTCTTTTCTCCTTTGCTGCCCTGGATCCTTCCCTAGGGAAAGGATGACCAGATCTCAATGCCAGCCTATTTGAAGGGAGGGAGATGGGAACCAGGAACCTCTTGACTAGGCCAGTTACAGCCCAAGTGAAGATACCCTTGTCCCAGTTAGTGGTCTAGGCACCTAAAAAGTCACGTACCTCTTAGAAGAGGAAAGGAAGGAGATAGGAGAAGGTTCTGGACAAAGTAGAGAAGAGGGAAAAAGGAGAGGCTAGCCTCATCCAGAAGCTACAACCTTTCATGGCTCCCATAACCCATGGGAAGAAGTCTAAACTCTTTAGCCTGGCAATTTGAGGCCTCCATGGTCCAGCCCCCAGCTCCTTCTCCAGACTCGTTATTCTTGCTCCCCTGTAGAACCTCTCCATCCCAGCTAGACTGGGCTCCTCCCTCTCCTGTTCTGTCTTTTCTCCACAAACTCAGCTTATTCCCACCCAAGCTTTTTCTCAGGCTCACTTCTCTCCTCTCTGCCTCCACCTTTTTCTCCAAACCACTAGGAAGTACAGTAAAGAACACTGGGAGCCATATATCACTGGCGAACACACTTGCCCATGTGTACACAGGACTAGGGTGGTACGGACGTGTGATTTCATTAGTGTGAGGAACTCCTGGTGTGAAAATGTGCTTCCACTTTACTCCAGAAGCCATTGGCAACCCCTCTCTAACTTAAAAATCTGAGTTGTTTCAGGCACTGAAGGAATGATGATGAGGATTTATAGAATGCCTACTGCGTGCCAGGCACTGTGCTAAGTGCTTTACAATTATTATCTCATTTGACCCTCACAGCAAAACAGGGAGGTAAGTGCTATTATTTACAGATGGGGAAACTGAGGCAGGCAGCAGTTAAATGATATGCCCAGGATTATACAGCTAGAAAGCTTCTGAGGCTAGATTTGAACTCAGGTCTTCCTCACTCCAGGCCCAGTGCTCTATTCACTGTGACACCTAGTTACATGACTTGTCTGTGAGTGAGCTAGTATGTGTTGGAGGCTGGACCCGAACCCAAATCTTCCTCACCTCTATGTGCTATACTCTCTCACATAGATGATTCTAACCATGCAAAACATGGGCATGCATACAACGCAACAAATGGGCACACCTGTCCATGCATATGTACACCTAAGGGCACACAAGTACACGGTACATGCCTGGGAATTTGCATTTGGACACAGCCACAAAGACATGCATGCAAGAAGTCAGAACAGTAACCGCTCCTGTCTCTGCAGCTTCAAAGCAGTCAAAGTCCTTTCTTCACAGCCACCCTGAAACCATTTGTTCAAATATGTTATCATCCCTATTTTACAGGTGAGGAAACTGAGGCTGAGAATCACAGATCTCCCATCTCTAAGTCTGGGCTTCTTTAGACTATATATTGCTTCACAGAAGTATCCGAATACCCCAAACAAAACAAGACACACACATACACTCATGTGCACACACGAGGATATGAATGTGTGCTTTACCTCATTTGAATGTCTTCATAGGCGTTCTGAATTGGTTGGATCTTCCCAAGCTCCTCTTCCTCCTCCTTGTTCCTGGGGAGAAAAGGGAATCTAGAGGTTCTCCTTGGCCCGATTCCCCTCCCATCCTCACCCCACCCCCACCCCGCACACACACTGTGGGTACTTTCTCAGGCTGTCCCAATTCCCTCATTTTGCAGATTAATAAACTGAGTCACCAGATGAGGAGATCATTTATTCAAAGTCGCAGCCAGGGAGTTTGGGGTTCATATGACTGGGAGATCCATACAAGTGGCCAGGTCACAAAGAGGAAGAGAGGGAGCTGGGAGGTGAGCCCAGATCCAGGGAGCAAGGTTTCCCACCTCTCCTTAGAACACCAAACCCGTTTGGCCAGCATGAGGACAAAGACAATGAAGAGGAAGACCACCACAGCTGTCAGACCCGTCAGCCAAGGCTGCAGACTCCTCTGAATCACTGCCAGGGACAGAGTGATAAAGTGAGATACGTTGAGCTTCAGTGTGAGGGGTTCCGTGCCGGACTCTGGGATAATTTCCCCCTCTCCCTCTCTTTCTCTTCTCCCTCTTCCAAAAGACCTACTTCTCCATGTGAAAATAGGGAGATGGCATCCCAGAGCCAAAGCAGGGTACTGGGCTGTTCCCCAACCCCTTACCCAGGGTATCACCCTCCTTGCCCCTCCCCAATCCCTGACCTCCCACCTTCCTGGGCATCCACTGATGACAGCAACAGTGCCAAGAGGACAAAGATGGATTCCTGGAGCTCCATGTGGACAAGCAGTTGTGGCTGGTCAGTCTGTCCAGGGTCCTTGAGTCTGGTCTCCGTCTGTACTGACTGCTGCAGAAGGCAGCTGGAGACAGCTCCGAAATGGCCCCACCCCAGATAAGCTAATGTGGAAGGGGCAGAGGTTGGGGGTTCGTGTAGAGTGTTGGTAGGACAGTGATCATTTATTGGACTCTGAAGGCGCCGCTCCTCACTCACACCTACCAGTTGCTCGGGGAACTGCACCTTTCTTCCCTTTTAACCCTCTGTGGCCTTTGAGATCCTAAGTGGCTAGACTCCAGGGTAACCAAAGAACAGGCCTCTTCATTGTCTGTGGACCACTTCCCTATCATTCTGCCACCCCTTCCCACATTGGAGGGGCTTTGCCATACCGTCCCTGGGAGCTTCAGGCCTCGTGCCATCTTCTACTTCCACACAAAGGGTTAACAGGAGGGGAGCAAGGGAAATAAGGGGAGTAGAGAGACTCTGGACTTAGGTAACAATTAACTCAGTCCCATTCTCAGGAAGCCAGAATCCATTATCCCTACTCAATGCTCAGCACAAGTGGCTGAGGGCTTCACAGAAGGCATGGATGGCTTTACCAAATGACAAAAAGGGACAGTTTGGACCCCAGACCCTGCCAGGGACTTGGAGCAATTGAGGTCAACAAAGCCTCAGGATCCCTGCTCAGAGCAGGTTATTACATACAGTCTCTGGTACTGAGAGAGTCCCGGTCCTCAAAAAGAGATTCCCTGAGTGTAAACATCTCATTAGCTTAGGCCACACCTCTGATGAGCTGTGGGGAAGCTCTCAGACCCTCCCTTGGCCTTGCTCACTAATGGCCCCTCACAGTTGTTCTCCCAGCGAGCAGTAGAGCCTCAGTCTCCCCTCTACAACTATGGCAGAAGAGAATATAAATATGTCAACAAGCAGGGAAAGTAGATGCTTTTGTCAACCAGTAGGATATCAGCACCCATGTGTACAGGAGACTGCACCTCCAGAGAGGGGCCCCCACCGTGAGCTGGAAGGAGCCCCTGTGCCCCTGTTCCAAGAAGGAGCACAATCCCACTGAGAAAAGGAGCAGTCTGTTGGAGCAGCAAGGAATTCAATCTCAGTCTTGTAAAGGGTGTCTCCTGAAGGACCAACCCCCATACAATGCTGCCCTGTAGAGGGTGGGAGTAGGGATGAGCCAGAGGTGGTACTGGACTCGGAGTCAGAGATTATTAAAAGCACCTAAGAGATCACAGGATCAAGAGAAAACCAAAGCTCAGGGAGGGAAATTGATTTGCCCAAAGTCACAGAGCAAATCTTAGGTTTGCATTCAGGCTCTGTGAAGTGGCTTTATGCCACAGGGCAAATCACTTAACCTCTCTCAGTCTCATCTGGTAGAGAGAACTGGACCAGGTGATCTTGGAAATCTTTCTCAGTTCAAAATCCTATGATCCTATGAGTCATCCATTAGCCTGTTAGCCTTGGCCCTTCCCTGGGTGAAGGTGGACTCCACCCCGGCTTCCACGGGAGAAACCACAGCCCTGGCACGTGGTCCGAAGGTCAAGGTAGCAGTAATCAACTTCTCTACTTTTTCCTTTCCCTTTCTCCTCTCCACCCCCAAACCGCTTCCAAAGTAGAGAACCACTGAGGCGTGGGGTAGGGTGCGATATGGAGAGACAGGACTAGTGCAGTAGACATTTCCTGGAGGACGGGGAGAAACAACACAAGCCCATATCTGGACCATTTTATACTGTCCAAAGTACTTCACAACCATTAGCTTATCTAAGAACTCCCGTTTCTATTTTACAATGCATTTGTTTTTCCCACAACCACCCTTTGAGGTAGATAGTTCAGGCATTACTGTCCCCAGTTTACAGAAACTGATGCTCAGGGAGGCTAAGTTGTTCGCTTCCTTTCACACAGCGTCATGGTCAGGATGTGAACCTGGGTCTTCTGACTCAGAGTCCAAGCAACGCACTCTCACAACACTTTCTCTCAAAAGTCCTACAAGGTTGGCAGCACAGGAATCATTATTCTCATTTGACAGAAAAGAAAAACAGAGGACTGGAAAGGTCAAGGGATTTCCTGAAGATCACGGAGCGAGTCAGCAGCAGAGATGGGACTGGCAGAGTAGCTAGTCTTCAGGCTAGCAGCCCAGGGGCCCAACTGCCTCAATCCATCAGTCTTCACTAAGCTTTGCTGTGAGTCCAGCCCTGCGCTTGGCTATTCTATAGGAGAGGCAAGAGGACACAGTGTCCCTAGGGAGCTCTTTGTCTGGCAGGGGAAAGAAGAATCACACTTTCAAAATGGTAAGAGACCAGTACAGAATGCTGAACTGAGAGCCATGAGAACACAGCAGGAGTCCAGGAAAATCACAGGTTCAAAAGATTAGAGATAAACATAACCTAAGAAATCACTGAGTCCAAGTCCATTTTGCATAAGGAGAAACTGAGGCACAAACTGCCCAAGGTGACACGGGTAGTAAATACCAGAGCCAGGATTTGAATTCAGGACCCCTAACTCCCAATCCTGAAGATCTCAAATGCTGAAAGTTGCCCTGCCATTCCCTCTACCCTACCCATGTCCAAATGCAACTGTTTCCAACCTATGGAGCTACTGAAAGCAGAGGCTTCTGTGGCTCAGATGTGTGCTGCAGATAGGCTGGAGGGGTGGTGGGGAGTGAAGGAAGCAGAGAAACTGAGATCTCTGAAGGACCGCTAAGACTCGGGAGACAGGGTTTCCCACCTTGGCAGTGTTTTCTACTTTGGGTTTTATAACAGTCATCAGACCTCTGAGGGGCTGTCATATGAAAGAGGATTGATCTGCTAAGCTTGGACCCAGAATGCAGAACTCAGGACAACCAGGGAGAAGTCACAAAGGAGGTAAATTTGGACTCAATGAGAGGACGAACTTCTTAATAATCAGAGCCATGGGAGACGGTGTGGTGTGGTAGATAAAGAGCAGGCCTTCCACTAGGGAAAGACGGAGGTCAAGTCCAAATTCTGATACACGTTAGCTGTTCATCTCAGTGTCTCCAGGTAGCTCTGAGATTTTCAAGTTAGAAATGAGCTACCAGTTGCATTAGTAGAATTTCTACAGTATGAGTCCCTTATTGATAAAATCTCAGGTCTGGACCAAAAAGAGAAAAATCAGAGCTGTGTAGCAATGAAAAGCACAGCCTCCTTCCCTGTAAGCAGAGATACAATCACCGCTTGGGAATGCCATAAAGCACTGTTTCCTAGTCAGCAGCGTGTGCCTCTAGCAAATTTTTGCTAGCCCACAAAACCTTGGCTCCTGGAGGTCCTACCTCCCTCAACTCCATACACATAAAGCAGCAACCTTCCTATGTGCTGGGCTCGTTCCTGCCTGCTCCCTCCTCTCCTGTGGGCGAAGCCCCCTAATCACCATTCAGGCTGCAAGGGGCATAAAGAATTGAGATGCTGGGTGGCTTTGCGGCCCGATGTGGATTGGGGACACTGCTAGCGAGGGTTTTCAGGATTTGGTTAGGTGGACTAGGTGGTCTCCGAGGTCCCTTCCAGCTGATTTTGGCCAGGCCAGTGGCAGGACGGAATTCAATTTCCACCAACAGTCCACATACTACTTGGTAGACAAATAAAGGGAGGAATCATGACAATCTAGTTCAGTGAGATTTCTTCCTCCTTCCTCCTTCCTCCTTTCGTTCAGTGCTAACCAATCCACGGCCCTTCTGGCAGCCTTAGCTGCTCGTTAACCTCATGCCCTTCCAGAGCCCCAAGGAATCAGGGAGGCCCCACCATTCCTGGTTCTCTCTACTCCAGCCTTCGCTGGGACACTGGCTCTTGGAAGGTGATGATGGAGAGGCGTCGAGGAGCAGAGCAGGGAGGCCAGCAGGGGGGCTCCCGGACCTCCCTGTCCTCAGCTGGAGCGTCCTCTGGTGAGACGGTCAGATCTTCTCCACGCCAGGTCAGGGCCAGCTCCAGATCCAGCTCCTCCAGGTCTTCGCCTTCTAGGTTCTTGGGCAGCTCCCTTGGGGACTCCGGCTGGTCTGGCTTCGGCCCAAAGGCCCAATCTGCACGGAGAATACAGATATGATGATGAGCTCCTTCCTCCTCCTAAGTTTCTCCTCCCACCTTCACCAAGAGCCTGGGAGATAGCTAAGGGTAAGGAGAAGTGCCCCCATTTCCCAGATGCAGAAACCAAGAGAAAGTAGGCATTACACCTATGCTGAGACACAGACCCAGGCGCCAAGCCTAGGTCTTCTGACTCCTGGCTGAGGTTCTCTCTTTGAGAAAGGGAGTTAGGGAAAATCTCATTTCTTGCTGCAGTCCCCCTTGACGAGTCTCCAAAGGATGGAGGGCAGGGAAGGAAGCCTTCCTGGGCCACCTCATCAGTTTTTTTCTTCCCTCCCTATTCCAACGTTGGTCTGGTGCTTGTCTGTTTACAAGGTGCTTTACATAATATTGTCTCAGATTGACCCTCACAGCAACACAGTGAGGTAGAGAATGAAACTGTTATTATGAATATCTTACAGCTAAGAAAGCAGAGGCTGAGAGTGACAGTGTCACATTAACCCTAACTTGAAATTCTTGGCGTCACACGGACAATAAACTGAGGAACCAGGATTTAAAGTCGGGGTTCTGGACTCTAAAGCAAATGTTCATTTCTTTGCACTAGACCTTTTGCAGATTAAATAACAGATCTTGAAAACACATATTACTATTGTTCAAATATCTGTAGATGCTATTGTAATTAATATGCAAATGCATTTAAAAGCATTCGTGGTAGTTTTTTTGGTCATATATGTTCTCCATACTACAGGTTTTAAAATGTAGGGTTCTGAGTTTTGGGTAAATTAAGAAAGGATCATCATACTTGAAACAACTGACAACCACCACACCATAAGCTATCTGCCCCAGGTGACTTCCGTCACATTCACAAACGAGCTGGGCCCGAGGGAGGGAGGCTAAGGGGAGAGGGAGATGTCTGAAGGCAGAGTTTTCCTTTCTGCCCCACTGCATGCCCTCCAAGGACTCCAGAGGAGGCAGGCTAGCATTCACCAGCTCTACTCCCCTCATCTGAGTCCTAGCCTGGGAGGTTGGAGGGCATCTGAAGGAACAGCTCCTGCCTTGTCTTCAGAAGGGCTCCCTGAGGAGGTAGGCCATGAGGACTCACCAGCCAGGTCATGCATGAGGTCTTTGATGAGGTGCCCAACGATGGCATAGGCCACAGCTACGACGATGAGAGCAGCAAGCAGCAGGTAAAGCACATACTTGGGCAGGCGCACAGTATCTAGGGCAGGCGGTCGGTAGTCCTCAAATAGGGGTGTCTCCCTTGTTTGGTCCTCAGATTCCTCTTCCAGCAGGCGCCGGGGGGCCCAGCTCCCCACCATCCCGGCCCTTCAGCAGGGTGGTCTCACAGGGGGAGGCCTCTGTCTGCCTGCCAGGATGTGGGGCATGGTGCCCAAGAGGCTGGCAGTGCTGGAGTAACCCCCAAGGGCAGGCAGCGGAAGCATTAAGGGTCTTAGGAACTAAGAGGATTGTGGAGATTACTGTGAGGAAGGGTGGGAGGATGGGACAGGAAGAGGGTGGTGAGGCACGGAGGCCATGGGATCAGACATTCACAGTGGCAGAGCTGGGGCTGAAGCCACATCTCCTGGACTCTGGTCCAGGGTTACCCAGTACACCACATGTGTACAATGTGGAAATTGGATGGGAATCCTACCACATCCCAGGCAAGCTTTCATTTTATTTCCCTATAGAATCTTGGTCTTGGGACTTAAGATCTGGGACAGGAAGGCTGGTGAAAAGACTGCTAAGGGATCCTGAGGAAGGTGTGTGCCCTACAAAGGAGCCCAGACACTTTCCAATAAGAGATCATTAGAGCTAGAAGAGACATTAGAAATCATCTCGTTGAACTCCTTCCTTTTACAAATGAGGAGACTGAGAGCAATGAGGGAAAGACAGCGGCTCATGGTGAGTTAATGGCAGAGCTGGGACCAAACCCAAATCTCCTGATTTTTGGTCTACGGTTCTTTACAGCAAATGACCTAACTGGGATAACCAGACACTCAAGGAACAAGAAGGAACATTAGTGGTCATTGGAGGCCCCAAGAGAGAGTGTAAGGGTTGGGACTAGAAATCAGACACCCAGCCCAGGATGGAGATGTGGCTCTTCAGCATTTCCCTTCCAGTTACCTTCCCTTCCATCACCCTCACCCCACACAGACACTTCACATGATTTCCTCAGATAAATAATTTAATATTCAGTTCAGATGGCCTTTGTGCTTTGGGACTCAAGCCCAGACCTCCTGCTTTCACATCTTCCCCCAGGCCCCTAGCTCCTTTCCCTGGGAAGAATCCACTTAAGAACTCTGCCCACTTTGTGATCTACCCCCTTCCATGTGCCTCAAAGACTCCCACCCCAATCATCTAACTGGGCAGGCACTATCCATGCCCAGAGAAGGTTTCCCTTCCAGACAGGTAGTAGATAGTAGGAAAGGGAGTACACGTGGGTGAGTTTCCAAGTTGCCCAGATGGTCTGGAACATATGGTCAGGTGGAGATCAGCAACTTAGAAAAGGCTTCCTCCAGAAGGTCTCAGCTATGGAATAGCTATATGCCATTTCCCCCAATCAATCCAGATTCTTTTCCAGATCTTCTCCAAAGGGACCCCAATAAATCTAGTTTTACTGACAATCCCAATATCTCCCAGTAAACCTAGATTCCATATTACCATTAGATTCCCCCAACAGAGAATCCCAAAGATCTCAATCTGCTCCCAATACGCCCTTATCCCCCTATCAATAGATCCCATCACCTCTAGTAAAACCCTGATCCCATCCCAATGGTACTCTTTTGTCCCCCAAAAGATCCCAAAGTGCTCCCAAAAGACCCTAGTCCAATAGAGATGACCACCTCTTGAAGGAGATTGTGATCTCATGCCAATAGATGTAGATATGACCCCCAAAGAACTGGCTCTGCTCCTAATAGATTCTGGCATCTCCCAACAGATTGATGTCCCCTTCCCAGAAGATCCCAACTGCTCCTAACCTTTTCCAACCCACCCAGGTCATTTCCTGTTTCCAACCCCTTTCAGCTGATTCTAATAAGTAGTCATTCTTGTAAGAGGACAAAGTAGGCCCAGGAGCAGGAAAGATAAGGCCAAAGCAGGTGATAGTAGAAGCTACCAGAGCACGGTGGCAGTAGGTTCACAAAGTCAGGAGAATCCATCCAGCACAGGAGAGGGCTGGTGAAGCTGGGCGAGGCCATTGGCATACTGGAATTCAGGCCCATTCTCATAGGCATACATATCCAGGGCCACCTCACAGCTCTCACGCACTACACGCTCCGCATCAGCTGCATGGGCCCGAAGGGCAGCCAGACAGTCGGGGTGGGCAATAGAGCCCAAGGCTTCAGCACACTCATGTCGTACCATGGGGTTCTCAGCTTGGCTGGCCAGGGCAGCTGTCAGCTGGGGTATGCAGGCCTCATGCTGCAGCTGGCCCAGCACATAGCCCACCTCATGGCGGAACAGAGCACTGCCACAGCACAGACCTGGAGGCAAGAATCAGGAGAGGAAGATGATCAGGTCGGAGGGAAATCACCAAAGGGAGAGAGTAGGAGGTAGGAGTCATTTGGGAAGGAACTTTAGGGGAGAGATATTCTTGGGGGGGTGGTGTCAATCTTGGGGTAAGGGAGCCACCCAGGGAATCAAGGTTAGGAGGGGGTGTTACCTGAGGGATGAGTCACCTAGGGAATAATCTAGAAGAGACAGTGCTGATAGTTACAGAGGAAGTCACCCTGAAGGACTGTGGTTAAAGGAGGAGGAAGACAGAGGAAGTAAACCTAGGTAGGGAGTAAGAAAGGGGAGGACCAGAGGGATGGGTAAGGGAGGAGGCAACTAAGAGGGAATTTCATTGGGGGTGAGAAGTGGGTCTGGGGAGGAGTCAGTCCACCCAAAGGAGGTTTAAGAGGGAGGAGAAGCCAATGGAGAGGAGGGAGACTTAAGAAGAGCCTGAGGAGACTTTCTTTCCCCCAATACATTTTCTCCCTCCTCGAATCTCATTTTATCTGAACATCCCTCCAAGACAAAGAAGAACAATAATAATTCTTCATTTTACAGACGGTCCAACCAAGGTCCAAGGTCATCTAGCAAGTCAGGGGAACAGCTATGTCCCTCCTCAGTTTTTGTCACCCATTCACTAAGTAAGAGGCAAATCAGAATACCAGGGGAGCAAAAGCCTGCTATGGACTTACCGCCTCCTCCCTCCCTTCATCTCACCCTGGGGTGCCTCCTCACCGTCTGCAAGGGCCAGTGCGGCCTCCTTGCCCCCAGCATTTCGTAGAGCAAACATAGCTCGATAGCGGTCAAAGAGCGAGCGTGACTCATCCAGGAGCATGGCCCGAAGACGACCTACGTCCTTCTCCTCAGCTGGCGGGGCCGGGTCCACAGACAAGTAGGGGCTACCTGTGGGCTCCCCTCCGTTCTGCTGCAGCCACTCTAGCCGTCGCACTGCCAGCTGGCATGTCTCTGCCACCTGGGGACAGTGAAAGGACACTGAGAAACCTTCAGGACCTCCTCAATCCCCCAGGCCAGCCTCACTGACAGAGACCTTACTGCAGCAACAGAGCCCAAGCTCTGGTCTGGCCCAATGAGAGAGGAAGCAGCACTGCATCTGGAGTCTGAAGACCAGAGGACAAGTACGGGCTCTGAAGTTTAACAGCTGTGTGACCACGAGTCAGTGATCTCACCTCTCTGAGCTAGTGCCTTCAGCTGTAGAATAAGGATGCTAATACTAGCCAGGCCTACTTCCCAGGGTCATTGTAAGGAAAGCTTTACGAATCTTCAAAGCATTTTAGAAATATCCAAATTATAGGGTTGGGAATTAGAGAGGGGAATGCTGCATGATGACAGCAGCAAGACATCCATGTGGAGATGAGTTACAGATGCCTTAGATTCCAGGCAGAGGAGTTTAGACCTGGTGGGGCAGGCGTGATACTCCTGGGAACTCCAGATGGGTCCAGTGCAGGGGAGCGAGGTGACTGCACACTTGGAAGAGACAGGCAGCACGGATGAAGGAGGAGAGTCAAGGCCTAGGAGCTAGCAACAAGGCCAGGGATCCCGTCCTAGCTCTGTGATGCACTGTTCTATGGTATCAAGCTGCTCATTCGCCCTCTTTAAGGGCTCTAGTTTGCTCACTTTCAAAATGGGGGGAAGAGGGAGGGGAAGAGCTGGATTATATGACATTTTAAGTGCCTCCCTACTTTTAAGATTATGATTTTATCTTGTCCTCTAGCTGGGAGTGGGAACCTGAATGCTGAGGGTTGAGGACGGATGGGGTGGGATGGGATTGTTGGGGAATTTCCCAACACTGCTAAAACATCTGTAAAACGAAGGGGTTGCAATATATACGCCAGAACTTTTTATGGAAACAAGAACCCCAAAACTGAAAAGTGGGCACCCATCAGCTGGGGCTAGCTGAACAATCTGTAACAGGACAGAAATGTAATTGAATATTACTGCTCTGTAAGAAAAGACAATCTGAGGAGCTTGGTAAAACTTGTATGACATGATGCAGAGGGAAGTAAGCAGAAGTAAGCAGCACCAAGAAGACAATACACAAAATGGCCACAAAAGCAATCTTGACTCCAGGAGCCTCCCTCCTTCTGTCAGGGCACTGGGGCTCTACAGATGTGAATGCAGGCATCCAATAACAGATGTGGCCAACATCTTAGTTTGTTATTCTTAATTGTGTTTTTTTTGTTTCAAGAGAAGATAGTGGACAGTGTGAAGGGAGTAGCAATTTTAACAAAGAACGAATGAGCATTTTAAAAAAGAAAGCATAACGAGGGGGCCAGGCTATGGTCTCCAATGCCTCTGCCCAGCATTCCAAACCCTCCACAATCTAATAACATTCAACCTTTCTAGCTTAAGTTTCTATTGCTCCCCTCTTTCTACTCTGTCCCAGCTCTAAATCTTATCATTCTACAATATCCTCTCCACCTGGGCTCATTAAATAACATGAGACCTGGCAGCCACCAGGGAGAAAGAAAAGGTTATTACGTTACCTCGATGACAGGATCCTTGGAGTATTCCTTCAGGAGTTCCAACACTTCTGGGTTGCCTATGGCTCCCAGAGCCTCTCCTGAAAGAGAAAAATGGCCAGAAATTGTCAAAGTTGGGAGAGTCCTTTGCACACAGAATATTCTGAGCTGGAATGGACCCTAGAGCACAGAAATTCAAGGCTAGGAAGGAACTTAGCAATCAACCAGACCAGCCACTTCATGTTACAGAAGAGGAAAATGAGGAAAGAAGGAGAGGAGGGGAGAGGAAGGGAGGGGAGGGGAGGGGAAGAGAGGGGAGGGGAAGGGAGGAGGGGAGGGGAGGGGAAGAGAGGGGAGGGGAAGGGAGGAGGGGAGGGGAAGAGGGGAGGGGAGGGGAAGAAAGAGAAAAAAGACAAAAAAAAAAGGAAGGAAGGAAGAAAGGAAGAAAGAAAGATGGAGGGTAGTGTGTCCTGTCCAAAGTCCAAAGCAAGTTAGTGGAAGAACCAAGACTAGAAATTAGGTCTTCTGACTCCCAGGTCAGTGCAAGTTCGTGCCTGTCTTCTAACCTTTGCACATGCTTTCCTTCTGCCTGAAATTCTTCAGTTTCTCCTAGCGTCTGTCCAACAAAGTTTAAACTTGTTTGCCTTGCACCTAAGGTCCTCCACAACCTGGCACCATTCTCCCTTTCCAGCCTTCTCTCCCATTATTCCCCTCCACATTCAGGCCAAACGGATAGTTTTTTGCACTTTCCCACCTGTGTGCCTTTGCTCACACCACTGCCAGGAATACCCCTCTTCTCCTTCTCTGACTATTGAATTCCTACATGTTCCTGAAAACCCAACTCTAATCCATGATGGCCCCAGCTGCTAGGGTCCTGAAGGACTCACACCACCTGACCCAGCTTGGTGAGAACAGGAACCTCTCCCATGGCCCTTCTAGTGCCCAGTACACTCTTTTATAACAGTAGGACCTTAATGAAGATGTGGTATTGTTGACAACGGATCCTATCCCCAATGTGCTGGGAGTGCTACTACAAGGACAACGAATGTGCAATACCCAGAGGGCCTCAGGTGGTGGGGAGGGAGGGGTGTCATCTCACTCACCAGCCTCATGCCGGACCATAGGCTCCTGACTCGTATCCTTCAGCACCTCCACTAATACAGGGATGGCTCTAGTGTCCTGCATTTGGCCCAGGCAATAGGCTAACTCATGCTTCAGTAGGGCTGACTCATCCCCAAAGGCCTGGCTGATCCATGAAATGGCCCCAGGCCCACCCAGCCCCCGAAGGGTGAACAGGGCCCGGAAACGGGCCTGCAGGGGCTGCTTGGGATCCACAAGGGTCTGCCCGATGGCCTCTATTTCCTTCTCTGTTACCATGGTGCTTGAAGTCCCAGGGCTTCTGCCAGGCCAGCCAAGGTGACTTGTGGACTTGGGTCCTAGAGGGGAAAAGAGCTCAAGTTAAAGGCACGTGGAGGAGGAGCTTTCACACAGAATTGCAGAAGCTCAGGAACTCCATTCATTCTGTCTGACCTCATAGGGCACCTGGGTCCGTCCGATCTTGAACAAAGCCCACTAAAACATCCTTGATAAATGGCCATCCAAACTCCACCATGGTCAGGCAACCCAAAGCAGCTCATTGCACCTTTGGACTGCTTTGTTAGGAAGTTCTTCCTCCAATAAAACCTAAATCTGATCTCTGCCATTTCTGTGTACTGTTCCTCGTTCTGCCATCAATTGGGGAGGAGGGGGATAGAAATACAATAGACCTAGAAGATGTAGCTTAGGTGGTGCAATAGATAGTTTCAGGCCTGGAGTCAGGAAGACCTGAGTTCACATCTTGCCTCAGATACTTACTAGCTGTGTGAACTGGGTCCAGTCGCTTAACCTCAGTTTGCCTCAGTTTCCCCACCTGTAAAATGGGGGTGATAATACTAGCACCTACCTCCCAGGATGGTTGTGAGGCTCAAATGACATGATAATTATAAAGCCCTTAGAACAGCACCTGCTACATAGTTAAACGCTGCATAAGTCTTAGCCATTATTATTACTATTATTATTATTAATTTATTGAAGAAACTGGCAGCTGGGGGGATCAGGAAACCTCTCACATATGAAGGCTGAACTTCGTTGGAAGGTAGGGATTCCAGGAGGCAGAGGTGAGGAGGCATGTATCCCGGCCAGGACAGCCTGCACAAAGGGATGGGCATGGGAGGTGGAACATAGTGTATTCTAAAAAAAGGCACAATGGTCAATCTGGTTATTATAAAGAAATACTGTGTGCTAAATTAGCCTAGAAAGGCTGACAGGAGACAACTTGTGAAACTCTTTAAATGACAAAAACAGGAATTTGTATTTTATCCTAGAGGCAAGAGGGAGGGAGCAGAGTGGCCTGGGCTGCCCTGTGCTTTAAGAATCTGTGACAAGTGCATGGAGTATGGACTAGAGAGGAGAGAAGGGACAGATGGAGACCAATAAGAAGGCAAGAGAGAATGGGATCCCTAATGAGGGTGCTGGCTATGTCAGTGAGAGGAGGGAAGAGAATGGAGCATCGACAAGACTGGCCAATTGACCGGTTAGGTTAGGGAGAGTGTGCATCCAGGATGACTGCAAGGTTGGGAAGCTGGATGTCTAGAAGGGGGGTGCTGCCTTGGACAAAACCAAGGCCGTTTGGAAGTGAGACAGATTTGGGAAGAAAGAGAATGGGTTCTGCTTTGGACATGTTCGGCAAGAGGTACCTGTTAGACATGGACAAAGGCAGCTCATGGTATGGGACTGCGGCTCAGGAGAGACTATACAGCCGTGTGAGTATAACCCTGGGAGTCAGCATCAGACATCTCATCCTAAGTCTTTTCTTCAGGCTAAAATACCCTGAAATTCTTTCAACAGTTCTTATATGACAGAGATTGTAGAATTAAGTGTGTGCTCAGTTCTGAGGAAGCCAGGAGCCTTTAGAGAAAAAGCAGAATGAACAGAGCTGGCCTCAGAACCAGACAAACCTGGGTTCAAGTCCCTCCTTTGACACATCCTGGCCACATAACCCTGGACAACTCATTCAACCTTTTAATGATCTAGGCCAGCGTTGGAGAACCTGCAGCCTTAAGGCCACATGTGGCCCCACCCCTGATCTAGGCAACTTTCTAAAACTAGAAGTTACAGATAATAATAACTCACAATTGTGGAGAGCTTTAGTATCTCCAAATCATTTTCTATATATTATCTAGTTTGATCTAGACAACAACCCTGTGAGGTGGATGCTATTATCCCAATTTTATAGATGGGGAATCTGCCTGAGTGAGGTTAAGTCACTTGTCCAGGCTCACACAGCTGGTTAGTATTTGAGTCACGATTAGAACTCAGGTCTTCCTGACTCCGAGTCCAGTGCCTGAACCCCCATGCCACAATGCCTCAGAGGAGAAGGTGTGTCCTCGCCTGGGAGTTCCCTATATTAATGAAATCACATGTGTAGCCCCTACCCCCCTGGAAGTAAGAGTTAATGTCCTTCCCCAACTGGGGCACTCAGAACTGAACACGACACTCCAGATTGGGGTGGGGGGTGGGATGGGAAATAAAGCATGGCTCTTAATGACCCTTCATTCTGTATGACTTTCAGGGTCCTGCCGCAGTGCTGCCCATCTGCCTGCCCTGACTGCTCCAGCAAGGGTGAGTCCAACTCCTCTCCAAGATGATTTGGCTCTTTTAGATTTCTCACACTGTCACCATATGAACTAAATGACAGCCGTGCAGACACAAGACTGAGATCTCCCTCCAGACTAGGATATCCCGGAAAGTGAGAACAGGGTGCTTTCATTCACTCACTGATTCCTCCCAACATGAAACACAGGCTGTTCACACAGTACGTTCTCAAGGAGAAATAAATACTTACTATACAGGTTCAAATACTTTTCCTTCACGTCTGGGTTGAAAAATCCCAGACGACCTCCAATCAGCATTTTCTCTCATTCCTTTTTTTCTTTCTTAAATGTTTTGTTTTTACTATTCACTATTTTAATATTTAAAAATATTTTATTTTTTTACATATAAGAATAATTTTAATATTCATTGTGAAGTTTTGAGTTCTAAATTCTATTCCTCCCTCCCTCATTCCTTTCAAAGAGATCTCATTTTAGAGGTATAAGCCTCATTTTGGGGCAGTGGAATGGTAAAAAGTAGATCATTAGAGATATGTATGGTAACAAAAGGTCAGCTGGTCCAAAGCAAGATGAGTGATGGGCAGAGAATACACATGCTCCCCCGAGTCTTCACACAATGTTAAAAGATTTAGACAAGGGTACCTCACATACAGAAAGGATCTCCTCAGGAGGACTGGATGGGCAGCACTGCAAAGAATGAGGAAATTCAGATGGAATGCAATCTGCACCACTCTGGAGGGAGCACAAGCAGCAAGAACTTCTTAAGTATCTAAGGATGGTATTGAAATATTTTATCATAAGAGGACAGATATGAGTCATCTAGCTCCTTTAACTGCTGATGATTAATAAAAGGAGCCAGTGGCACAGTAGACAGAGGGCCAGGCCTGGAGTCAGAAAGACTCATCTTCTTGAGTTCAAATTTTTATTAGCTGGGTAGTACAAAAATTTACTAGCTGGGTGACTCTGAGCAAGTCACAACCCTGTTTGCCTCAGTTTCCTCATCTGTAAAATGAGCTGGAGAAGGAAATGGCAAAACACTCCACTATCTCTGCCAAGAAAACCCCAAATGGGGTCATGACAAGTCAGACACGACTGAAATCACTAAACAGCAATAAAGAGCCGCAGATGGAAAGTGGAGAAGTAGCTGGAGAGTTCAGGGCCAGGCTGGGAAAGTTGGGGTAGTTCAGTGTTCCACCCTCCAGCTCTCTAATATGAAAAGAGAAGAGAAGAGGCTGAAAGTATGCAAAGCTGAATTAAAATCCTGATGATGAGATTTCAGGTGACTGGATTAAAATGCAATTGGGGAATATTTAACAAAATAAAAATACTATGAGACAAATAGAATTTAAGGGGGGGAGAGGGAACAGAAGGGGAGGTATGCCAGCTTTGATACTGCTAAGAAACAGGTGCTGCCAGGTTTCATGACAACTTCCCTCTAAAAGATTCATTGGTTTCATAGAAGGAAAGATAGTTGTCTGGGCATGTGAAAGCATAAAAAAGACCGAGTCAACTTCAAAGAGAACCAGTGTACACAGACATGGGTCTATGATACTGTCTGGGAATTCCTGGAGAACTGGCAGAGAGTTTAATGACCATCTGGTACATTAGTACAGGTCTCCTTAAAATGAGGTCTATCAGCTTGGTGTCTATATGTATATACATATGTATGTGTACAAATATACATATGTATACATACACACATATAATTGATTTTTAAAATTATTTTGACAACTATATTTCAACATAATTGGCTTCCTTTGGAATTCTATGTATTTTACTTTAAGCATGTAAAAACATTATTTTGAGAAGGGGTCCACAGGTGTTGCCAATGGAGTCTAGGACACACACACCTGATCTAGTACAAACAGTTCTTTACAGATGGAAAAACTGAGACCTGTAAAGGGGAAGTAACTTGCTCAAAGTCACAAAGTCAGCCTCTTCACCACCAGTACCGTGGATACCAGAGGTATAAAAACGGACCACAACTCTTTGAGTTCAGTCTGAACCAGATTAAAATTAACTCGGGAGATGTTTTACAAAATAAAGGCACAATACAGCACAGACAATGTCAATTTGTGGTTTTCTAAGTCCACAAGCCATTTCTATTCGAATATGACAACACTGCTGTTTATCATCTGCCTGCCTCTCACAATGATTACACAGTGATCCAGTAACACCGTCTTTCTCCGTGTTGTACCTAACTTATCACACTCCCTCTCCCAATTTCCAAACATTTTCACCTGTTGTCCCACATACACAAGAAACTCTTTCCTTCCTCATCCCCATCTCCCGGCTTCCCTCAAATGTCAGCTAAAGTTCCACATTCTGCCGGAAGTCTTTCCCAGCCTTCCATCATCTTAGTGCCCTCCTCTGAAACCGTCTTCAACATATCCTGAATATAACTTATTTGTACACAACTGTTTGCATGTTGTCTCCTTCATTAGACAGCAAACTCCTTGGGAGCAGGGACTGTCTTTGTATCCCCAATGCCTGGAACACAGCAGGCGCTTAACAAACGCTACTGGACCGACTATTTGACTAAGATTCTGAGCTCCCAGGGGGCAAGAACAAAAAAAAATCTTTTTAGCTTTTCTTTGCGTTTCCAGCACAGTGCCTGGTACGTTGTAGGCACTTAGTCACTGCCACTGCCTCCAGTTTAAGAGTTTATTGAGGATTCCTGGGTCTCCGAAGGATCGACCACCTCCCCACCCCAGTCTGACGTCGGAAGGAAAGAGGACTCCCCTTCCCCAATCAAACAGGGTCGAGAGAGGTGGGATACCCAGAAGTAGTGCCCGCTCAAAAAGGAGACTCCCTCTCCCTTTCCCCAGACGCCGGATCGCAGCCAAATCCTTTGAAGATGGAATCCCCAGAGACTAGATTCCCCCGCCAGAGTGGGTGGGATCCGATGAATCCCACCGCCTTTCAAAGAAGTGCAAAGCTATGGGAGAGAGGCAAAAGCGTGGTCCCTGCCCTCAAGGAGCTCAGTCTAATGGGAGGGGTAAAGGGGAGCACCGTAATCACTAAGGTTCAAAGCGGGAATTCTTCCTCGCGTCCCTCAAGCAGATAGGCTTGTTTAAAGATGGGATCCCTCAGGGGGAAAAGGGGGGGAGGGGTCTGGAGGAAGGAACCCTCGGGAACTACCTTCTACTCAGCCTCCCAATCTCAAAAGGTGGGATCTCCCACGAGGAAAACACCGATCCCGTATCTGATCCCTACCGACCCTTCTACCCTCCCACCCCGGACACCCAGGGGAGAGGATCCGCCTGACCCCGAGCGCCTGTCAGAACCTGAGTGCCCCAAACCACCTTCTCAATACCTCACCTGGCAGGAGCTGCAGCAGTAACTCCCGGCCTTTTCAGGAAGCCGCCATCTTCCTCGCCACGTGACCTCGTCCAGAACGTACCAGTCCGAGCGAAAGAGGGGGATGTGCAGACCCATGTCCATCAAGGAAAGAGAAACTCCAGAAGCACTAAAGCAGACGAGCCTTGAGAACCTATATATCACGTTTAAAGTGATCTTCGATGTCCTCTATGTGGGTCTTTTCACAAGTAGAGGGTAAAGGGAGGAGGATTCTTTGTCTCTTCGTAGAAAAGGCTCCCCTTCCGCTCTAAGTGGTAGATGCCGAGTCAAACCCAGTACAAAAAGCGTGCGGTAGAGCGCGCATGCGCCCCGTCACCTGCGGCGCTCCTCGTGGAGAGACCGAAGGCAGCTGGGTAGGGCTTGCGTGGTTAAAGCCCTGTAGGTGGTGCCCGGGACTGTCCCTAGCTTGGGTGGTTGGGAACCTTGGGCGCCGGCAGAATACATAACAAAGGGCTGTGGAAACTTTATAGCCCCTTTTAAAGGCGAGTTATCTCTCCACCGTTGTATATTTGGTCTTGAGTTGTAATTTCAACTGCGTAGGGAAACTCCCTGGAGTAGAACCTCCCTCCGCTGGTGCAGCTCAGCTACTCCCCCTGTAGTTTAGTGCCCTGGTTGGTATCATCAGGCCGCGCTTGAACCCAGGTCAAAGGCATTCCACTGCGCCACTTTATTCCCTCACTCCTGTGTCCTACACGGATTAGTTACACAGTGCCGGAGTTGGAGATAAGGAGGGAACACGGGTGGAGTGGGAAAAAGCAAGCCCTGGATGTGAAATTGGGGTGAGTCCAAATCCCGACCACCAGTCATGTGAATCTGGACAAATCGCCTTCCTCCCCCAGGGCTTCCGTTTCCCCTTGCCGTATAAAGAGCGGTCAGTAATTATTCGTCAGCTACTTACTACAAGGCTTGTTTGGAGGATCAAAAAGATTTTGTTTAAAACGACTCTTTGCGAAATTTAAAAGACCTAAAGCGCTCACCCAAATACAAGTAACCTCTCGCAGTACTGTCTCTGTGAGTCAACAAGCATTTATTAGATACCTGCTATGTACCAGGCACTCTGCCAAGTCTCTGCTGGGGATACAAAGAAAGGCAAAAAAAAAACAGTCCCTGACCCCCAGGAACTCGAAGTATGATGAGCAAATACATATGTACAAACAAGACAGATAACAGGATAAATTGGGAGTTATCTCAAAGAAGGTGCTGAAGTGAGGCTGGGCAAAGCGGACCCCATTCTCTGCCAAAGAAGATTGAACTATGGGAGTATGGTCAGATAGCTAAGAGAACCAAGAAAAGACAATGTCACAAAACCCTAAACAGAGTATCAGGCAGAAGAGGGTGATGACAGTGTCAAAGGTAGCAGAGAGGCCAAGAAAATTGAAGGCCGTTAGAACCGGCAAATAAGAGGCCACTGGTAACTTTGTAAAGAGCAGTTTCAGTTGAAGGCTAAGGTTGGAAGCAAAGAATTAAGAAGAGAGTAAATAGAAGGGTAAGTGGATTGTAAATGGTGTTTTCAAGAAGTTTAGCCACAAAAGGAGGTGAGACAGGACCGTGGCTAAGCAGGGATGAACATATCAAGTAAGTGTTTTTTGAGATTGAGGATGACAGTCAATAAATGATTATTAAGCACCTACTATGTTCCAGGCACTGTGCTACATGCTGGGGATACAAAAAGAGGCTCAGTTCATATAGTCAAGGAACTTACAAACTATACTCAAAGAACAGTACAATCTAATGGGGAAAACAACAAGCAAAGAAATGTGTGCAGACAAGCTATATGCAGGATAAATAGGAAATAATGAACAAAGGGAATGTACTAGAATTGAGAGGGCTCAGGAAAGGCTTCCTATAGAAGATGATATTTTAATTTCAACTTAAGGGAGGCCTGGGAAGCCAGGAGAAAGAGATGAAGAGGGAGAGCATTCCAGGCATGGGAGGACAGCTAGGGAAAATTCCTGGAACTGAAACATAGTGTTTTATTTGTGCAGCAGCCAGGAGGCCAGTGTCTCTGGATTGAAGAGTACTTGGTGGAGATTTAGATGTAAGAATGCTGGAGAGGCAGTAGGGGTACGGCTACATTGTGAAGTACTTTGAATGTCAAACAGGATTTTTGTATTTGACCCTGGAGGTGATAGGGAGCCACTGGAGTTTATTGAACATGATCAGGCTGAACTTTAGGAAGATAACTTTGGTGGCATGGACATGAGTGGGGTAGGCAGAACTACCAAAAAGCTGTTTGCTGCAGACCAGGTATGAGCTGATGAGCGCCTGTGCTAGGGTGATATCAGTATCAGAGGAGAGAAGAGCCTGTTGGAGAGAGGATGCAAAGGTGAAACCCACAGGCCTTGGTGACAGATTGGATATGGGGAGTGAGAAGTAGTGAGGAATCCAGGATAACACCTAGGTTGGGAGACCAAGAGGATGGTGTTTGACAATAATAGGGAAATTAGTAGGAGAAGGTTTAAAATGGGAAAAGATAATGAATTCGGTTTAGGATATGTTGAATTTAAGATGTCTGCTGGACATCTACTTGGAGATATATGAAAGGCAGATGGAGACATGCTAACTGGAGGTTAGCAGAAGAGAGATCAGGACAGGATAGGTAGACTTGAGAATCATCAGTGTAGAGATGGTAATTAAATCCATGGGGGATGATGAGCTTGCCAAATACATCGAGAAGGGAAGAGGGCCCAGGACACAACCTGTGGGGCACCACCTACAGTGAGAAGGCATGACCTGGATGAGGACTCTTCAAAGGAGACAGAAGGAGTAATCAGACAGGTAGGAGGAGAAGCAGGAAAGATAGGTGTCCTAAAAACCCAGAGATGAGAGAGTAACAAGGAGACGTGGTCAACATTGTCAGAGGCTCCAGAGAGGTCAAGGAGAAGGAGAATTGAGAAAAGGCTGTTGGATCTGGCAACTAAAATCATTGGTAACTCTAGAAAGAGCAACTTCTGTGGAATGATGAGGTCAAATGCCCAATGATAAGGGGTAAAAAAGTGAGTGAGAGAAGAGAACGTTGAGAAGAGAATGCAGACATTAATAGGTACCTCCTCAAGAAATCTGGCCACAAAAAAGTAAAGATAGAAGATGGTAGGAAGGATCAAGCAAAGATTTTTTAAGGTTGGGTGAGACATGGGCATGTTTATAGGCAGTAGGAAGCAGCCAGTAGACAGAATGGAAGTGATAGGGGGGGACATCTTGCTAGAGGAGATCGAATGGAATGGGATTATTTGTCCTAGAAGGGTTAAACTTGGTGATAAGAGCCACCTTTTCATGGGATGATGGAGGAAAGAGGAGGCATCAGGAGTGATATGAGACGAGGAGAAAGAGAGAAAAGGGAGAGCTCTTGGTTAATGGCTTTAATTCTTTCTGTAAAATATAAGGCAAGATCCTCAGCTGAGAGGGTGGGGAAGGGGGAGCTGTGGCAGGTTTGAGGGCGAGTGAAAAGGTTCGGAGAAGCTGCCGCGGTCAGTAGAATAGAGAATCAGGTAAAGAGGTGAGGGGTAAAAGGATTGATCACCTGGCTGCAGAGAGGGCCCATTCCAGGTCAGCATGATTCTGTGATTTTCTCCAGGTTTGTTCAGCAGCTCACAAATTAGAGCAATAGGGGAAGGTGGGAGTAATCTCAGGCTGAAGAGGCAAGATCAGAGATGCACTGAGGCCAAGGGGACCCACTCTAGAGAAGAAGACAGTGTAGGGTTGAACTGGGTTCAGCCAGGGGTCAAGATAGGGAAGGGATGGAAAGTATGTAGCTAGTGCTGGGGTGATGATCTGGGAAACAACTGGGGTGGAAGGCTTAGAGGTCGAGATGAGGACAAACAAAAGGAGTAGATTACTAGGCTGAGGGGGGAGGTGGAGTGACAGCAGATTATGCTCATATAAAGGAATTTCAGAGTTCATGAACATGGAATTGAAACATTTGTGGGTAATGGCAAGATGAAGGGTAGAAGGGGTATGGCCATTTAGAATAGTTGGGGGGGGGGCCTGGGTGGTGAGGAGGAGGGGAATCACAGCGGGGGTGGGGGGTGGCAACCAATTGGAGGTTAGGAGGACAAGCCACCTCCCATCTGTCTGCAGTAGCCAATTGTGAGGCTTATCTCCACCCTAACCACCTACCCTTATTCTCTAATGTTCTTTTCACTCTGACCTCACACCAACCTGCCCCCAACTCAGTCAATATCATCCCCTTCAAGCAGTCATAACCTCCATGGTAACTGTCCTGGTCCCCTTAAGAAGACTCCACTTTCCCAGATCACTTTGGGACTAGAGCCGGCCAAGCTTGGGGGCAATGATTTGGTGAGTAAGAACCCTATTTCCCTACTTTTCATTTTGGGTGGGAGGGAGTGTGTGGAACAAGATGAAGGGTACTGATCTGGATTGAAGAAGATGTCATTACTTTACCTACCCCCAACCCAGCCATTTTCCACACTACCTCTCCTGTCAGTCCCCCAGGGCCTCACACTTTCAGTGTCAGCCAGTCCTCCTCTCTTTTCTTCACCCTTTGGCAAATCTTTATAATGTTGTGAGGGGTATAAGTTGTTCTGGTTCTGTCCCCTATTATTTGTCTAGCCATTTGACAACAGGTGGGCACAGGCTTAGTTTGTAGTTCTTTGCTACTATGAAAAGAGCCACTAAATAATTTTGTATATATGATTCCTCTTCCTCTTTGTTTTCTTAGGGTTTAGATAAGGCCTAGCAATGGTATCACTGGGGCAGAGGGCACAAAGTTTAGTGATTCTGGGGACGTAATTCCAAGTTGCTTTCCAGAATTGCTGGCCTGATACATAGATCCCCCAACAAATGTATCAATGGACCTACGTTCATTCAGCCCCTCCAGCAACTTATTTTTCTCTTTTGTCACCTCTATCAATCCTATGAGTGTCAAGTGGAGCCTTAAAACTGCTTTAATTTGCATCTCTCTTAATAATTAGTGATTCAGAGAATTTGAAAGTATGTTTGTTGGTTTGGGTTTCACTTCAGCCTCAGTAGCTCTCTTTTCCTCCGGAGAGAATCTTGTATTTATTTGTCGTTTACCAGTTGTATCTTCTTCCCTGTTGGATGGAAAGCTCCTTGAGGGCCAGGGACTATTTTATACATTCTTGTTTTTGTATCCCCAGCTGCTAGCACAGAGCCTAGCATATAATAAGAACTTAATGAATGGTTTTTTTTAATTGATAGAGGATCAGTCCAATCCTCTGGAGGCCTTCCTCAATCTTTTAACTTTTCCCATGTTCTAATGCAGGACTTGGGCTGCCTCATGTTGCACGTTCACTCCTGCTACATGACCAGCTCACCTCCTTTTTTGATCAGTTATTGGCAATAAGCTGCAGCCTCACATTCAACATTTTGGTTCTTTGGAGGCTGAGGTATTGCATAATTCACAGCATCACTAGGAGAAAATTGGTGTTTTAAAAAATGAGTTTGCAGTTTGGTGGAAATGCTGTGGAATTTCCCAGATACAATTCAACCTGCTTTCTTCTTCCCATTTAATTGCGTATCCAATTCATTTTCCATTTGCAATGCCTGTCTAAGAGATACATACAGACATACATAACAGTGTGTGTGTATAACATTTATATATCTATATATAGATATATACATACGTTTACATTCCTGTAGAACATAAGTTCCTTGAGAACAGAGACTTTCATTTTTTGCCTTTGTATACTTAGGATCTACCCCAGTGCATGGCACATAATAGGCACTTAATAAATGCACATGTGATTTATTGATTAAATGGACTGCCTATCCAAATGCAAAAAATAGTGATAATAATAACTGGCATTTATATACTGTTTTATGGTTTACAAAATACTTTATAAATATTACCTCAATTTATCCTCACAACAATGCTGGGAGATTGGTGCTATTATTACCACCTGCATTTTACATTTGAGGAAAGTGGGGTACACAGAGGTTGGGTTACTTGCCAAGGCCCACACAGGTAGTAAATGTCTGAGGCTAGATTTGCACTCAGGTTTTACTGACTCCAGGCCCAGTGCTTTATCTACACTTTAGTGCTTAGTACATTTGTCCAACCATTTTTTTTTTTACTGTTTTATTAGGATGTTGTTTGAGAAGCACTTGTGGATCAAAATGAGAAGGCCCTAGAGCTGGAATTCTTAACTCTTTTTTGTGCTTTGGACCCCTTTGCTGGTCAGGGGAAGCTTATAACACTCCATTCTGAGAAGGAAAGGCCAAATTTTAGTTAGAAGTTAATGAAAATAAATATGTAATTTTTTTCCTAGTCCAGGCTCACAGACTCACTGAAATCTATCCAGAGACTCCCAAGGGAGCCCCATCATACTCAGGTTAAGAAGCCCTGCTGAGTAGTATCTGGGGTTTGATGCCATCAGAAGGACACAAAGAAGAATCTGAAAGGCTGGCCCACTCTCTTGAATGCCAGATTCTTCTCTTTGAACTCTGGGGAGGACATCCTCCCCAGGTAGTGGCACAGACTTTTGCTAAACACCTATCTCCCTATTTTGTGCTTTGATCGATACTAACAGAGGATCATTGAACAAAATTAGCTCTGTGGTTGTTTCTATTAAGGAATCTTGTGTTAATGAGAGAACAACTCTTAAAGATGCTTGTTGTCTTAGTAAATCAAAAAGTTGTTTTTTTGCTTGATTTTAATAATCAGCAGATAATAAACACAGCAGAATCTTGTGTTTGATACACATTTTCAAAGACTAGAGATCGTTGCCCTGTTGCTTTCTAATTTTTTATTGGAGGATATTCACATGTATATTTTATATAAAGAGATGAGAAGATAGCATGGTCAAGAGCTACTGGAGTTCTAATGGTTACTCTCTTTTTGGTTTTAATTCTGTAGGTGATTTTTACTTTTTTTCTTTTTTTTCTGATTGTTGGTTATCCTTCTCCTTCCCCTCTTTCAGATGTTTTGAAAATTGGCCCCTCAGTGCTTTGAAAATTTTGTTACCTTCAACTGTGATTTCTTCTGTGTATCTGTGGCCTGGTTCTGCTGCCCCTCCTGCCTTTTATCTTCTTGATAGCCATTTCTGTTGACTTATATAAGTACATTGGTCTCTGAAGTATTAAAGAATACAGATACGGTAGTTCTACCGTCACCACTGACAGTAGATGTCTCCATAAACACTGAAAAATCTGTTCTATTTTTTCATCTATTTGTTTTCCTTTCTGGTTCTCCTAGAAATGCTTTTGGGATGATCTGGCTTAGTCAAGTCTCATGCCAAGCAGGCACTGTGCAGGTTTGTTCTGCCTTCTCTGTGTTTTCGTGACATGATACATCATCTTCCACCATCTTCTGTCATATTTTAAACTGTTGTTATATTTGACTTCCATATTTCTTTCCTTGACAAAGAAAGTACTCACTGCTGAAGGTGTGGTGTTTGGGTCTTTTGGCTTCTTTGCGGTGATTGCTTTATATCAGTTACAGTAGAATATAAACTCCTTGAGGTCAGAAAATAGTTGTTTTTTTCTTTTTCCGTTATCTCCTCAGCATAGTACCTTCCCTGTTCATTGAATTTAATGTTCATTCAGTTGCTTTTGTTGAAACTTAAATAGGAAATTATGTAATAATCACCCATTTCCTGTTGTTCATCTTCAGTTGTTTGAACGGGTCAGGACGAAACTTGAATAATTATACACAGTGTCTTCTCATCTCTTCTAATTTGGTATTGATTTTGACTTGTGTTTTATCATCTCACTGCATGCATACCCCTGATTGGAAACTGGTTCTTAAATGAGTAGTCATTTCTTGTCCATTTAGGCTATAATCAGATACATTTTTGGTGCTTTCATTTGATGCCCACTATGTCAAATGCTTTCCTGCTGTCTTTCTGAGCTTTTGGTCTTTTTTGTTTCTTAATCCTGAAACCCTGCTTTACACTTATTTTTCATCATTCTTTCTGGAGCCCATGTTTGCAATTAAGTCACCCAGTTCCAGTGTATTTGTTGACTTGGTTTAGAGAATCTTGCCAAGTTTGTCATAGAATTTTTCTACATCTCTGTTCTCTGCACCAGATGTTGTCCAATAAAAATGTAGTTATCCTTATGAGGGTAGTCATTTTTTTGCTTTTGTTTATCATGAGTTTTGCAAGACAGTGACTAAATAGCTCATGAAATTATATTTCTTGCTGCCTTTGGGCCCAAGATTCAATTTACCAAACTTCTGTTAACTCTTTTACTTACTTCTCCAAAGAACACCTTTGAGCTATCATCCCATTAAGTAGTAACAATGGAAGAAAGGTTTTAATGTGAAAACAAAGAAGAAAAAGCTCTGACCTGTGTCAGGAGGCTGAAGGGTTACACACTGAAGAACAGAACAAAAGCACAGCTGAACGGTGAGAGCTAAGGCAGGTCTGAGACCCTAACCCTAACTGAAGAAGTGTGGCTGGGGCCCCAAGGCTGGGCTACTGCTGCACCACTGGTCCCTACCAAGCCATGCACTCTGGACTGGGTTCAGGCCCAGTGGGGCCTGCCTTTAATGAGGGGGGCCATGCTTCTTTTTCTCATATTGTAGTAACAAAGAATTGGAAACTGAGGGTATGCCCATCAATTGGGGAATGGCTGAACGAGTTGTGGTACGTGATTGTGATGGAATACCATTGTGCTGTGATAAATGATGAACAGGATAGTCTCAGAAAAACCTGGAAAGATTTACATGAACTGATGCTAAATGACGTGAGCAGAACCAGGAGAGCATAGTACACAGTAACAGCAATACAGAGCTATTCTCAGCAATATAATGATCCAAGACAATTCCAAAGGATTTGTGATGAAAAATGCCTTCCACATCCAGAGCTTTAACTGATAAGAGTCTGAATGCAGATCAGAGCATACTTTTCAAACTTTATTTTTCTTGTATTTTGGAGGAGTGTCTGTTTTCTTTAACAACAGGGCTAATATGGAAATATGTTTTTGTATGACTGCACATGGATAATCTATATAAAGATCTTGTAAGTTCTCAAGTCTGGGATCCCACTGGGTCAGAGCTTTTGGTGGTTATCCTCTCCAAAAGCAACTCCTCCTTCGCCACTATCTAGCTCTGACCCCGTGGGATCCCAGACTTGAGAACTTACAAGATCTTCTCCCTACGTGGACACGCTGATCTCAGGATAAGTACTAATTCATCCAAGGTCAGGAAAGGCAGCCCAAACCCAGGCCCAGGCTTCCCAGGTCAAGGCATGTTCTTTAGATGTAATATCCATATGGCTGCATAGAGTCCAGGACCAGGAGTCTGGGCAAGCTACCCTTTCCCCCAATCCAGCTCTCAAGAAGCAACTTGTAACAGTCTTGGCTGGATTAGTTTACCAGAAAAGGGAGAGAAAGGTAAGGAGATGTTCTTCTGTATACTCCAGCAATCATCAACTAGTCCCTTTCCATAGCCAATAGAAGGCCTCCTCCTCTTCATCTCACTGTGGAAGACTTGTATCAGTGATTCATACACAGCCAGAAGTAGGCCCCTCAAAGTTTCCGTGTCGGGACCTAGAACCAAGAATAGCGACTCTGAACCTGTTGTTCATCCTTCCTTTTTGAAGAGGATCGTTGACGTCAGGGAGTGATATCTTGATTTTTGAATGAATTGGATTTAAGTGAGGCAGAGTTGTACAGTCGTCAGCCTCACTCTGTCTTCCAGAGTTATCAAAGTCCTGTGGCAAGACAAGAGTCAGGACAATGGACAACGGCCCAGGATGCAGCAGATAACCTCGGTGTCTTCTGTGTCTAACCAAACTCTAAGTGATCCGTAGCACCTGCTTCAGCCACTGGAACAAATTGTTCTCATGTACCCATTCCACTGGGGGAAGTCTTCACCTGTTTGGGGGCAGATATTCCTCTAACTCACTGACAGATTTGAAGCCTGTCTATTACCCTCACCCTGGTTTAACCCATCTGAAATAATGGGGTATTTTTGTTTGGTCATGTTAGCATCGCCTTCTTTAAAAGTATTGTTGTCACATAGGTTAAAATAACCCAAATATTGATGACTGCAATGAATGGATACAGTGCTGGGTCAGGAAGAGTTCAAATATAGCCTCAGATACTAGCTGTGTGACCCTGGGCAAGTCACTTAACCCTATTTGCCTCAGTTTCCTCATCTGTAAAATGAGCTGGAGAAGGAAATACCAAGAAAACCCAAAAGGGGTCACCGAATTGAACACCAGTGACAAAACATCTAAGATGTCCACCAGGTGGCAAACTATTTGAAGAACTAGGATTCCATCTTAAAGCAGGTTGAACTTTCTTCTGTGGCCACCAGTGGGCACTCACAGCCCAACTGTTCCTCTTAATGGCTGGTCCAGCTACTTTGCACATTAACTTTTTCACACACACACACACACACACGCATGCACATGCATGCACCCCCACATAGCATTAATGCAAGTCTACATGGCTGCTACTTACCCATTTCTAATCTAGAGGAAGAAAATATTTTAAAACATTAATTTGTACAGTTATCTTGACTCTACTCCTGTGCCTTAGGATAGTTGGCTCTCTAAATTTCTCTTCCCTCATTAGCCAGTGAATTCAAACATACAATATATGGATCACTGCAGTTTTAATATATATGAAATTAAAGGAAATTAAAGAGAGAAACTCTCCTAGTCCCACTGACATAGGCATTATTATCTGTCTTCCTCCTGCCTACTCTGAGGCCAGGAGAGGTTCCCATACACTACAACAGATCATAGAGAGTGGGGGAAGAGGAGACATTCCCAGAGTTCCTTGGTGATGAAACAAAGAGGAGAAACAAAAGTCTTGCCAGTTCACCCAGTATAACTTGCTAAGCAAGGCCCCTAGCTATGATCCTGTCCTCAGAAAGTTCTGGAAGTCTTGCATCATAGTAGAAAGGCCCCAGAATCTGCTCCCTTTCTTACTTGCCTGGGCCTTGAATGATTCAAATAGCATACACAGTGAAGTGAAGCTACACAAGGGCTGTAACAAAAGGAGAAAAAATTCTGATGAGGAAAAAAGTCATCTAAAAGACTGCTATGTATATACTTCTAACTCACTTCAATCTTAAAAAGACGAGTACAGAAGCTGGAAGCAAGGTAGATAATGGAGGAGTAGGTGTCATCCTATAAAAATAGTGTCAGGAATGCAAAAGTACAAAGTGAGCTGAGGTTGGTGAATATATATAAAAAAGGATTTTTTTTTTTATGGCAGTGAAGACCATCCCATGGAAGTAAGGGCTACCCCATGGAGCATGCTCAGTGGCCCTTCTTGGTTCTAGCCAACCATTTTAGTATTTGGGTGGGTGCATTAAGGATGACCCATGTGCTAGTGACTCAACGATAAAAGTATCCAATATTTTGATTTGATGGGGGAAAAAAAACTTGGATGTTCCTTTGGTGTCCTCCCTTTGTCCCATCAGAGCAGCTGGTTGGGGGAGGAAGGGAGATACAGCCTGCTGTGTCAGGTAAAAAGAGTACAGTATTTCCAGCTTGTACGAGTAGTACATTCTGTCTCGTGGGTGGAGCTCGTTCCTCCTACCCTGTAACTGCTACATGACTTGGTAAGCTTGTTCTCAGGCCCCTGAGTCCTTGACTTTCTAGAACAGATTATTAAAGAATGGTTAATTAACATCTACAAAAGGAAGCAAAGGTCACAAGTAGCTAGTGGGTCTTCATCAAGATAGGTTATGCCAGACTAACCTTATCTCCTGTTTTCACAAGCTTACCTTTCTGGTAGATCAGGGGAATACTGTAGACAGAGTTAACTTAGATTTTAGTAAAGCACTTGACAGTCTCTCATTGTCTTCTTACAGATAAGATAGAGAGATCTGAACTACATAATTATACCAGTGGATGGATTCAGACCCAAAGACTAATCCATCAATGGATCACGTCTTCTTCGAAAAACTTTTATGTAGGGCGCTGCAGGGATCAAATGAAAGCCAGGCTCAGTGCTCGCTTAACAATTTTATCCATTGCTATCATTCTCAGTTTCTCACTCTCCTTCACCTCCCATATCCTATCTGTTGCCAAGACCTATTTATTTTTAGAACATCTCTTGAATATGTTCCCTTCTCTCCTCTGAACTTGCCACCACCTTGGTGCAGTCCCTCTTCACCTTACCCCAGAACTACTGCATACCTACTTGTTGGTCTCCCTGCCCTAAGTCTCTCTCTGCTCCAGTCTGCCTTCTATTTAGCTGTCAAATGGTACTTCTCAAAGCACATCACCATGTCACCCCTCCTGTTCCATAAACTCCAGTGTGACTTTTGTTACCTTCAGAAACAAATTTAAAATCCTCTGTTTAGCATCCAAAGCCCTTCATAACCTGGCCTTCTCTCCTGCCTTTCCAATCTTCTTATATCTTATTCTTCTCCATATACTCTTCAGTTCAGCAGTACAGGCCTCCTTGCTGTTTCATGAACAAGACACTCCATCTCTGGATCCCATGCCTGTCCATTGACATTTTCCATGCCTAGAATGCTCTCCCGCCTTACCTCTGCCTCCTGGCTTCCTTTAAGTCTCATCTACAATCCTACGTTCTACAAGAAGCTTTCCTCATCTCCCTTAATGCTAGTGCCTTCCCATTATAATCTCCAGTTTATCTTGCATAGATCTCGTCTATACATAGTTGTTTGCATTTTGTCTCCCCCATTAAACTGTGAACTCTTCAAGGACAGGGAATATCTTTTATCTTTCCTCCTATCTCCAGTCTGTAGCACAGTGTCTGGCACATAGTAGGTACCTAATAAATCTTTGTTGGCTCAAGGAGAAGAAAGTACCTTCAGGGGCTTGGTGTTAAAGTTCTGAAAATTAGAAGCCCTGGGGGGAATGCAGGTCGAAGGGGGGCCCAGAGGCCCCTGGAAGAACTTACCAGGGAGAGAGGCAAGCTGGCATAGATGGATGGAGGTAGATGGATGTTCCAGGGTGAGGAAGCCCCAGACACTGAGGATGGTAGGAGGGTGTGACTGAAGCAAAGTTATGGTGTGTTAAAGGCCAGAAAGTCAGAACAGCTGGAGGGGAGATGTGTGCTTGCCAAAAGTGTCTGCCACTGTGATGGAGGAAATCCAATGCAGAGTCCAGGTCAAAGAGTGCTTCCCTCCAGAGGACCTCCTTTTTGCAGGTAACATTGTGTTAATTGCATTAAGTTCCAAGACATTTCAGGTGTTCCTAGGAGAGATCTATAATCAGAGGCATTTGGCTGTCCTTCCACACAGGAAAAGACCAAATGGATGGAGAATGCCTTTTGCTTATATTTAAGCTTACATCAGAATGGACACTATAACAGTATATCTGGGACAAGCAATACAGAGAGATAGTGAGCTGGACACCCAGTTGAAAAGGAGCAGTGTGGGCTGCATTATTTTTTAAAAATTTCAAAGTAGGGGGCAGCTAGGTGGTGCAGTGAGTAGAGCATTGGTTCTGGAGTCAGGAGGACTTGAAGTCAAATCCGGCCTCAGACACTTGACACACAACACATTAACTGTGTGACTTTGGGCAAGTCACTTAACCCCAATTGCCTTTCCTTCTCCCCTCCAAAAAAAGAAAAAATATTTCAAAGTAGTTTTACTGACCCCACCCTTCCTGTAACAACTAAGGTCAGTCTTTTTTAAATGCAAATACTTTCTTGATACTGCTGTTTGGCAATGAGACCTGGAAGACTACCTGCCTCTGAGGAATTAAATTGTGCTGAGGACATCCACCTATAACCAATCAGGAGCTCTGAAAAACAGGAGCAAAGAATATCATCAAAGAACCGCATGACCAAAGATGATTGTCTAGCTACGCGGCAAGGGGATGGATTCCCAGGGGGTACCTTGCAACATCCAGAGAAATTGAGGGAAATCTCCAGTGTATCGGGTGGATCCCCATGGCAGACTTTTGGGAGGACATGGATGAGAGTCTTACAAAAGAGGTAAGAGTAGAAGGATTGGAATCCGCATCATTGGAGAGAACTCAAGTTAGGGAGATCATAGATCCCTTTGAGTACTGAAAAACCTAAATTAGGCCATGGTGGAGGCAAAAGAGAACCAAAGAGCACTAGGAAAATTTGAGCAGGGAGAGAATGTTTTGCAATTGAGCATTTGCCTGGAGGTGTCTGATCAGCAGGCAGAAACACAAAATTTCAGAGTTGGAAGGGACCTCAGTGGCTGCCTTGTCCATCCTTTACCTGAATGAGAACATTGGACTCTACACCATACCCCCAAACTGATCATTCAGCCTTTCCTTGAAGATGTTAAACGAGGAGGAATTCATGGCTTCCTAACGAGCTCCATCTATTTGTAGATAGCTCTGAAGGTTGTCTTTTTTTAACCCAAGTGCAAGCCTTTGTAGCTATCCTCCTTTTTACACCTGCTTTAAATTCATGGAATTCTCTAGCCAACAAGATCTTTTTGAATTTTGACTCTTAACATCCAGTGTTTTAGCTGTTCCTCCTATCTGTGTCAAGTTTGGGTCTGTTTTGACTCTATGCCCTATAAATGATTCATTCTCTACAGACTTGTGCAACAGCGTGGGGTAAGGCAGAGGGTGAGAATTTGGACCTCCCTTCAATCTTTGCCCACGAGGCCCTTGCCTTTCGAGATAGGCAGAGTGTGGAGGAAGCAGATGGGTGTTTGGAGGCTGCTTCTGTGGAGGAATGGCAGCCCTGAGATATGCCCTGGTGTTTACAGAAGGGAGGCTGTGGGCCAGAGCCAGCAGGGCTGAGACAGAAAGATGGAATAGAATAGGAAATTCTTAACTTGGCTAGAGGCTCATTAAAGCAAGGGCCAGAGTATTAACTCTGCTCCTGACTTGTAGTTGGTGAATTACTTCCTGGTTCTGGGCCTCATTTCCCAACAGTAAAACTAAAAGTGGGCAGCTAGGTGACTCAGGGGATAGTGCACTGGGCCTAGCATCAGGAAGACCTGAGGTCAAATCTGGCCTCAGGCACTTAGTAGCTGTGTGACCCTGGGCAAGTCACTTAACCCTGTTGGCCTCAGTTCCTCATCTGTAAATAAGCTGGAGAAGGAAATGGCAAACCACTCTAGAATCTCTGCCAAGAAAACCCCAAATGAGGTCACGAAGAGCCAGACACGACTGAAAATGACTGAAACACCAACTAAAACTAAAAGTGTGGACTGGATGACACGCAAGGAAGGATTTGTTTTACTTTTGCCACATTGTTTTTTCAGGTTTCAGTTCAGGTGCTTGCTGCTCAGAAGCCCTTTGGGGATCTCCCTGGCTGTCAGCATGTTGTCCTGCCCCAGATTCTCTTGGGTTTCCTCTTTCAGGTGTCATGCTAGAGATGCAAAGACGCAAACATTAGCCCCTCCCTTTGAGGAGCTTGTCTGTATAAATGATGCTGCAACCAGCCCCACCCCCAGTAGTATGTAAGTTTCTTGAGGGCAGGGGCTATTTTTTATTTTGTCACCACACCCCCAATTGGGAACACAGTGCCTTGCACAGAGGAGGAAATTAATAAACATTTGTTGAATTGAAATAATGAACATTCTATATAGTGCATGTCCCAACCAACCTCTTTGCTGGTTGATAGAACATATAAGGTGTTCCGTTTTTAAAACTCTCCTTTGATCTCCTCCAGCTTCAGCAGCTCTGATGACTTCCTGTCTGCTATAGATGAATGCTGGGTGGGTCTCCCTCTCAATCCTCTAAGCAGAGTCCAGCACTTAGAACCAATGGGTAGGACTGAAGCTGAGGAAGATAGAATCCATGGAAATAAAAATATTAGCCTGGGTCTTAGAATTTAGCAGAGGCCTTGCCTTGTAGGGCTGCTAATTCACTCCTCTTTGGCATTTTGGAGCTCACCTGAAAGAGAGGGTTCCAAGTACCATTGCAGGGTGGCCACTATGCAGATGCCGGCTCTAAGTGATGGTTTAGCTCACAAGGGCACTTTGGCCACACTGCATGCTTTTGGGGAAGAGGAAGACGTGGAGTCAGGTCAATATCAATACTCCACATTTCTACAAAGCACTTTTCTCACAATACACCCTAACTTCTGACATAGAGAGGAGTCATAAGGTGATACAGAGAGCAGTCTGATCATAATCCCTACAAAAGCCTTGGAATACTCTGAGATCTGCCAACCCTACCCTTCTTATACTGCTGATGAAGAGACCCAGACAGGAAATGACTTTTCCAGGGTTGACACAGCAAGGCAGTGGCAGAGCTGGGACTAGTTTGGGGAGATATGTGTGTGTACGTATATGTGTGTGTGTGTGTGTGTGTGTGTGTGTGTACACACGTGTATCTAGTTTGCTGTGTGTGTGTGTAGATGAGGAAGTTTATTTACCTCCTTTCTCAACTAAGGAAATTTTTTGTCTACACAAATGAGAGGCCAAAAGGGAATTTACATGAGCATATCTCTTTTTTTCTATTTCTCTTTGCTTTATTGTAATACTCGTTTAAAGGATGACATGGCAGTTTAAGTCCAATACAATTTTTATAGAACAGAATAAACAGTCACTGAAATTTCTAAATCTGTAAAACACCACAAAAACAGGCCAAGAAAATTAAAGATACAGTTTTCCCTTCTCTTGGATAGAATGTTATAAAATTATCTGCGACTAACACAAAAAAAGGTTTTCTTTGATATACAGCGAAGGTTATAGTTGGCCACTCTATTATAACATGTTATAAAAATTATCTGCAACTAACACAAAGAAAGAACTGTTTTCTTTGATGTACAGTGAAGATCATAGTTGGCTACATTCCATTCTGGAAACTGACTTTGGAATCCATGTTTTAGCTGGTACGGGGAATTCCTTCAAACTTTCCCCTAGAGGAATAGCACAAGTTTGAAAGTGAAGTGTCTACCACTAAATGAGCGTATCTTAAACTAGTGCCACTAACGCGGGTCCCTCTTACAGGATTTAGAGCTGAAAAGAACCTTAGAGACCATACAGTGCAAGGCTTCTTAACCTATTTTTTGTGTTGTGGACCCCTTTGGCTGTCTAGAGAAGTTTATAAACACCTTCCCAGAATTTTTTAAATGCATAAAATAAAATACATAGTGTTATGAAGGGAAACAATTATATCAAAATAGTTACCAAATTTAAAAATGAGTTTTTACTGATATTTTCTGTTTCTTACATTACCATAGTATCCCATGCATCCCTCCCTCTCTCCTTCCCAGAATGCTATCCCATCTGACAAACAGTATTTTTGAGGAGGGGGGAAAAGCACAAGTGATTGACATATTGAAAAAGTCTGAAAACACATACAATGTATAACACATGTGGATTTCCCTCCTCCAAGAAAAGGGGTAGGTTGGGAATGTTCTAAAAGTTCCTCATTTGATCTTTATCATTTTTCTTTTTACTTTTTTGGTATCTTGTTCTTTCCATTCAAACTATTGATTGTGGTTACTGTGTATATTGTTTTCTTGTCTTTGCTTACTTCATTCCTCTGTATTTATCACACACATAATTTCTGATAGCACAGCTTTATCCCATGTAACAGTTTGTTTAGCCGTTCCCCAATGGATGGGCAATCTACTTTGTTTTCCAGCTCTCGGCTATAACAAAAAAGTACTGCTATACAAACTTTGTAACATGTGGGAAATGGTTTGTATTGATGACTTCCTTGGGGTAAAGACCAGTAATGGAGTCTCTGGGACAAAGGGTATGGACATCTTATTTGCTTAATTCCAATTTGCTTTCCAAAATGGTTATACCATTTCCCAGCTCCACCAGCAAAGTATTAATGTGCCTATCTTTCTAATCCCTTCCAATGTTGACTGTTGCTGTTGTTTTTTGTCATTTTTGCCAATTTGCACAATGTATGAGGTAAAACCTTGGGGTTATTTTGATTTACCTTAATGATTTGGAGCATTTTTTCATGGGGTTATAAATACTTTGCAATTCTTCTTTGGAGAATTGTTTGTTTATATTCTTCTGACATTTATCCATTGTGGAATGGCTCTGTATCTTGGATACCAAAGTCAGTCAGTCAGTCTGTCTCTCTATACACACACACACGCACATATACATATATGTGTGTACAGTTTATGTATCTTAGATACCAAACCCTTATCTCATATCTATCTGTATCTATATGCTGAGAGAGAGATTACACAATAGATGAATGGTTGAAGGATATGAACAAATAGTCCTCAAAGAAGAACTGCAAAATATACATACATACATACATACATACATAAACTATCTTAGATATAGTTTTTGTATCTTAGATACCAAACTCTTATCTCATATATATCTATATCTATCTATATGCAGAGAGAGAGAGAGAGAGAGAGAGCGAGCCATTCCACAATGGATGAATGGTTGAAGGATATAAACAATTCTCAAAGAAGAACTGCAAAATATATACATACATACATACATATACATGCATATATAGATATAGATATATATGGCTTGTGTATCTTGGATACCAAACTCTTATCAGAGAAATATAAAAATGTTTTTTAAAAGCAAGTTTATGGGCCCCAGGTTAAGCCCTGATCTAGTTCAACTCCCTCATCTTATAGATATGGAAACTGAGGACCAAAAAGTGAAGGTGCTCAAGGTCCCAAGGAATGACCCTGATTACTAGAATTGATTACCTGAATGAATCACTTGATTACTAGAATGATTGGCAGAATCAAACCCAGGCCCTCAAAGGTAGTATAGTAAAATGGCAAGGGAGAAGAACTGGGTTCAAATTTTGACTCCCATTTACCAGCTATGGGACCTTGGACAAGTCACTTAAATTTTCTAGGTCTGAATTTCCTCATCCTAACCAGATAACTTCCGAGGACCCCTCTGACGCTGCGCCTCTCCATCTTCCCACTCTATGATTTTGTCTTTCTCGGCGCTGGGAATGGACTTTACTGCAGTGCACTCGTCTCTGTGGGATACACTTGCCCCTCTGCCCCTGCTCTCCTAGGCAGGCCTAGTCTTGCTGTGACTGCCCTGTTCCACTGTGATCGGAGGTCAGACATGAGGATAAATACGCCTCTGCCATACACGTAGGGCACAGCCTCTGTAAAACCTTCCCTGATCTCCCCAACCCCACAAGGGAGGTTCCTTTCCTCTCAACTCCTTTAGCAGGACTATCACTCACACCACTTACGGGGCACGTGGAAAACTCTCTGGCATCATTATGATCGTTTCCTATGCGTTCATGAGTCTTGCCTCCCCAGTGAGGGGGAGGGGTCTGCATTTGCTTGCTCTGTGTCCCCCATATGCCTCAACAATTATTCGACAAGCATTTATTAAGAGCCTACTTATGTGGCAGGCACTGTGGTAGATCCTGGAAGTACAAAGAAAAATAAATAAAAATAAAAAATAAAGCATTCCCTGCTCTGCTCTCAAGGGACTTACATTCTTTTTGAGGAGAGACGTCAATTTTGTCTGTACAAAATAAATACAAACCCAACCTTCTGTAGGAGGACTTTTCCAATCACTCCCCTACGCCGCTTTATGTAGTTGTTTGTATATTATCTCCCCAATTAGAATGAGAGCTTCCTAAGGGTAAGGACAGTGCTTTTGCTCTTTTTTTGCACAGTGCCTGGCATATAGTAAGTTCTTAATAGAAGCGTGTTAGGTTAACTAACAAGATAACTTTGGGAGGTCAAGGGAGAGCACTAACTCTGGGGAGATGAGGACAGGCCTAGATTTAGGAGATGGCTTCTGAGTTTTGAAATGAAACAATGGTTTCTAAGAAGTGAAGATGAGGAGGGAGCACATTCCATGGCTGTCAAGGCACAGAGGTGGGAGAGGTCATGTGCTGTGTGAGGAGCAGCCAGAAGGCCGGTCTGGCTGGACTGAAGAAAGTGGGGGAAATGCAATCATGGGTAATGATTACAGTAGTGTGACTACCAGAGGTGGATAGTCAACTAACAACAACAGCTGGCCAACCATGTGATTTGTGCAGGTGGTATTTGCTCTCAGATCTGACCTGTGGTGTCTCTAAGGGGGTCAGAGATTTTTGTCTCTGTAGGGAGCAAGAGGAAGGCTTGTGGTGGTGAGGCCCTCACTACTTTACTCATTTCTTCCCCAGAAGGTTAGTAGGTGAAAATTAGAACTATCTACCATACCTCAAATATTGGCAGCCTAAGTATATGGTGCTCACCTTTAAGGATTCAAAGTAAAAGGCATTTTCTTTGGTCACTCCAATGGGGAAGGAGGGTAACCGGCTTTCCTCAGCTTAGCTTCCCACTCCCTCCATACTTGCAGAAAGTAGAAATTGGGAAGATTATACATATCAGGGTAAACAACAGAGTATACCAGAATCAGTCGATAAGCATTTATGAAATATCCACTATGTGTAGGGCAGTTAGGTGGCACAGTGGATAGATTTCCAGGCTTGGAGTCAGGAAGACTCTTCTTCCTGAGTTCCAATCTGGCAGCAAACTAGCTGTGTAAATTTCTTAACTCTATTTGCCTCAGTTTCCTCATCTATAAAATGAAATGGCAAACCACTCCCAACATCTCTGTCAAGAAAACTCCAAATGGGATCATGAAGGGTCAGACAGGACTCAAACGACTCAGTAACAACAAAAGCACCTGCTATGTGCCAGGCACTGTGCTGCGTGCTGAGGAAACGGAAAGAGGCAGAAGGCTCCAAGAGCTCACAGTCTAATGAGGTAGGCAGCAGCAAGCAAACAAATGCGTATTAACAAACTATAAAACAGGACAAAGCAGCGAGGGCATTAGAATCCAGAGGGGTTGGGAAAGGCTTCCTATAAAGAGGAACTTTTAGTTTGCCCTTAAAGAAAAGGCAGTAGGCAGAGATGAGGAGGGAGAGAGCATTCCAGGCATGAGGAACAGCCAGAGAAAATGCCTGGAACTGAGATGGAAAAGCACAAAGAGCCAGTCTCACCAGATCAAAGGGTGCGTTGTTCACTTGTGTCCGACTGGATGTCCGTGGGGTTTTCTCGGCAGAGATGCTGGAGTGGTTTACCATTTTGTTCTCTAACGTGTCCCTGATTTTGCAGATGAGGAACTGAGGCAAACGGGATTATGTGACTTGCCCAGGGTCACATAGCTAGTAACTGTTTGAGACTAGATTTTAACTCTGGACTTCCTGACTACAGGCCCAGTGCTGTGTCCACTTTGCCACTTAGCTACCTTCAGATCAAAGAGTACATAGTGGGGAATAAGGGATAAGAAGACTGGAAAGGCATGGAAGGGCTAGATTATAAAGGGCTTTGAACCTCAAACAAGAGGATTTGATCCTGGAGGTGACAGGGAGCCATTGAAGTTTGCTGAGTCTGAGAAAAGATGTGATCAGATGTGTGTTTTAGAAAAATCACTTTGGCAGCTGGAGGATGGTATTGGAAGGAGGAAAGATTTGAGGCAGGCAGACCCCCAGTAGGTATTACAATAGTCCAGCAGTGAGGTGATGAGGACCTGCTCAGAGCGGTGACCATGTCAGAGGAGAGAAGGGGCATGTTCGAGATGTTTCACAGGTGAAACTGACAGGCCTTGGTAACAGCTTGGATAATGGAGGGTGAGAGTGAGGAATCCACGATGAGTCTGGGGAACTAGGAAATGGTGCTGCCTTCTATAGAGTATTAGGGAAGTTTTTTTGTGGGGAGGAGGGTATGGGGGTAAAGATAGCAAGTTCAGTTTTGGACATGTTGATTCTAAGATGTCTGAAAGACAGTTGGAGATGTGAGATTGGAGGGTCAGCAAAGAGTTTGGGGCAAGAAAGGGAGATTTGAGAAACACTAGCATAGAGATGGTAATTAAATCCATGGGAGCCAAGGAGATCACCAAGTGAAGAAGTATAGAGGCACAAGAGAAGAGGGCTAAGGATAGAGAGAACCTTGTGGGATTCCGGTGGTTGGAGGGCACCATCCCGCAAAGGAGACACTGAGAAGGAGCAGTCAGATAGGTAGGAGGAGAACCAGGGCAGAGTGACATCCCTAAAACCTAGAGAAAATGGGAGAGACTGATCAAGCATGAAGGGCTGCTGAGAGGTCAGGAAGAATGAGGACTGAGAAGAGGCCAGAGGAAATCAGCTTTTCCATTTAGGACAAGAAAAAAAAAAATCTCTCTTCAACTAAGACCAGTGATCTCACTGGGGAAGACTGTTCTTAGAAGTTTCTAGGGTGGCATCTACTGGAAGTCAAGGGATGTGTCTGTGGCTCCAAGGAGAGCCCATTCGTCTTTTAAAAGTTCACTCCTTCCCTCTTTTGCCCTTTCTTTCTCTCAAATTCTGCCACTCTCTGTCCTCCAAAGTTTGATTACTCCGTGAAACATCCTGCCTCAGAGGTCTCTCTGGCAATCTGGAGTCACAGCTCCTTCTCCTCACAGCATTGTCCATCACAGGGCTTTCCTTCAGAACCCACCTCAGGCTAGGATTGGGAGAAAGGATTACAGTTATAGGTGAGACAAACTTGTGAAGTACTTCAAAATCCAAACAGAGGGCTTTATATTTGATCCTAGAGGTAATGGAGAACCCCCAGAGCTTAGAAGAGTGTCAAATAGACTTATGGTTTAGGAAAATCATTTTGGCAGACTTGTAGAAGATGAAATGAAGTAGGGAGAGGCTCAAAACAGTAAGACCCATTACGAGGCTGTTGGTGAGAGGATGTGAATGCCGGAACTAAGGTTGTGGTTTTTAAGACAAACCCAAGAGATGTGGTGCTGATAGAAATGACAAAATTTGACCAAAGATGACACTGAGGTTTTTGAACCTAAACAAACTAGAGGTGCACTCAACAGACAGAGAAACTAGAAAGGGAAGGTTTGGGAGAAAAAAGATGAGCTCTTTTATAGACATATCAGGAGACTGAATCAATACATATTTGCTGATTGATATGTAAATATCGCTCCCAGCATTTGTATTTGGTGTTATTAACAACAAGACAATCCTAGAAGGGCAAATCTTTAACACTGATATTCCATGGTGAGTGGGTGTGTGTCCCAGCACATGAAGGTTGAGTACAAAGAGAGAGTTCAAATCTTGACTGCTTCTATGAAATAAAAGAAATAAAAATACGTAGTAATAACCTAAGTGATTTTAGTTCCGTAATTTCTCAGAACTTTGGTTTCCTTTTCTATAAAATAAAAGAGCTAGATGATCTGTAAGGTCTTGCCCAGCCCTAAATCTATCACTTTACAACAGTATCCCCTAAAAGGTTTTTAATCTTGATCTGCACAGAATATAAATAACATCCTCTTGTTTTTTTTTTTAATTTCCATTTTATAAATTAGGGGGACTCCAGACTCAGAGGGAGCAGCTAGGTGATGCAGTGGCTAAAGCAGCAGGCCTGGAGTCAGGAAGACCCAAGTTCAAATTTGGCCCTCAGATGCTTCCTAGCTGTGTGACCCTGGGCAAGTCACTTACCTCTGCCTCAATTTTCTCATCTGTAAAATGAGTTGGAGAAGGAAATAGCAAACCACTCCAGCAACTTTGCCAAGAAAACCCCAAATGGGGTCATGAAGAGTTATGACATGGACAACAATAACAACCAGACTTAGAGAAGCAAGTGACTGGTATGTGGTCACTTAGCTAATAAATTCAGAAGTGCTATTTTGAACTGTGGTCTTCTTGCCTTTGGCACTAGCAGTAGCCCTAGGCCTCCAGGATACAGTGTCCCCAAAATCTTAGTGATGTTTAAGGCTTTTTAATAACTTGTAGCTTAAAACTGCACTAAGACTTTTGGAACACCCGGTATTGGGTATTCAGTGGTGAATCATCACCGGGAAGACAGTCTGAACAAGGAGTCATCACAGCTAGGTGAACAAAGGATTGTATGTATCTTTACCAAATGCTAGAGCTAAAGAGGACCTCAGAGGTCCTCAGGTCACAGATTGAGAGCAAGAAGAGGCCTTAGTGGTCCTCTAGTCCAGGTGTTGAACACACAAAGCCAGCAACACTCTTTGTGCCTGGAACTAAAGTAAAAATTAATTTGGAAATATTTAACAAAAGAAATAAAAATACATAGAACATAGGTAATGTGCATCTTCCAGGGATTCTTATGTATGGTTTAGTGGCCTGTTTCTATTTGTTTGACATCATTGATCTAGGCCAACCACTTCATCTTAGAGATGAGGAAAATGAGACAGAGAGAAGTGAATTCACGGGTAAAGCCCAACGTCACCCGAGGAAATGGCAGAGCCAGAAGCCAAAAGCAGATCTTGCCCATGGGCTCGTAACCTTGCTTGTGTTCTTTGACAGTCTGATGAAACACAGACCCCTTTCTCAGAATGTTTTTAAATTCCTAAAATAAAATACAGAGGATTACAGAGGAAACCAGTTATACTGAAAGTTATCTATATATAATTTTTCTTAAAAAAAAAAGTGCACGGACCCCAGGTATACAACCCTTTTGTATCTAGACTGACCCTTGGTCATACAGAGATTAACTGGACCCAGAGGGGACAACTAGTTCCAGGTCTCAGAGCAAGCGAAGGGCAGGACCAGGGTTGAAGCCCAGGGTTCCTTCCGCCCGAGAGCTTGCTATTCTCAGCCCTAAGTCATGCAGAGTCATACAGGCAAGGCACAGTCCAAAGCGGAGCCCAAGGCTCCCTCCCCGGACTACCCGGTACTGGCCTGCCCCTCCCGTTGCCCTTAGCAACGCGTGCCCCGCCGCTTCCTGTATTGATTCGAATAGTCGGGGACGTCATTGTCTCCCGAGATGCACTTCGCGCGCCGGCGCCCCCAGCTCCGCTGCGGGGACCTTGGTGGAGGGGGTGGTGTTTAGGGCGGAATTGGGCGGGGAGGAGGAGGAGGAGAAGGCGTGGTCAAGCGCGCGCCTGGAGTGAGGGTGGCGCGAGGCCCGGAGACCAGCGCGAGCTTCTCGGGCCGGAGGAAGGGGGCCTCGGCGCGGCGCGGCTGGGCTCGGGAGCGCGCTTGCGCGTGAGCGCGGTGGGGGCCGGGCCGGGGCCGGGCTGGAGGGCGGGAGGGCGGGAGGGAGGGGGCCGGCGGCGGCGGCGGCGGCGGCGGCGGCGGTGGCGGCGGCGGAGGGGAGGCCGCGGAGGAGTGGCCGCCGCCATATTGAGGGAGCGCTGAGGCCGGGAGCCTGACAGCGGCCGGGGCCTGGCTGTGCAGTGCGGCCGGCGGCACTGCTGCCCTGCCCTGCCCTGCCCTCCTCCGTGAGGCCCGACAGACTAACGAGACCCAGCGGTCGAGGGAGCAGCCGGCGGGCCGAGCGCAGGCAGAGCCAGGTGAGACGGCCCGGGGAGGGACCGAGTCCGGGATGGGGGACGCCCGGAGCCCCTGTCCTGTCAGCAGCGCCGGGTCACCTCCCAGTCTGGGGCTCGCTGACCCCTCTCACTCAGGCCCACGGCTCCCCTGCCCCCCACATCTACTGCTGCTCCCCCCACTCTTTTACTGCCCCCTCCCCCAGACACATCTTTTGCTGACCCTTGCCCGCCCCCCATGACCTTCTTGTTGTTCTTCCCACTACCATCTAGGGCCTGATGCCCTCATCCGTGTACTCTGCTGACCCTTCCCTGCTGTCCCCCCAGACTCATGCCCCATCTAAGGCCTGCTGCCCCCCACCTGTGCCCTCTGCTGCTCCACTAGACTCAAGCGTCCTGCCGTCCTCCTCACTGTCTATTAAGTGCACCCCAAGATTCAGCTCTGCTTCCCCCTACTTTCCTGGCCCCCATCTCACCTCTGCTTCTCCGGTCCGTCCTTGTCTCTTAGACTCACTTGTTTGCCCCTTTTTCTCTGTGCTCCCAAACCCACCTTCGCCCCCCCCACCTTATTTCAGCGCTCAACCCGCGCTCTCATCTCTCCACATCTACCATTATCCCCCTAGCCTCTCTCTGCCATTCTAGATGCACTTTTGCTTCCCCCAGCCCCCTTACTTCTGTCCTCAGCCGTCAGGGTCCATCCGTGCGTGGCCCGTGCCCACCCCTCAATATGAGCTAAACTCCCGATACTCTGCCTGGCCACATCAATCCTGGGATAGTCCATCTCTCTGTCCCAAACCCAACTCTGCTTCTCTCAGAACTTAAGCTGCAGCTCCAAAACCTAGTCTTGCTTTCCCCAACCAGTGTCTTTGACCTGTCTCCTAAATCAAACCTCTGAGTCCCTGTTCTACCTTTGCTTCTTCCAAACACAGGCATCCTTGCAAATCGAAGCCTGTCCACCCTTGCTCTGATCCTTCTACTCCTCTAGGATGAGCCCCCATCAAGCCTGCCTCTGCTGCTTCTAAACTTGATCTGTACCCCTAAACTCATCCTGTCCCCCAGGACTTACCTCTGCTTGCCCTCTTCCCCACCACCCCCTTGGCACTCTCCAAAACTCAGACTTTCTTGTCATAGTCCTCACTCTGTCCCTGAAGCCTTCTCCAATTCCCAGCCCTGTTTTTTTCTTTTGACCCCCTTTCCTTGAGACCCATCTTCTTTCACCACTAAGTCTTTTTGATCTCTTTGGGAGTTATCCTTCCTCCTCCACCCCACCTCACCTGAGAGTTGAATGATTAAGGATTCCTACTGTTCCACAGAATTTCAGGATATACAGAGGGCAAGGGTCCAAGAGACACAGTCCTTTCTCTGGATTATTTATTAGGATAAAATGCCTTTACCGACTTGTTGGCTAGGAGCAGCGACTGGTTTGTTCCACTGAACCCAGGTGTTAGCCTCAGACCATCCCTTCTATCCCTTGTTAATCAATACTTCCTCATCATATCCATCCCTAGGAATTGGTTAAAACTTTTATTCTTTTAATGAGAGAGACCCAAATAAAGGACGCTGTACCCCTAAATATTGCCAGCTGTCTTTAGGGAACTTGAAATTACTTGAAAATTTAGGGAAATGTGAATCTCTCCTTTGAGAGACAACCTGTGGGGAGACAGTTGTATATTGTTTGGAATCTGATTAGATTCCCCTTTTCCATCTTCCTGTACCATGGTTTTATGAGAGTGAGGAGAATGTGGCAGGTGAGGGTCATGGCTTAGTTATAAAATACATTGTGCCCTGACTTACTACATCTTACTATAGAAGTTTTCATTTCTTTACCCGAAGAATTTCAAAAATCTTTGAGAAACTACAAGAGAATAGAGGCAAAGGGGCTGAGCAGGTGCATGGCACTCTTGAGTGATTGAAGTGGGACTCAGTAAGTAAATAAGTAAGATTGAAGTAAGGTTTAGTTAAGAATATCAAGTCTTGGGGGGCGGAGCCAAGATGGCAGCTGGAAAGCAGGGAGCTCCCTGCTGAGTCCCTCCAAAAACCTATAAAAAATGGCTCTGAACCAATTCTAGAACTGCAGAACCCACAAAATAGCAGAGGGAAGTAGGGCACCAGCCCAGGACAGCCTGGATGGTCTCTGGGTAAGGTCTATCCCACACAGAGCTGGGAGCAGAGTGGTGCCAAGTAGAGCAGAGCCCAGCATGGGCGGCGCAGACCAACCAGACCAGGAGCTGGGCGGAGTGTGCCCTAGCACCCTGAATCAGTGAGCTGCAGCAGTTAGCAGACTTCTCAACCCACAAACACCAAAGACAGCAGAGAAGGTTAGTGGGAAAAGCTGCCAGAGTGGAAGGATTTGGGGGTTCGGCCACTGCCCCGGGGGCACTGGAGGTGGGACAGCTACGGAACTGCAGCTGCAGTTGTTTCTGGCTCCAGGTCCACCTGGTGGGAGGAATTAAGTGGCTGATCAGAGCAGGAGTGCAGAGCCTGCTGAAGATCTAAGTCCAGTCCAGGTTGGGGGTTCTTGGAGAAGGAGGAGTGCTGGTGTGGCAGAACTGGAGCATCCCCCCCCCCCAAGCTTGGAACATAGTTCTCTTGACTCTACAAGCAGTCATACCCCCCTGAAAAACTCAAGGGTCAAGCAAGTTGGCTGGGAACATGTCCAGGCAGTAAAAACGCACCCAGATTCAGTCTCAGACTTTGGAATCTTTCTTTGGTGACAAAGAAGACCAAAACACACAGCCAGAAGAAGTCAACAAAGTCAAAGAGCCTACAACAAAAGCCTCCAAGAAAAACATGAACTGGTCTCAGGCCATGGGAGAGCTCAAAAAGGATTTGGAAAAGCAAGTTAGAGAAGTAGAGGAAAAATTGGGAAGAGAAATGAGAAGGATGCAAGAAAACCATGAAAAACAAGTCAATGACCTGCTAAAGGAGACCCAAAAATATACTGAAGAAAACAACACCTTAAAAAATAGACTAACTCAAATGGCAAAAGAGCTCCAAAAAGCCAATGAGGAGAAGAGTGCCTTGAAAGGCAGAATTAGCCAAATGGAAAAGGAGGTCCAAAAGACCACTGAAGAAAATACTACCTTAAAAATTAGATTGGAGCAAGTGGAAGCTAGTGACTTCATGAGAAATCCAGATATTATAAAACAGAACCAAAGGAATGAGAAAATGGTAGACAATTTGAAATTTCTCTTTGGAAAAACCACTGACTTGGAAAATAGATCCAGGAGAGATAATTTAAAAATTATTGGACTACCTGAAAGCCATGATCAAAAAAAGAGCCTAGATATCATCTTTCAAGAAATTATCAAGGAGAACTGCCCTGATATTCTAGAGCCACAGGGCAAAACAGAAATTGAAAGAATCCACAGATCGCCTCCTCAAATAGATCCCAAAAAGAAATCTCCTAGGAATAATGTCGCCAAATTCCAGAGCTCCCAGATCAAGGAGAAAATCCTGCAAGCAGCCAGAAAGAAATAATTTGAGTATTGTGGAAACA
>CM053622.1:58408249-58435891 GCA_028646595.1 Phalanger gymnotis
GGGGTTATACATAATGATACACATGTGACCTATGTTGAATTGCTTGACTTCTTGGGAAGGGTGGGTGGGAAGGGAAGAGGGGAGAGAATTTGGAACTCAAAGTTTTAAAAACAGATGTTCAAAAACAAAAAACAAAAAAAAAGTTTTTGCATGCAACTAGAAAATAAGATACATAGGCAATGGGGCATAGAAATTTATCTTGCCCTACAAGAAAGGAAAGGAAAAGGGGATAGGAGGGGAGTGGGGTGACAGAAGGGAGGGCTGACTGGGGAACAGGGCAACCAGCATATATTCCATCTTGGAGTGGGGGGGAGGGTAGAAATGGGGAGAAAATTTGTAATTCAAACTCTTGTGAAAATCAATGCTGAAAACGAAATATATTAAATAAAAAAAAATAAAGAATGTAAATTGCAAAATAAAATAAATAAAATTTTTTAGAAAAAATATCAAGTCCTGCTGGTACATTTTAAGGAGAAAATTTTAATCTGTCTTCCTATCTTGGAACAGCTTTTCTCCCAAGAGATTGTTTTTCCATGGAGCTTAGTTTAGTTACTTGATCTGTCTTAACTATACATTGAAAAGTCTTGAGTGTTTCACATTTTGAGATGTTTGTTATTGAGAATGTTGTATTTGAGATGGTTGTTTGGACTAAAGTGGGGAAGAGGAGATTGTCAGGAAGCAAAAAATATGAAGTTGACAGAAAAAGAAAAATGGGAGAAGCATTCTGCATTGAGTTTTCTTTTAAAATGTATTTCCTTGCTTCCACATTTACATTTTGGATTAATCAATTGCCACATATTATACAAAAGAGACTTATGTAATAAGTTGGTGCTGAAGATTGACAATAATTTGGTTATGGAAGCTTTAGCATCCATATTTACATGTATAGATTATAATAAAAAGTCATAAGCATTTTTAGAGCTACCTAGGGGATTGGTAAGGAAATCTCACATCTATCCAGTATTCTATCTGTAGGACTAACAAATTAAAAATTGTATAAATTCGTAGATCATTAGACCTGGAAAGGACCATATGGAAAGAGGTCCCTCCCTCCTTATTTTTATGAAGTAACTGAGGCCCAGACAGGGAGAGTGACTTAAATGTTCAAGGTCACAGAAATAATAAATGGCAGAGCCAGGATTCGTCAGCTTTTCACACTATTGCCCTCAAGAGTATCCTTCTATTAAGTACCTTGACCTATTTGCGTTTTGTTATAGACATCAAATTGCTACCTCTTGAAGGGAAGACATCAGGACTGAAGAGTACATTCCATTTTCATTTGTGTCTGTTGTCTCTTCTTGAATTTGGTCAGAATATGGTGCAAATGAGGCTGAGAAACCATCCTAGGATAAACCACTTTGTTTCTTTTTGTAGACTCCTACCAACCTTGTCGAACTTTTTTCCTTCATCACTTCCTGCCTTTATTCTACATTCACTTGGCCTGCTATCCTTTGTTTTCACCGTTTGTTCTCATGCCTGGAATACATCCCATCTGCCTTCAGTTACCTCTTGAAGCTCTACTCTTCTTCAAGGGCTGGCTCAGACACCTCCTCTATGAAACCTTCCTTGATCCTCAGCATCCTGATGTGCGATCTCTCTCCTAATGTGAACTTTAATAACAAGCATATTGTTCTTGCTTCTGCACTTGAGAAAATCACTTTGGTATAATGAAAACAACACCGAACTAGTGGTAAACATCCTCAGTCTAGTTCTAGCTCTGCCACTAACTCACTGTAAGACCTTGGGAAAATGATACAGGCTATCTATGATTCCTTCTAGTTCTATAATTTTTGTGACTTTTATTTTCTATTTCGTTAATGTGTACGCATGTCCTGTTTCCCTTGACCATATGGAGACTGATGTCTTTTTTTTTCCTAATTTCTTTTCACAGTGGGATTATAGACCTAGAGTTGAAAGGGTCCTCAAAGACTAACTAGTCCAATACCCTCATTTTTAAAGATAAGAAACTTGAAACCAGGGAGCCTGTGACTTACCCCAAGGCCACAAGTGAAGTGCTGAAGATTCAGAAATGTGATTTGAACCCAGGCCCTCTGATCACAGAGAGCCACTGCTCTTTTCCACTCTACCATAATGCTTTCTGGGAGATGCTTAATATTTATTGCCTTTAAATACATTTGGTCACTAAAGATCTCAGTGATCCCAGCCACTCCCCTCCTGCTACGTCCCTTTTCCCAGCATGAACAACACAGTGCACTTTTACCTTGACTACTAAAAAATTTATATGTTAAAAATATGAAGAAATATGAAATTCTATGCAAATATGAAGAAATGACTTCTCCATTCCTGTAATTTAAATTCATGTAGTTTTACAGTTGGCAGAGTTTTAGAAGTCATCTAATCTAATTCCTTTATTATAGAAAACTGAGAACCAGAGAAGGGAAGGTGACCTGTCCAAAGTAATACATTTAGTGGTACAACTTGGACTAGAGAGGGAATTGTACTATATTTTTTATACTGTATTCTCCTTCAATGAAAGCTACAGTAATTTTTATAGACATTGAAATGAAGAATGTGGTGTGTAAGTGGTACCCATGACAAATAAGATAACTTCTTTTAGGATTTATTAACTTTTGCCTACCTACTCAAAATAGGAAATCCATTCCTGTGCAGTTTTAGATAGCCTTACCAAATCTCGCTAAAAACGAATTTCGTTTCATTTGCACTTTAGTTCTCTTTCTCCAGCTTCACTGTAGTTGTTCTTTTTGCATCCCAAGTCTTGGTGCCATGTCTGAAACAGAAATTTTTTGAAAAGGTGCAAGTGCTGAAACTTCTGACTTTAGGTTCTTTTGAAGGCAATATTGTCTAGTGAAAAGCTTGCACCAGATTTGTTGTCAGAGCACCTGTTTTCCTATCTGGCCTCTGCATATTCGGTTTGACCCTGAATCTCTTAGGTAAGGACCTTAGTTTCTTCTGTAAAATGAGGAGTTAGAATATAAACCTCAAAGATCTCTAGATGCCAGGTGTCTATGAGACATTTTCTTTTTAATTTTTAAGTACTTCCCATTTGAGTCTCAGCCTGCTTGTAAAGATCTCTTCCTTAATAACTTCAATAACTAAGTGACTTATACGGAAGGTTCTGAACTTGGTTCTGGGGATGTAAAGGTGAAATCCAATTGCTCTTGAGGAGCATACATACACGTAAAGAAAGGAGATAACACAAACTGACTGTAACATGAATCTGACAGTATGTGCTAAGGAATTCATTCAGAGTACTATGAGAAATTTAAGGAAGGAAGATCTTTTCTGTATGAAGAGAATCAAAGAAGACTTCATGGAGGAGATTTAGAACTCTGAGGTGTGGGCCCTGAAGGAAAGGGCATATTTGATTTTAGAAGGGGGGAAGTAGGATCCCATTCCCACTATGGAAGATGGGATGAGAATTCAGGATAGAGAGTAGTATGAAGGCAGATCATGGAAGGCCTTGAATACCAGCTTAAGTAGTTTGTATTTTATGTGGGTCAACACCGGGAAGTGACTAAAGGTTATTGAGTTAGTGAAGAGCCATTGAAGCAGTGTATTTGGCAGTATTACAGTGTGGAGGATGGATTGGAGTAAAGACACATTAGCAGCAAGGAAACTAGTTAGGAAATGTTTGTTATAGTCCTAGGGAGACATGACAAGAGCCAAAACTAGGGTAGCTAAAGTAGGAGTGAGGAGAACAAAGAGACTTTACAAATGATTGGATATTGTGGTTGAGGGGGGAGTGGACTAGTCAAAGAATGAAAAGGTATGAGTGATTATTAGGCACCTTCAATGTGCCAAGTACTGTGCTTAAGTGCTATACAGATATCTTATTTGGTTCTTAAAACAACTTTACAAGTTTGTCTTGTTCAGTCGTGTCTGACCCTTTGTGACCCCATGGACTATAGCACACCAGACCCTTCTATTCCTCCACTATTTCCTGAAGTTGGTCCAGTCTTCCGATGGTGGCTTCCATGACACTATCCATCTCATCCTCTGCTGTCCTCTCCACCTTTTGCTTTTAGTCTTTCTCAACGTTAGGGTCTTTTCCAGTGAGTCCTGTCCTCATAAGGTGGGTGCTATTGTTATCCTTATTTTATATTTGAGGAAACTGAGGGAGGCAGATGAAGTAACAGGGTCACATAGCTAGTAATTGTCTGAGGTTAGATTTGAACTTGGGTCTTCTTGACTCTAGGTCTAGTGTGATTTCAAGCCTAGGTAATTGGGTGGTTGGTGGTAGCAAGCAGAAATCGTACTAAAACATTTTAATTACCTTTGTGTTGAGCCAGTTACTTTCTTCAAGAAGAAGGTACCCATCAGAATTTTATCTTTTCAGACCTTTTAAAATCAATTCTTAAATTTAGGCAGCTGGTTGGCAGAGTGGAGAGAGCACTTAGCCTGGAGTCTGGAAAAACCAAGTTCAAATCCAGCCTCAGACACCTACTAGCCGTGTGACCATGGGACCGTCATGGAACCTTTGTTTACCTCAGTTTCCTCATCTGTAAAATGAGGATAACAATAGTACCTACCTCCCAGGGTTGTTTCGAAGATTGAATGATATGAAGATTATAAAGTGCTTAGCACACTGCCAGGAACAGAGTAAATACTATGTAAATATTTACTACTCTTTAGTTGGAATCTGAATAGTAATGAACTAAACATCCTAACTTTCTACACCTGACCAAAACAGGATGTAGGAAATTTAGTAATCCTCTCACACCAGATAGAACTAATTGAAACCTATGGATCGTTTTAGAGAAACAAATCAAAATCCATTACAGAAATGCCAGAATGACTTTTACTTGATTTATATGTTCCTTAAAGACTTTTCTCCCCAGGAAAGTGAAGATTGCTAAGTGTTATTATAATAGTAAGCTTAATAATCCTGGCGCTCAGGAGGAGTCATCCTGAAAGGAACATTCCACCATGGCTGCATTTTCTCAAATGAAAATAATTAACAATAACAATATAAAGTTGGGTGGCTTAGGATGTTGCCTCTGAGAATACATGGCTTTGTCATTTTCTGAAAAGCGGTCAGAGGTCGTAATGCGTTAACTAATTCAAACATCAGGGGAGCAGTTACCAAATTGATGCTTGGTGTGTATAAAATGATACCAATAAAATCATCATTTAATGAGGTGCACCAGGATAAAGATTCAAAAAATAATTTGCCAGTATACCCACATCAGAGAAGCCTATAAACTAGATTGTAAAATCCTCGAGTGCAGAGGCTCTCGTTTAGCTTCCTTACCAGCACTGAGTATAGAACCTTCCACATAAGTAATTGATAAAGTAGAATGAAATTCAGTCCAATTCGGAAAAATGGGAGACAGCTACTGTTTTATTATTTAGTCACTGACCAAAGCTGGGGCTAAGGGAAGGCAGCTGCCTAGGGCACAGTGGTGGAAGTAGTGATTAGAATTAAAATGTACACATTTTGAATGTCAGAAAATTCTGCCTTTTGGGGTGTCAAAAGACTTCTGTAGACAAATATAGGAAACAGTTTTTAAAAATTGATAATCTTTTTGTTTTTGTATCACCTTCATTTCCTAATATCTATATCCTTCTCCCTTTCATGCTGTCATCCTTGATATAAGGAATTTTAAAAAGAGAAAGAAACAGCTTAGCCAAACCAGCCAACATATCAATATCTGATTTTTATAGGCATTGTTCCATACGCATAGTACCTTACTTCTGCAGAGAAAAGAGTGGGGATGTACATTCTCATATCTTTTCTTTGGGCCAAACTTGGATACTCTGTTAGCCAACCAGCATTTATTAAGTGCTTACTGTGTGCTTAGTACTGTACTAAGTGCTGAGCATTCAATTTTAATTTTGTTATTTTTTTCCTTTTAAATTGTTATGGTCACTATGTTTATTGTTTTCCTGAGTTGTACTTTATGTCACTTTGCAGCAGTTTGTGGAAGTTTTTCCAGCCTTCTGTGTATTCATCATAATCATTATTTCTTACTGTATTAGTATTTCATTACATTCATGTGCTATTTAAGCATTCATCTAATGATTGGTTTGCAGTTCTTTGAGGGAATATCATTTTCTTTTCATGTCTGTAACATATGGATGTATTTTCAGTGGCAGATCTAGGTCTTTATTTTTAGCATAGTTAAGGAAAGTTAAAAATAAAATTAGAATCAATATTTCATAGTGGAGAGAGGGTAGGCCTTGGATTCAGGAAGATTTGTGTTCAGATCCTGCCTCTGACATATACTAGTTGTGTGACCATGAGTAATTCACTTGACCTCTTAGAATTTCAAGAAGTTGTAAGTCACAGAGAAGTTGCCTATCTTTATTGGTGGAAAGATTTTTCATTCTCAGGAGTGCCTCACCAATGAAATCACGCATCTGTATCCTTCCCCCCCCCAAAAAAAAATTAATGAAATCATAGGATGTCAAAACTAAAAGGAACCGTTAGAGGTAATCTGATATTACAGATGGAGAAACTAAGGCCTGTTTCAGGTCTTACAGCCTGTTATTGCCTGACTGTGGGGCTAAACACAGCTTTCAGTCTACTTTTTTTTTTCTACTACTCTTTCTACTACCCTTTATGGCTGAGTGGTTGAAGAATGTGCCTTTTTCTTAACATCTTTCCTAGCCCTGCTTAGAATCATGAACTGAGATCTGGATGAGACTTCAGAGGCCATCTGGTTCAAATACCACCTGAAGCAAATATGCCCTTCTCCCATCTGTAAAATGAGGAGGTGGATTAGATGTCTTCTGAGATTCCTTCCAGCTTCTAAATCTATTATCCTTGGCAAGTCATTCAGCCTCTGCTTGAATGCCTGTAATGACAGAATCTTTTAGAAGCAGCTAATTCCATGGTTAGAACCCTCTAATTGTTAAGAAGTTCTATTTTGTATTGAATCCATATCTACTTCTCTTCGGTATCGTAGCATTGGCTCTAGTTCTCCTCTCTGGGACAAATCCTGAATTTGAATTTTGACTTCAGGTTGGAAACCAGTGTTTAAGGTAAAACAAATCAGAGCTCTGGTACAGCTATCATTAACAACGATAATAATTTCTGACTTTTTTGCCATGTGTGTATGTATATTAGACATGACTCCAGATATTCCCTTAGCATTTACCATTTGTATTATCCATGTGGTACACAAGCAACTAACATTAAAAACTAATTACTTTTTTTGAATGTCTGTGCCCTGTTTGCTTGATTGGGCTCTAAATTTCTTGAGACACAGGATATAATGTTTTATAAAATTATAGAATTTTAAAATACAAGAAACTTTAAAAGGTCATCTAGTTTGACACCATTTTACAGGAGAAGGAACAGGCCCCCAAAGTAGCAACTTACCTAGGGCCACACAATAAATTTTTGATAAGAGATTGGACTAGACCCAGGTCTCCTAACTAATATGGTGCTTTATCTAGTATACCACAAAGGCTAATACAGTGCCTTATACACAGCTGGCTTTCAATAAAATGTTAATGATAATAATGAAGGCTACAAGAAAATTGTTGGCATTGCCCTAATGGTATCTGTTTGCCTAAATAGGAATCACTCTATTATAAAAGCTTCAGGATTCCTAAGGCAGGGCAATAACAGTTTTAGTAGTCTTTAAGCCATGTGGCTTTATATCTAATATTTTAATGGAAATTTTTACAAATTAGACCCAAATCAGCTAATGGTAACTTATTCTGGCACCAGTATGATTTGCCTAGCCCTACCTGCAGCATAAGCATAATTCTTTTTGCCCAAGATGAAACAGAATTAAAGAGCTATAAGGGGCCACAGATATCATTAGAGGCAACTAAGTAATGTAGTAGATAGGGTGCAGGGCCTGGAGTCAAGAAGACGAAAGTTCAAATCTGGCCTCAGACACAGGCTGTATGACCCTGCAAATTACTTAACCTGTTTGCCTCAGTTTCTCAAATGTAAAACAAGGTTAATAATAGCACCTACCTTGTAGATTTGTGTTGAGGATAATATGAGGATATTATTTGTAAAGTGTTTAGCAGTCTCTAGCATATATAGTTGCCAGTATATAAATGCTAGTTACTGTCATTACAATTATCATCATTGTTGTTTAGGTTAATCTGTACCTTGCTAGTAATCTTTTCTGAATCTCTAATATATGTGGTCATCTGAGGCAGTGCAATCCACTTTGGGCAATTCTAATTGTGAAGGGTTTTCCTTATATTACACCTAAATCTATCTCTCCGTAACTGCTCTTAATTATCCTCTTTTAGTGTCAGTAGAATGGGATAGGTTATTCCCCCAAGAGATTTATCCATTAGTTCCATTTTTAGAACACCTGAAACATCTGCTGTCCCACATACCTGATGTGTCTGTGTTATATTACATAATCTCAACTGGGCCCTTACAACTGCAAGGCAATCCTCTTATACCTCACTAATTGAGTACATTATTCCATTTACTATCCTTCCTCAGAGACTCCATGGCACCCCCTCAGCTAAGAACATTCATATTTTACTGAAAAAAATGAGGCCGTTTATAGAGACATCCCTTTTTTCTCCTGGTCTCATATCACTCAGATGCCATCTGTAACTACTTCACTCATCTCATGTGAAGAGATGGCTGTTTTCATCTAGGCAAAGCCCTCTACACACGCAAATTTTTTCATTCCATCCTATCTTCTCCAACAGATTGCTCCCTCTACCATTCCTACTTTCTCGTGTATCTTCAATCTCTTCCTGTCTACTGGCTGATGCCCCCAACTTCATATAACACATCCAGATCTCCCCCAGATCTCCCCTCACCTTGAAAAACCCTCTGATCTATCCCTCCCTGCCAGCAATCATCCCATAAAGCTCCTCTCTTTTTGTAACTAAAATCCTTGAGAACACCGTCTACACAATGGTTGCTTCCACTTTATTCTTTATAACTCTCTGAACTCTGGTTGTTGACCTCAGTATTCAACTGAAATACTTCTGTAAAGTTAGTAGTGATCTCTTTAATTACTAAATCTAATGATCTTTTTTTCAGTTTTCATCCATCTCAACCTCTGCAGCCTTTGACACTGTTGCAGTTTCATGGTGTGTTGTGGGGTAGTCTTGAGTGAATTCACAGATTCGTCTCCACCTCAAGCAAAGGCATTTATTGAGTGATGCAGGATCAGGAAACGTGCTGAAGGAACCGGCAGCTTAATGAAAGCAAGACAGATTTTTTTTCTATTAATTTATTTTCAGTTTTCAACATTCACTTCCACAAGATTTTGAGTTCTAAATTTTCTCCCCATCTCTCTCCTCCCCCCACTCGAAGACAACATGCATTCCGATTACCCCTTCCTCCAGTCTGCCTTACCTTCTATCATCCCCTTCCCTTCTATTTTCCTGTAGAGCAGGAGAGATTTCTACACCCATTGCCTGTGTATATCTTATTTCTCAGTTGCATGTAAAAACAATTTTTAACATCCATTTTTAAAACTTTGAGTTCCACATTCTCTCCCTTCCTCCCTCCCTCCCTACCCTCATTGAGATGTGTACTCATGCAAAACACTTCCATAACAGTCATGTTGTGAAAGATTATATTTCCCTCTGTCCTATCTTGCCCCCATATTTATTCTGTTCTCTCCTTTGACCCTACATAAGTAAGCATGCTTAAAATATTTGCAGAATAAATACAAGATCAATTTTTAGCAGTGTTGATTACCCCTTCCTCCTATTTACCCTCCCTTTTGTCATCCTCCCCCTTATCCCCTTCCCTCCTACTTTCCTGTAGGGTAAGATAGATTTTCATATCCAATTAAGAGTGTATGTTATTCTCTCCTTAAGCCAGATGTGATGAGAGTAAAGTTCACTCATTCTCTCTCACCTCCCCTCTCTTCCTCTCCATTGTAAAAGCTTTTTCTTGCCTCTTTTATGTGAGATAATTTACCCCATTTTACCTCTCCCTTTTTCCTTCTCCCAGTACATTCTTCTCTCACCCCTTAATTTTATTTTTTGGATATCATCCCTTCATATTGAACTCACTCTGTGCCCTTTGTCAGTCTGTCTATCTGTCTCTGTTTATATACATACACACACACACACACACACACACACAACTATGTATTCCCTCCAATTACCCTGATACTGAGAAGGGTCTCATGAGTCACAAATACTCTCTCCGTGTAGGAACGTAAACAGTTCAACTTTAATAAGTCTCTTATGATTTCTCTTTCCTGTTTACCTTTTCATGCTTCTCTTGATTCTTATATTTGAAAGTCAGATTTTCTATTTAGCTCTAGTCTTTTCATCAAGAACGCTTAAAAGTCCTCTATTTCATTGAATGTCTGTTTTTTCCTCTGAAGTATTATACTCAATTTTACTGGGTAAGTAATTCTTGGTTTTAATCCTAGGTCCTTTGACCTCTGGAATATCATATTCCAAGCCCTCTGATCCCTTAAAAGACAGGTTTTTATAGGGCAAAAGATTCAGTTACATAATAGAATATATGAAATTAAAAAGGCAGAAGGGGTTTGTCAAGGGATTAGCTAATAGGGGAGGGGTCCCAGTCTTGGTGTAACTGCTCATGTAACTCTTCACAACACATACAGAAAAACCCTTTTGGGGGTCATGTGTATATGATGATGATATTACAGTAATCCTCTCTACATCATAAGATCACCTAAAGGACAACTTTTGCTGTTAGTGCATAGGTGCCTACTTAGAGAAAGTCCCTTCTATTGCTTTGGGGTCCACATCCTGCTCGGGCATCCCAGTGGTGCTGCTTTCTGATTGGCTGGCTGTTTGGGTCCTGTCTGAGATTGGATGGATGTGGTTGTGGTTGAGTGAGCGGACACGTGTGCTGTTTCTTTGAATAATATGAGAATTGGGTCTGGGGGCAGTGGCTGGGATTCCATCACATGGACATGCATGGTTTTCTAATGAGGCATGAGTTCATGGACACACTTGCTGTTCTTGTGAGGCATATATGAGGAAATTAGGATATTGAGTCTGGGGGCCTGTGGTATGGTTAAAGCTAGATTGTGTGGTCAGATCAGAACATGCCTGCTGTTCAGTGAGGCTCATAAGAAAGTTAGAATATTGGCGCTGGGGGAAGCTGTAATAGTATTCCATCAATACTGTCAATCACTCTCTTCTCTATAGGCTTTCATGACACAGCTCTCTCTTGATTTTCCTCCTTTCTCTTATGAACTACTCCTTTTCAGTTACTTTTCATGGATATATTTTTTTTCTTTGCAGAGGGGAAGGCAGGGCAGTTGGCTTTAAGTGACTTGCCCAAGGTCACACAGCTAGTAAGTGTGTCAAGTGTCTGAGACCGGATTTGAACTCAGGTTCTCCTGACTCCAGGGCCACCTAGCTGCCCCCGGATTAACACTCTTAAAACTACAGCTCCTAAGTCCTGACTGGTACATTCACTTTTACTTGTTAGACAGTTGACTCAATCAGCTCAAAGCAAGCCTTTCATGGATCTTAGTCCATCTTGTGCTTATTAACCATGGATGTCCCCTTAGAGTCTGTCCTGGGCCTTCTTTTCCCTCTATACTCTTAAGTTTGGTGATCTCATCAGCTTCCATGGATTTAATTATCTCTGTGATGATGATTCTCAATTTTTATCTGACCCTAACCTCTCTTCTGACTTCCAGTCTTACATTTCTAATTGAATGTCTAATGAATATCTAATAGACATATTAAACATGTCCAAAATGAAACTTATCTCCCCCTTCCCCCTCGCACCCCCCCAGCCCTTCCCTCTTTCTAACTTTCTTTTGACTGTAGAGGGCAACACTATGCTTCCACTCACCCAGGCTCAACCTATGTGTTATCTTCACCTCCTCTCTCCATTCTATTGCCATATCCTGTTGATTCTACCTTCACAACATCTCTTGGATGTGTCTCTTTCTCTCCTCTGACTCTGCCACCACCCCAGTTCAAGCTCTCATCACCTCACCTCTGGACTATTTCAATAGGTTGGTCGTCTTGTCTCAGGTCTCTTCCCATTGCAGTACATTCTCCATTAGCCAGTCAAATTTGTCTTCCTATAGCTCAGGTCTGACCATGTCACCCCCTATGTAGTGAACTCCAGGATCAAATATAAAATCCTCTATTCACCATTCAAAGCCCTTCATGACCTGCCCTTCCTCTACACCTTGCCAGTTCCTCCCCAAATATACTGCAGTTAAGTGATACTGGCTTCCTTGCTGTTCTCAAACAAGATACTTGATTTCTTGACTCAGTGCATTTTTGCTTGCTATCACCCATTCCTGGGTTTCTTTCTCTTCTCATCACCTGGCTTGCTAAAATCCCACCTTCTACAAGAAAGCTTTTCCTGATCTTTCTTAATGCTGATGAAAACACGATTATTTCCAACTTACATATGTATCTTGTTTGTACATACTTATTTGCATATTCTCTCCCCCTTTGTAATATGGCTTCCTCAAGAGCAGGGACTGTTTTTTACCTTTGTTTCCCCAGAGCTTAGCACAGTACTTATCACATAGTGAGCACTTAATAAATGCTTAGTGACTATTAAAGCAGTTAAATAAAAGGGGACGGTAGGTACTATTTCAAGACAACATTTGCACACAGTAATGGCAGATGGTCAATAAATTGGTGATGTTGGAATTATATTTCACATTTATCCCTACCGTTGTGAAGTCATATTGTGTAGTGGAAAGAAACTTGACCTGGAAATTAGAAAGTAAGAGATTGTGTCATATGTGGGTTGGTTGAGGAAGCTTCAGATATTTGAAGCCTGTAGATGAGAATACTTAAGGAATTCTTTTGTGTCTCTTTCTGAACTTCCTTTTCTTCTGTGTACTTTCAATGTTGTTGATTCTATTTTCCCATTCAGAAATCTTTTTCATTGCCCACTAACTCATCTCCTATAAGTAAAAACCCTCTCTTTTAAGTACAGTCAAGTAAAACACATTGACTGTATCAATAAGTATATATCTCATTCTGTACCCTTATTCTTTTAACTGCTAAGAAGGAGAGGACTCCAGTCCCAAGGAAGGAGGGGGCCTGAGAGCGGTATCAGTTGCTATCCCAAGGGATTATTTGATTTATAAATACATAATCACATAAACATTAGCATTTCCATATATTACCAACAAATTCCAGCAAGAAGAGATAAAAAGAAATTCCATTTAAAATCACTGCAGACAAAATAAAATACTTTGGAGTCTTCCTGCCAAGATAAATCCAGGGACTATATGCACATAATTATGAAACGCTTCACACAAAGATATCTAAACAGTTGGAGAAATATTAATTGCTCATGGGTAAGACAAATCAATACAATAAAAATGACAGTTCTACTTAAATTCTTTAGTTCCATACCAAACTACCAAAGAATTAGTTTGTAGAGCTAGAAAAAATACTAACAATTCCATGTGGAAGAACAAAAGGTCAAGAATGTCAAAGGAATCAATTTTTAAAACATGAAAGGAGGCAATCTAGCAGTTGTGTCCAGCTCTTTGTGGCCCCATTTGGAGTTTTCTTGGCGATACTAGAGTGGTTTGCCATTTCTTCTTCTAGCTCATTTTACAACGGAGGAAAGCGAAGCAAACAGGGTTAAGTGACTTGCCCGGGATCACTCAGTCTTCCTGACTCCAGGCTCAGTGCTTTATTCACTATACTACTTAACCATAGCAACAACAGCAGTCGTCAAAACAATCTAGTACTAGCTCAGAATTATAGTGGTGAATAAGTGGAATAGATTATGTACACAGTATATGTTAATAAATGACCATAGTAACCTAGTGTTTGATCAACCTAAAGATCCAGGCTTTGGTGTCAAGAACTTACCATCTGACAAAAACTGCTGGGGAAACTGGAGAGCGTATTGGCAGAAACTAGGCATAGACTAACACTTCATGCCATATACTAAGATAAGGACAAAATGATATGGACTTAAAGAGTCACATCATAAGGAAATTAGGGGAGCATGGAAAAATGTACCTGTCAGATCTATGGATAAAAGAGAAGTTTATGACTAAGAGAGAGGATCACGAGGAATAAAATGAATAATTTTGATTATATGGAATTTAAAAGACTTTGCCCAAACAATCATTGCAGCCACATGTATAAGAAAAACAGGAAAATGGGGAGGAGGAGGAAGCTTACAGCAAATTTCTCTGATAAAGGCCTCATTTTGCAAATATATAGGGAGCTGAGCCAAATTTATAAAATTAAGAGCCATTCCCCAGTCGATAAATGGGCAAAGGCTATGAACAGGCAGTTTTCAGAACATGAAATCAAAGCTGCCAATAGTCTCAAAAAAAAAAGCTCTAAACTACTATTGATTGGAAAAATCAAATTAAAACAACTCTGAGGTACCACCTCACACCTAACAGATTAGCAAACATAACAAAAGAGAAAAGTGATATGCTAGAGAGAATATGAAAAAATTGAGACACTAATGCACTATTGGTAGAGTTGTGGACTGATCCGGCCATTCTGGAGGACAATTTGGAACTTTACTCAAATTTTACTCAACTATGTATTCCCTCTGAACCAACAAAGGTTAGAGATTTACAAATGTCTCCCATTTAAGTATGGCTACTTAAAACTGACCTAATCTCAAGTCCAGAGGACATCAGACTCTATTTCTCGGCTAAAGATATGAAGATTTAAGCTTTAGCCCTCACCAGAGTGGACAAAATAATAAAAAAGAACAGTAATTGGTTTGGGATCGTGGAGACCTGGGTTCTTGGCTGATCCTCACAATGATCTCACTTTGACTGTAGGAAAGTCATTTCCACTGTCTAGAGCTAGAATGGTGGGGGGGATGGGTACACCCTAGGGATGGGGTGCCTATGGCCCTCTAGGTCCTCAGGTGTAGCCCTTTGAATCCAAATTTCACAGAACAAATCCTGTGGAGGGCCTGTGGTCCTCTAGGTCCTCAAGTATGGCCTTTTGACAGAATCCAAACTTCACAGAACCAATCAGATTTCTGTGAAGTTTGGATTCAGTTAAAGGGCTGCATTTGAGGACCTAAGGGCCACATGTGACCTCAAGGCCACAGGTTCCCCAGCCCTAGTCTGGATCTCACTTCAACCATCTCTCAAAGGAGTGATGGGTGATCTCTAAGGGCATTCTTCTGACCTTCTTCTGATGTGCTTTCTTGTTTGGGCCCATATAATTTTCTATATTCTAATCTTCCACCTTTGACTAGCTTTAAAAAAAAGGGGGAGAGTTATGTTTCGTTTTAAATCTTTTGAAGTCATGATTGGTTACTGTGTTTATCAGCCCTGAAGTCTTTGAGAATTGTTTCCAGTATAGTAACCATTCTGTAAATTGTTCTCATTTTTTCCTTGTTTCAATCTGCATAAGCACATACAAATCTATCCAATTTTCTACAAATTCAGTTTCTTATGGCTCAGTAACATTCCATAGTGTTTAGAGACCACAATTTATTCAGCAATTTCCTAATTAATAGATAGCCACTTTGTTTCAACTTCTTAACTACAACAACAACAAAAAAAAATTATGCTGTAAATGGGGTTTCTTTTTGTACCTAAGTTTTTCCCTTCTTTTTTTGACTCCTTTGGAGTATTTATCTAGTGATGGTATCACTGAGTCAATAGACTATGTACAGTTTAGCGACTTTTGAGGTAGAATTCCAAATTGCTTTCTAGAGTGGTTATACCAATTGTTGGCTTGACCAAACAGTGCATTGATATCTTTGCCTCCGACAGCTTTTTTAACAATTGCCTTTTTTATATCCTTTATCATCTTTCTTCATATCATGGGTATTAGGCAAAATCTCAAAATTGTTTTAATTTGCTTTTTTCATATCTGAAAATTTTTTTTCATATGGCTTTTGAAATTCAGTTTGCATTTCTTCATTTAAAAACTATCCTTGTTCCTTTAATTCTCTCTTCACCAAACTTGTTCCCAGAAAAGGGAATATTCAGAGAGATCTTATCAGTCATTCAGAATCTACAGATTCTGAGGACTTCACAAATTATTGTGTGTAACTTATGCCTGAACAGGCATCCCTTTTACAAAATCCCCTGGCAAATGGTTCACCAGACTCCATTTGAAGACCTCTAGTCATGGGGGAAATCCACTACCTTCCAGACACCATGTTTGAGGTCCAAAAGATACAAAGTAATGCATCTGGCCCCACCTGTCACCAGACTGGATTGATATTCCTGAACTTAGCCGTTTGGTCATCAGCTGGCGGCACGGTGGATAGAGTGCTGGGCCTGGAGTTAGGAAGACTTCTTTTCGTCAGTTCAGATCCATTCTCAGACACTTAATAGCTGTGTGATCCTGAGGAAGTCACCTAACCCTGTTTGCCTCAATTCCTTATCTGTAACATGAACTAGAGAAGTAAATGACAAACCACTCCAGTATCTTTGTCACGAAAACCTCAAATAGAGTCACAAAGAGTCACACATGACTGAAACTACTGAATAGCAACAACATCAGCAGGTATCCAAGTTAGGTCAGATTTCTTCCTTCAAGCTTGGATCCCTTGGCTTCTAGGGACTTTTTCCTTCTAGAGGTGAAAAAATTGGTCTGTAAAGTCAGAGCGGGGAAAAGAAGAAGGTGGAGAAATCATCAATATGAGGGTATACTACTGTGGAAAAAATACTAAGATTTTGAGTTGGAAGTTTAGGGTTTGAATTTTGTCCTCAGCTCATCGTATATGGGGTGAGGAAATAAGGCATTTGGGGAGAAGGTAATTGGATCTGTGAGATTAGTAATTCACTTAACCACTGTGTATTTCAGTTTAAAAGTAGCCCTATCCATTGTCTTGTTTGATCCTGTTAGCAATCCTGTGACAGAAGGTGTATACATATTATTTCCATTTTACAGATGAGGAAACTGAAGCTCAGAAACAGGAATTCACTTAACTTTTAAGTGGACAAAGCAAGAGTCAAACCAAAATTTTCTGACTTTTAATTAGTGATTTTTCTACTACCTGATCTCTCTTTTGAAACCTTATAGCTCACTGTAGCTACTCCATCTTGTCCTCTGCTCCTTTTGTTCTCGCTTCTACCAATTATGAGATGGAGAAAGTCCGAGAAATATTAAGAGAAAAAGTTACCTAATGAAGAAGGGTGGGCATTGTTTGGAAATCTTTGTCTAGATATTGAGACTTGCAGAGTTATAAGTAAATTCAGCATATACAAAGTTGCCTGCAATTTTAACTATTAGGAGAAGCTTTCTGGCTTTGGGAAAATTAGTTATTTAACTGTTAACTGTGTTATAAAATTACTATGAAGTAAATAGGAAGATAGAAATAGGCTGCTAGTCTTGAGTATATTCTGGCATTCCAGGAAATTTATTCAGTGATTATTACTAGTTAAAGAATAATAATTTACCATCTATTTTTTTTCGTTGGTTTTTGTTCTTGATTATTTAGCCTGCAGATGTTTTTTCCTGAAAATGAGATAGAAGTACACATATGTTGTTAAAATAGTAGTGTAATTATACTGGAGACCACCCTGAATACTTAACCTTTGTAAAACTTCATTGTAGCTTCAATACTGAGATAAATTTTATCCCAAGCGAATTATATTTTTATAAAGGCTATAAATAAACTAGCCTAGGATCTACATCTGGTGTATACCATCTCAACAAGTAGTAGCTTTCACCTTTGGAGCTAAGCAAAGAGTTATTCAAATGGTGGAAATGCAGGAAGATCTGGTGTAACGTAACATTCAAAATTAATAAGAATGATTAATTCTTAATGCCTACCAACTTAGATTTTTAATCTATAAGTGCTAAATTACCTGATAAACTTTAACATCTCTTCAAAAAGAATGGATTCTTGACTTATAGCCCTGACAAGCCCTACTGACTACCATTTTAAAGGCCAGGAGAAACCTGATAGTCTACACATTACATATTTAAGAATAGCAGTAAACTAGAAAATAGTAGTATCATTGGATTTAGGGCCCAAAGTGACATTAGAAATATCTTATGGGATTCTTAACCCTGGGGTTAATGAATTTGGTTTCTGTTTTTTTTTTAATATTTTGATAATTGTATTTTAGTATAGTTGGTGTACTTTGTAATCCTGTAGATCTTATGATTTAAAAATAAAAAACATTCTGAAAAAGTGTCCAAAGGCTTCATTCACTAGCTAGTCAGAGGGTTCTGTGACACAGAAAATTTGGTAAGAATGTCTGATCTAATTCAGTTTACTCATTTGACAAATGAGGAAATTGAAGTCCAGAAAATAAGGTTTGGAACCTGTTCAGATCTTATAAACATACAGAATTTGAACCTAGGTGCTGTGACCCCCAATCCAGTTCTTTTCCCCCTATATCACACGTTATTTTAATGTGAAGGTGTTTCTTATTTCACAGCTTTCTAGTCATGTCTCTTGAGGCAATAAATGGTTAAAACACTTTTGCTTTCTTAGTACATAATTTCTTATATGGTGGGATTGAAACATCACAGAATCTAAGTATGGGAAGTCCTTGAAAACCAGTACATTGCAGTAGAAATAGAGAAGTAGATCAAGTAGTTAAGAAACCTAAGCTCCCGTTGTAGTTCTGCCACTAATCGACTTCAGGAAAGTTTCTTCCTTTCTATGGGCCTTTATTTTCTCTATAAATTGAGTGCATCCTAGATTATAAGGCTAATAGATTTAGAGTTGGAAGGTGTTGTAAAGGTTATATATTTCCAACTCCCCATTTATAATCAAGGGAAGTTAATCTTTTAGGTCCCTTCCAACTCAGTGTTCCTTTGATTCCATAATATCCCAGGACTTTCAGAACAAGGTCCTTTCTCGAGATAAAGCAGCATAGTATAGTGGAAATAACATCCTGGGAGATGAGAACTTGCTTTCTAGCTCAGCTCATTCATTGATAGCCCTTAGCTTTTCTGGGCCTCAGTTTCCTCCTTTGTGAAATGAGTGTTGTATTAAAAGATCCCTTTCTTGTACTAAAAATCTATATGATTCAGATTAATCATAGGCTCAGAAAAGATGTCTGAACTTTAAGTACTCATGAATGACATATAATTGACAGATTATCTAAAGAAACAAAAAAAAAATAGAAAAGAGAAGGTTGTTTCTTGGGTAGAGAAATAGAGTAATTAGTAGGTTTGGGTTATCCATACTGAATATCCTAGAACTCAAAACAAGTCAGGGGTTTCTTTCTGCAAGGAGAGGGAGACTGGGGCTTGCCATTTGCATTCTTTTGGATTGGAAGACCAGAATCTGGACAGGGCATGTTTTCTTTTCTCCAGTTTCAGAGTTTTGTATGTTGAGGAATCTGGAGTGCTACAACCAAACTTAACTGCTGGCATTTTATTGATCCATTTGTTCAACCTCTTGAGGTAGAGAGGTTGTTGAAGGTTACCAAGTATGCAAGTAGAGCATTTTAGTTAAACAAACATTAAGCACTGGTGCATCTTGCTTGTCTCTTTTTTCTCTGCCTCTTCACACTCATGTTAACCTCATCAATTCCAGAGGGTTCATTTCTCTTCTCCATGCAAGTAACTTCTAGATCTATATAAATCTCCCCTGTATTGTCTCCAGAGTTCCAGTCCTATATCTCAAAAAAATGTTTTTTTAATATTTCCAAATGGATATTCCATAGACATCCCTAAATCAACATGTCCAAAAAAAAACCCTCAATCATCTTTCTCCTCAAACCCCCACTTTTTCTAACTTCCCTATTTCTGTTGACCAACACCCAGGTTCACAACCTCAACGTCACCCTTAGTCCTTCTCTCTCCATCTACCAACAAGCCTTAGTGAGTCTACCTCCACAGCATTTCTTCCATTTCTCTTTATTCACAGTCATGACCTTGGTTCTGGCCATTAGGCACTTCCTGTTCCTTAATTGGGGTTTCTGCCTCCAAGTTTCTCTTATCTCCTCCACCAAACTGCCCAAGTGGTATTCATAGAGCGCAAGTCTGACGATTTCACCCCCTTTCTCAAAAAACCTCAACTTGTACCTTATATTGGCTACAGAGTTTTAAAATACAGATTCCTCTGTTTCTCTATTACAGTTCTTCACAATCTGGCTCCAGCCTACATCTCCTGATTTATTGCACATTTTTCCCCCACTTTAAGGTCCAGCCAGTTGGCCTTCTTTCTGTACCTTACATATGGCATTCCTTCTCCTTTCTCCATGCCTTTGCACAAGCTGCTTCCCATCTGTGGAATGTATCCCTCCTTACCTTACCTTTATCCTTAAGGTACTAAGTAAGTAAATGCATTCATTCAGAAAAAACCCGAGCTGCCTTGTGCTCTACTGCAGGGGTGCCGAAATGGTGGGTTGTGAACCAACCATTCCCCCAGCCCCTAAGCTTGTGTTACTACTCTTCCCATCCCTGGCAGAGTTGCCCTTTAATGTTTCTTTCAGAGAAGAATTAGAATCTTAATGCATATTACAAAGTTCTTTAAGGTTCACAGAACACTGTTCCTCTTCCATCAGTGGCAGCTATAGGCATAGACAGGGTTAAAGTTGGATACAAAAGGATACTGGGGCCAGAAACATATCTCTGAATGTTTCTATCTCTTTTCAAGGCCTTTAAAAATTATTTCCAGCTCTAGCCCAGAATGCTTCTATAGCAACTAAGTACTTATTTTTTCCCCCAGCAGCTTCCTTGAACTCTATGTACTGAATGATAATCATTACCACATCAGCACAATATTCATGAATCTCTTTGACTTTCTTGCCATTTGCCAAAAGGACCTTATCCTGAACTGAAGGAGCTGAAGTCCTAGCTGTATTCAGCTGTTTCATTGATTGACAAGAGGTGTGAATTTAGCCCTGGGGAGCTCTATTCTATTTCCTTTCCTAACTGGACTGTTTTACAAAGACTATGTATGTTTTTCAGTTGCATTGTAGAGAGGTGCTAGTTCTGGTGGAGCTTGACTAGGACTGATGAGTGGGAGTTAAAGAGCCAGATGTCAGCACAATATAAGGAATAATTTAGAGCTGGGGGAGAGATGTTTTAGTCTAGCAGTTCTCAAACTTTTTGGTCTTGGGACTCCTTTACACTCTTAAAAATTATTGTGGACCTTGAAGAGTATTTATATGGATCTTACATATATTTGCCATATTTTGAATTAAAATGTCTAAGTATAAAAAATTTTGACCTTGAGGACCCCCTGAAATACTGGGCCACACTTCGAGAACTGCTAATCTAGCCCAACCCCATCATTTTACAGATGATGAAAATGAAACCGTGCCGGGTTAAGGTCACACAGCTCAGTAGTAGAACTGGAGCTTTGAACTGAGGCCTTCTGACATCAGGTGCTCATATTCTTTTAACCCAGTTAAAGCTCTTCTGTAATGAAATGGGCTTCTTCACTCAGTCAACAAACATTTTTTTTTTCTGAGTTCATGTTTTATTTCAAGAACTATCGGTTACATGCTAGGTTGACAGCAGGTCCTTTAGCCAGGGAACTTGATGGATGGACAAAGTATACACATATACACACACACACATACAGGGCTCTGTTTCTGTTGCTTTCACAGCTGGAGTTTTTTTAAACCTTGCCCTGAAGTAAAGTATGAGCAAAGCAATTCCTCCGTAAGTGGCCAGTACATAATTCTTTCTACCATTAAGGGTGTATGAATTGAAGTAGTTCTTAAAACCGGTGAAATGATACTGACTGTCAGATTCTGGACCTGTCATAATTGAAATCCCGATCGCAGAAGCCGCTGCAGCCGCAGCCCTTCACTGTCCGCTGCCACCGCCCCCAACCCCAACCTCATCAAATATTTTTTAAATGTCTTCTATGTGCCAGGCACTGGGGTACAAAGATAGAAGTTAGTCAGCCTCTGCTCTCAAGGAGCTTAACATTCTGTCAAGGCAGGAATGAGACACAACGTTTGTTTTTTTATAAGACAGCAGTAGCTGAAGGGGTCAGGAAGGGCTTCATGTAGAAGAGGGGTGACTAAGCTCACCCTTGAAGGAAATTAGGAATTCTAAGAGGCAGAGGTGAGGAGAGAGCGCATACCGAGCTTGGGGTCAGGCAATACACAGACACTGAGAACAGGAGGTGGTGTAATGTGTGGGAGGAGCAATGGGAAGGCTGGTGTGCCTAATCTTTATTGTGGGTGAAGTGCCCTACGGATGATAAGGATCACTTTATCAGTTCTGCCAAAGACTGAATGGCTACCTGTCCTAAGGATGGCTCTTGAATAAAATCTAAACTATGCAGTCTGTCAGTTAGGATCCTCAACACCTTCACAGCTGCTTGCCTTTTCAGACTTTCCTTATTATTTCCCTGCCTTTGTACTTACTGTGCTCCAGTTAAAGCAAACTGCTTTGTGTTCTTGGTACATACCTAGTTCATCACTATTTTTGAGCCTTTGGTTACACTATTTCTTTATGCCTAGCATGATCTGTCTCTTCCTTTCTTCCTGCACTTTCATTTTAAAAAATCTTACCTAGATTACTTTAAGACTCAGCTCTCCAGTTCTACCTCCAGCTGCCTTCCCTAACATCTCAGTCAGAAAACTTTTTTTCTTTTCTCTGAACTTGAAGAAGTACTTTGTGCTTTTCTCATATTTTCCTTATTTTACATTACAATTATTGGCTGGTACAGTCCACTTGTGTATTTTGTGAACAATCACCCCACCCCCTCCTTTTTGTCCCCTAGATTGTAAGTTCCATGAAGGTAGTGACCACATTTTAATTATTTTTGCATTGGACCTTCCTCCCCCGAGGAAGCAGCTGTTATTGTAATGGAAAAGACTAATCCCAGTTGTTACAGTTACTCAAACCCAGGATCCATAACATCATATTTTTTCACTATACCATGCTGCTAACAAAGACAAAACAAACAAAATATTCCAATGGACTGGAGCTTGATTCGAGAGGTGTTTGTGAAGCCTTTGTTGATTGTACCCAGCCTGTGAGCTTTCTCTCCTGAGACAGCCTCAATTTCTACTCATCTGTAAAATGAGGGTTGTAATACTTGAACTACAACCTTCACAGCCATCTAGTCTAACCTGTTCATTTTACAGATGTGGAAGTAGCCCTAGAAAGCTTAAGTGATTTGGTCTTAGTTATACAGGTAATACATGACAGGACTGAGACTTAAACCCTCCAGGTCCCATGACACCAAATCCGGTATTTTTTCTACTGCGCCATGCTGCCTTAAAAAAGGAAAAGCAAAACACTAGAATTATTTCTAAGGAATCTCAAAAACAGTAGCCACTCCCCTCTTAGCCTCTCTAGCATGTATTGCTTGTCTTTATCTGGCAGCTAACGCTATACTTCTTTATGACAACCTGGACTGTTGAACTGTTTCTACTACTTAGTTTTGTGTGCTGCTATTATTTAGTTTATTTTGTTGCCAAAATCCAGAGCTGTTAAAACTTGGAGTTGGGGGGAAGGAAAGGGAAAAGCATGTTCCAAAGCCAAGGAACTGTCATTTTGGTTTTTTTTTACTACCCCATAGAATAATAATGATCTTTGGTTAAGGAAAGGGTGGTAATGTCTAACTTAAGAATTTACTAGGGGAAAAAAATCTTTTCAGATTGTGAAAACTGAGGAATGGGACATGCTTGAAAGAGTTTATCTTTCATTTTAATTCCACAAGTACCATATTCTTCCCTTCACTGATAGAGAAATACATTCTTTCTATACTTTCTCTTTGATCATGGTGTTCCATGATCTGCAGCCATATGGTATTACCAGGAGAATGTTGGTGCTAAAGAGATGAACATCTGCTATAGTAAGTAGCTTGTGATGATTGTGCAATTTTCCAAATGCATTCCAGCCTATTCACCTCTTATCCAGTTCTAAACTCAGCTCATTTTCCATTTGCTGTGGCCAGGGAAGTATTATAATACAGGCTTTAGGATAGATAAAAGTTGCTGCCCTCATTGAGTTCACAATTTAGTTGGGAGTGGGCAGAGAGAGGAGAGGTATAGGCAAACAAAGAATTTTGGGGGTCTGAGGTCTGAATTGTTCCTTTAGCTTGATGTTCCAAATCATCTATAATCTGGTTTCTTCAGTGGCTCGCTGTTGCCTTCATGATAAAATGAACTCCTCAGCTTGGCACTTACAGCCCTTTACAATCTGACTACAACCTGTCTAGATTCATTTCATCTGTGTTCTAGGCAAAGTGGATTACTTGCTGTTCTCCCTCATGACATTCTATCTCCTGCCTCCATGCCTTTGCACACTGCCCCACATGCCTGGAATTCTCTTCTTCCTCACCCTTCCTCTTAGAATCTCTAACTCTATTCAAGACTTAGCTCAAATGCCACCTCCTACAAGCCTTTCCTGATGCCCCTAATTATGCTTCCTTCCTTCAAACTATTTTTTATTTGCTTACCTTTCTATCGTTTTACTGTTTTTCCATCAGTAGAATATAAGTTCCTTGAGGGCAGGACTGCTTTCCTCTTTGTCTTTGTTTTCCCAGGATCTAGCTGGTTCTAGGGACTTAACAAATGTTTAGTGAATTGAATCTCATATTTCTCCTCACAATACATTTCAGCCAAACTGAACTGTTCTGTCTTTCTGTGCCTTTGTGTCCTTGTAACTTTGTTCCTTTTGCCTAAAAGAAGGGTGGGAAACCTGTGGCTTTGAGACCACATGTGGTCTTCTAGGTTCTTGGGTGCAGCCTTTTGACTGAGTCCAAGTTTTATGCAACAAATCCTTTTATTAAGGGGATTTGTTTTGTGAAGTTAATTCACTTGTTATGTATTGTATTTCCTTACCAAATTGTAAGCTCCATGAGGGCAGGAAGTGTGTCTTTTAATCTTTGTACCTTCTCTTATGAATATAAATGAAAAAGCATTTACATGCTATATACTAGGGATACAAAAAGAAAAGGCAAGACAATTTCTACTCTAAAGGAGCTCACATATGAATAGAGGAGACAACATAAAAGAGTTCAGGTGGGGGGGCAAATGGAAAGGCCCAGAAGTCCTAAGGATACAACCATTGGTGCTGGGCTGTGAAATGGCAAAACCCAATGTTTTGTTTTTTAGGTTATATAAGTAGTTCAGTCGACAGTGCCAGGGAACTGTAGGGTATACAGATAGGGCAGATCATAAGGCCTAGAAGACCTTAGGGGGCAGTGGTAAGGCCTGGTGGTTTTCTACATCACTCCCCTAACATAAGTGTTAAATAGACTATATATATCCATATGGGCAATAGGGTACTTAGACAGAGTAGTATGTGGTATTCATGTTAGTCCTTAGAGTTGAAGATCATCTTGCCTGAGACAAAAGCATTCACTCTGTTTCTACAATTCTTTCGAATGAGTCATTAGCATTTGTTAAGATCCTACCGTGGATACCAAGAAAGGCAAAAAAAAAAATAGCCCCTGTACTCAAGCAGCTCAGTCTAATGGGAGAGACAACATGCAAACAACCATGTACAAACGAGATATAGCTAGAATAAAATGGGAGTCATCTTAGAGGGAAGGCACTAAGATTGAGACCTGACAAAGGCTTCTTGTAGAAGGTAGGTAGGTTTTCCTAGTACAAAGAAAAAGTATGGAATTTATAGCCAGATTTCATGTGAACATAGGCCCAGTGATGTGCAAACATCTCTTTTCTAATATGCAAACATCTCTTTTCCAACCAATAGTCCTGTTACATATATAGAGAAAAAAAAATTAAAAGGAAAACATTTTGTACTACTGGGCCATGCTACATATGGCCCAGGTCATATGGATAGACACTTATCTCTGTAAACCAGGTTGTAAAGTTCATAAAGACAAGGAGTCAAGGATGAGCATAGGATGTGGTGAATCAACCTTACTGGAGTAAAACATTGTATGTTAGATAATAGTGGGAGATAAGGTTGGAAGGATAGGTATGCACTACTCTGTGGAAGGTATTGAAAACCAGACCAAGGAATTTGGATGTGATCCAGTGAGGCATTGTGGTACAGGGGAAAGAATCATGTGTTGAGAATCAGGAGACCTGGGTTTAGGTCTCAATGCTGCCACAAACTAATTTTATTATCTTGGGCAAGTCAATTAGCCATTCTGGGCCTTATAAAATGGAGGGATTGAACTAGATCTCTAAAGGACTAAAATGTTCTCTTTCTGCTCTATGAATAAGTGAGATAGAAGACTACTACTTTTGATAATTCACAATTCTAGAATATTTTAAAATTTACTGAGTGTTTTCTTCACAAGATCCTGGAGGAATATTATCCTGGTTGTATAGAAAAGAAAACTGAGGCCCAGCGAAGTGATTTGCCCAGAGTTACAAAGCTGACAAGTGGCAGAGACAGAACTGCAACTCTGACCTCCTGATTTTAAAGTCCAACACTTTCTGCCACATTAAGGCAATAACTCAGTGGAATGAATTCGTATGTGTTGGAGTATTACACCACTGCACTTTTAATGAGTAGTCTGGAATATAGACTGCAGAGCCCCTCCCTAACCTTTTCTGTTAAGTTATAAATTCTAACTGTTCTTTAATTTAGGACTCCAAGTAAGTACCTTAGAGATGTCCTGTAGTTCATCCTCTGGCCTACAAGGAAGATTACTAAACTGAAAAGGTTCTTAGAGGTAACACAACCCAACTTCCTTCTTTTATAGATGAAATTTTTAAGGCCTTGAGAGTTTAAATGACTTATCTAAGGTCATATAGTTTTTCAAGTATCATGATGGTGAATAGAAGTCAGGTTACCTGAGTCCCAAGCCTAGGATTCTTTCACTTAAACAAAACTGCCTCCAGATAGGTAGGTATGGAGAGTACCATGTCTGGCACCTTTAAATATAGTATCTTTTTAAAGAAACTCAAGTGTTCAGTTTACTCAGTTTGTTGTAACAGTACACCTTTATTGTTGGAGAGGGAAATGTGGTATATATCTCCATCTTATAGGTGAGAGAACTGAGACTTTGAGTTGCTTGAGGTCATAATAGGTTAAGTGGCAAAGCTGGTACTTGACCTTAAATCCAGAGTTTGTCCACCCCAGGGCTTGCTCCTTTGTTTATTGAGACATGGTGCTCCCATCATCGCCAGCCATTAGGAAGATGAAAGTGTGATAGTGTTTTTGTGCACAAGTGTCTTTGTTTAGTTACTAGCACAGTCCTTTGGAGGTTGTACTTATAATGAAATTTGAAGGCCAGGCATGTAGGTAAGAGGTGTCCCAGAAGAGCTAATTTTATCATCTTTGGCCTTTTATCTTTGATTGCTACCTGTAGTTTTAGGGTTATCCCAACCACAGAATTCTCTTAGGTCAAGTTTCACCCAAAAGAAAGTGCAGACAAGTGTTTTTCATGTGCAGAAAGTAAATGGTTCAGCGAAGTGAGTCACAAACAAAGTTCTTTTTGCAGCACAATAATCCTATTTGGCAAATAACCCAAGGCTGAAAAAGGGGACTTGACTTTCCCAAGGTCATATTGATAGTAAGGAACCTGAGTTGAACTCAAGTCCTTAGACTCCAAATTTATTGTTCTTTCTATTATGTTATGTGACCTACTTATTTAGCACTTTATGGGCTATAGAGGGCCATCCTCACATCCTTTTTAGGGAAAGAGAAAGAGTGTGATTATTATTTCCATTTTACAGATGAAGAATCTGAGCTCGAGGTGCCGTAACTTAACTGTTCGTGGCCAAACAGCCACATGACATGACAGCTGACTCTCAAAGCCAGATTTTATTTTTTTTAAATTTTTTTTTATTATTTAATATGTTTAGTTTTCAGCATTGATTTTCACAGGAGTTTGAATTTCAAATTTTCTCCCTATTTCTACCCTCCCCTCCACTCCAAGATGGCATATATTCTGGTTGTCCTGTTCCCCAGTCAGCCCTC
>CM053622.1:58436391-58533808 GCA_028646595.1 Phalanger gymnotis
GATGTGCTGCCACACCAGCACTCCTCCTTCCCCAGGAACCCCCAATCTGGACTGGACTTAGATCTTCAGCAGGCTCTTCACTCCTGCTCTGATCCACCACTTAATTCCTCCCACCAGGTGGGCCTGGGGCCAGAAGCAACTGCAGCTGTAGTTCTAAAGCTGCCCACCTCCGCTGCTCCCCCACCCCCACCCCGGGGCGGTGGCCTCTCTACAAACTCTATCCCAGTGCCCAGCAGCTTCTCCCACTAATCTACTCTGTTGTCCTTGGTGTTTATGGGTTGAGAAGTCTGGTAACTGCTGCAGCTCACTGATTCAGGGCGCTAGGGCACGCTCTGACCGGCTCCTGGTCTGGTCAGTCCATGCTGCCCACGCTGGGCTCTGCTCTGCTCAGCTCCGCTCCCCTCCACTACCAGCTCCCTGCAGGATAGACCTTACCCAGAGCCCCTCCAGGCTGTCCTGGGCTAGAGCCCTGCTTCCCTCTGCTATTTTGTGGGTTCTGCAGTTCTAGAATTGGTTCAGAGCCATTTCTTATAAGTTTTTGGAGGGACTTGGTGGGGAGCTCACGCTAGTCCCTGCTTTCCAGCCGCCATCTTGGCTCTGCCCCCCAAAGCCAGGTTTTATGACTCCAAGTCCAATAACCTTTCCATTACATGCCTTAAGCAAGTGCTAACGGAAATAACATTATACTGGAAATCTCAGTATAATAAAAAAAGACTAAGCCCTGGCTGATGTCCTACCTAATTAGTTTAAGCAGTATTCTCTATGACCCAATTTGTGTACTACAAAAGTATTTGTAGTCTCCTAACATTTGCTATAATGACATTTAGCTAATAGCCTGAACCTTGCCTTCTCCACCCCCTCACCTGAGCTGTTCTGCCTCAGTCCTCTTCAAGCTGAAGTCATCTGTTTCCCAAATCACAGTTATTCTGGCTCAGTTCTCCTCAATCCTAAATCCTTCCTCTGCCCCGCTCCCAACCCAGAAAGAGCCATTCTGGCTTTGTCTCTCTCCTCTAAACTACTCTGGTTTTGCAGGCAAACTTTCTTGCCTTTATCCTCCTTCACCTTAAACCCTTATGCTCCATCAGAGCAATTAGGGAAAAAAAGTGATTTATAAGCATCAGGAGAGTGCCTAAGTAAATTGGGAGGAGAAGTATTCTTAGCAAATGCAATAATTTTTGAAGTAAGTTTATCTCCATTGCTTTCTCCTAGATCAGGGATGGGGAACTTGTGGCCTCGAGGCCACATGTGGCCCTCTAGGTCCTCAAGTGCAGCCCTTTGACTGAATCCAAACTTCACAGAACAAATCTCCTTAATAAAAGTTTTTGTTTCATGAAACTTAGACTCAATCAAAAGGCTGCATCCAAGGACCTAGAAGGCCACGTGTGACCTGAAGGCTGCAGGTTCCCTACCCCTGTACCTAGATCTACTGAAATGCTAAAAAGAGGAACAGTAGGTTTATATTTATTTTAGGGAGATTGATGAAACAAATGGGGCTCACAGAAGCCGTCTGAAGGATTTATAGAAGAAAGATATTTGAGAGCCATGGTTTTCTTTAATCTTTTACACTCTCAGTCTGATAAGATGAAAAAATAGTGCTAAGATATAGGTGTGGGTTAAGAGAAAAAGGTTGTTTCAAGAAACCTAAAAATGTCTTCAGCCAATCTAGTTTGGGGAATAGCTTAAACTATTTATTATTGGAAACTGATGGTCAGATTTCCAAGACTGGTATGTGACAGTGAGTGTGTGTGTGTGTGTGTGTGTGTGTGTGTGTGTGTGTGTGTGTGCGCGCGCACGTGCGTGCTTGGATCTAGTTAATTCAACAAATATTTACTGAGTGACAAATAATGGGATTTTACTAGATATTATGTGCTAGGCAGTATTCTTGGTATTGTTTGTTTAAGAAGGACAATAAAATGGTAAATAGAACCTCTATTCCATATCCAAATTTTGGAACTCATAATCTAGTAAGGAAGATGGGAAATGGGCATGAGGAACCATACTATAAGGTATGAGGTCATGTGATTTAGAGCCAGAAGAGACTTTAGAGATGATCTTGTCCATTCTCCTTTATTTTACAGTTTAGGAAAACTGATAACCTAGTTCAAAGGAAGATGAGATTCTTTCTAAATGGGAATATTTAGGAAAGCTTCTCAATGAAATGACTTGCTTCTTCATTGAGCTTTGAAGAATTGGCTAGGAATTGGATTGCAGAACTGGGAAAAGTCAGAGGAGATCAAAAGCATATATAGGTAGAAAACCATAGGACATAATCATGATACAGCTTTGTTTAAATATCTTCATCTTGCCCCTCTTTTTCAAGTATAAACACTGAACCTCCTCCTCAGCTTGGCTTTTAAAACCCTTCACAATCTGGCTCCAGTTTAACCTTTCCAGACTTACTGAATATTTTTCCTAAAGTATTCTGTGTTCTACCTATACTGACCTACTTGCTGTCCCCAAACTCAGCGTTTCCTCTCTGCTGTTTTTGTGAGTTTGCATAGGCTTTAGCTCTTAGAATCCCTAGCTTTCTTTAAAGCTTAACTCATGTACCTTTCCCTATGGGAAGTTCTTCCTGCTCCCCTTAGTTGTTTGTGCTTACTTCCTCTTAAAATTATTATGTGTGTATCAATTTACATCTTACAGTTCTCTCATAGAATGTATGGCCTCAAGGTCAATGACTTTTCATTTTGTCTTTGTATCCCCAGCATGTAGTAGAGTATCTCACATGGAGTAGGTGCTTAATAAATGTTTGTTAGATTGTTGGATAAAGGTAGGGATATCTTTTTCTGTACTAGATAAAACACCTATCACAAATGTGGATACTTAATGCCAGGTGGTAATTATGATTAAAAACTAAAACAGTCACCCAGGTCTTAGCGTAGTGAAGAAAGCTCAACCGAAATAGTATAACTAAACAACTATTGTTGAATCCTTGACAACAGTAGACCCATAAAAAATAACTCAACAATATAATGGGGCTTTTGGATTTATGAAATACTAACTCCTCTGTTTGGCTGTTAAAGCCTTTCATGAACTGTTCCCAGCCCTGTCTTTGCAACCTTATTATAAGTTATTCCCCTTCCCACATTCTATGGTCTAGCCAAATAGTCTTTCTCTTTGTTTCTTACACATGGCACTCCATCTCCCCATCTTTATTTCTTTGCATATACCAGGAATGTACTCCCTTTTCACCTTTGCACTTCCCTTAGGTCTCTGCCTTAAGAATACTTCAAGACTCAGACCAAGCACCAACTTCTACATGAAACCTTTCTTGATTCGCCCAAATGCTTAATGCCCTTTCCATCTACCTTGTATTTATTCTGTGTGTGTGTGTGCGTGTGTAATCCCTCCCAATAGAGTATAAACTCCTTGAAAGCAGGGATTGTTTCATTTTTTTTGTCTTTATGTCCCTAGCATTTAGCAGATTACCTGGCACATAGCAGGCCTTTAATAAATGCTATTGATTGATTTGCACAGCATTTTCTTCCTAACAACCTGTAATGTAGTTGAGGCTTCCTTCTGCTACATTAAGCTACAGGATAGGAATGACACTGACCTATGAATCAGTCAAAAAGCATTTTTATTATCTGAATCTCCTGTAGGAAGATCCTCTGTCCTTAGTGCTGGTACCAGTTGGCAGAGTTAACCTAGTGTTGCTTGATATTTTTCTCTTTCCTTCCTTGCTGCTGCAGACTGACTTTAACAATTGGACCTCATGAATCAAAGGCCCTGAGTCTGCAGGCTGCCACAGCTCCCACCTTTTCACCATGGACCAAGATTATGAAAGGCGTCTTCTTCGACAGATCAACATCCAGAATGAAAACACAATGCCTTGTGTAAGTTGGACAACAAAGTCTGTCTTTCCATGCCCTCTCTAGCTTAGTGAGCAGTTGCCCACTGCTAGCCCATCACCTTATTTTGCTAATTTTGTACCCCAAGCTCATTTTACCAAATGTCTGCACACCAACCTGGTCCTAGGCTAGAAATCATAAACCAAAAACCATAAAAATCACAAAGTAAATCCAGGAGAGTAATTAATATGGATAATATAAAGGGGAAATGAGCAATGAAAATATTTCCTGCAAGCAAACAAATGGATGAGAAAGGGATGTGGGAATGTTGAGTCCCACAGTCAAGCCATGTGAAACTTTTTCATGAGTTACTGAGGAAAGTCTCAACATAGCTGCCAAAAGTAGAGAAATGGCAGAAAATCAGTCATCCGCTTACTACTGTGAACATATGGCGTGAAACACTATCGGTCGTGTTCGGTACTGTGGGAGTGGGAGTGAGGTATATATAAGCAGTATAAGATATGTCGTCTTTCCAAGACTGCCTAGAATCCTAGATTTAGAAGAGACTCCACAGGTCAAGTAGCTGAGCAGATTTTCCACACTTGCCTTTGCCTACATAAATCCTGTCAATAGCATCCCTGACAAACATATTTGCTCTTACCTTGAAGACCTTTAGTGAGGGAAAACCACTATCCACTGAGGCAACCCGTTTCATTTTTTGGATAGCCAATTGGTAGGAAGTTTTTTCCTTACATTAAGCTATTAATAGCTATATCTTTAACTTCTAACCCATCTGAAGTTCCAGGTACAGTTCCGGGAGGCTCATTTTAGAAAGGACATTAACAAGCTGGAGCATGTCTAGAGTTAGATGCTTAGAATGATGAAAAGACTAGAGAATAGGCCATCTAAGCATTAATTGAACAAACTAGAGATGCTTAGCCTAAAGAAGAAAAGGTTTGGGGAACTGGGTGGGGGAGGGGAATGGATCATGATAGCTGTTTTCAAGTATTTGAAGAGTTGTGATGTGGAAAGTTACATTTATTCTCTTTAACCTAAGAGGCTACAGCCTATTTGCTGAAAGGCAGATTTTGGCTCGATAAAATGGGAGCTATACTGAAGAGTGTGCTACCTAAGTAGATTCTCTGTCACTGGAATTCTGTAAGCAAAGACTAAATGACCATCAGAATGTTTTAGAAAGGATTCATTTTCAGATATGGTTGGACTAGGTGATTTCTGAGATCTCTTCTAACTCTTAAGATTTTGTGATTCTGAGGCTATTGCACTACCTTTTGGCAAAGTAATTTCTTCTCTCTAGTCTTCAGATTCAACATTTGGGAAATGAAGGAGTTGTTAGATTAAATAATCTCTCCAGGGCTCTTGCAACTCTAATATTCTATGATCCTCACTCTAGCTAGAGGTGAGGTAATGACAGCTTGTGTGATATGATATTGGGAATGGAGAGAAAAAGAGTGATAGAAGAGATGTCTTAGAGAATCATCTCTTAAGCACTACCAGAAATCTGGGAATGTAGAAAACCATGTCTTAACTAAAATTTATGTTTAACTAGCATGGAGTTCTTTAAGCAGTGGATGCTTTGTAAATGTTTTTAAATTGAAGTGAAGATGACATTTTGTAAATTTTTTTGTTCAAGGAAACTTTCTGGTGGCCATTTCTGTAGAGCCATTTAAAATTTTGATTCCTAAATTTACTCTTTTAACTTTGTTTCTTTGGTGGTCTTATGTTTTCAGAGCCCATAAATCCTTACCTGTTTCCCCTAAATCTTTTTTCCTGCCTTTCTTCTGGCTTTTGGTTGCCCCCATTTTCATTTTCACAGCAGCATATTGTGACTTGAAAGAATTTTAGAGGCTGCTTGTCTTTGCTTTGACTCAAATTAACTAGGTCTATTCCAGGCTCACAAACAGCATTAATTTTTATAGTGACAGCATACCTTATAGTATCCTGAAAGATGATTGAAAATAATTGTCTTCCAAGGTCTTGTCAGATTGTTGTTGTTTTCTTTGTATTGTGGTAGCTCATGTAATCATAGATTCTCCATTAGAGTAGGTGTCTCAGAGTTCATCTGGTCCACCTCCTCCATGAAACACAAATCCTTCTATAGTGTCCCTGTCATGTGATTCAGCTTCTTCTGGGAAATTTACTCCTTTCCAAGATACTTCTCTTTCTATATTTGTTCCACTTTCTAACTACTGAACTCTCCTGATTCTACTTATGCTAAACGTGAAGAAACTGAGGCTGACATCCTAATCACATGGAGAATAAGTGACAGAGCCATTGCATGAAGCCAGCTTTCCTAAAGGCATCAATGTAATATGCTGATTTTTCTGAGGGTTTTGTCAGGGTTTTCCAAAATTGGGCCCCTATATAAAATTTGAGAGACTAAAGAAAAGATGGCCTTTATAGCCATACCTAACTTTTACTGGGGCAGATAAGAAATGGAGAAAAGAAAGAATATCAGAAATTGTTTTCTTATGAATGAAAAAATGCTTAAGTGCAGGGGCTTTGAAAGTATTTGACATGTGTGTGTGTGTGTGTGTAGTGGACTTTGTAGGGCATTTGTCTTTATATCTGAGAGGACCTCACCCAAACTTTGACCACTTTATTAACTATAGAAACACTGGTTCTAAACATAGAAAAAGGGAATTAGAATTTCTTATTCTCTCTCAGTTATTTAGCTTTTAAATCTGAGACTAAAGGGCAACACTGATTTCAGAAACTGTAGTCACCATCTTAGTTCTCAAGCCAAAGGTTTTGTATACAATAAGTCTAGTTCTTCAGCCAGCCTTTCACAGACTGTGTCTAAACTTTTGTGTGGTGGCTTTAACCGTGCACTAGGGCATGAAGAGATCCCAGATCAAACACAGACCTGATACTGTGTAGGAAGCAGAAACAGGTGCCACCTAGCAGCCCTGTTACTTGTACCCCTGATCTGGGTCACAGATCAGCATGGACTGAAGAGATTTGTGCCTTGAGGTGACAAATCAGAGAAGGAGCATTTGTGGATCTGAAGTTTTGTACTGAGCAAGGAGCGCAAACTGAAGCAAGAAGCAACTCTTTGGCGCTGTTCCTGGAACTGGGTTTTGAATTCATCTCCCAGGCCAGTCTGAAGCCTACAGCTTAACAAGATGGGGACCTCAGATCAAGGACTCCTGCATTTCTTTTGCTCCAAACTTAGAGAGCCTTCTAGCTTGCTGATGGTGCCTGAGGCCAGCAGTAGTCTATTGGAACTCAAACTGAGGCAACCCACAGTTGTTTTGCCCACTCCCAAAATGGGATCAGGAGCTTGCAGAGCTCAAACTACAAGAGTAGTGATAACATTTTGCCCTAGATCAGATATCTTTGGGAATCATTAAAAGCTTGCAGGCCCCCAGCCTGAGTCACCCCTGAAATCTTTGGAGAACACAGCATTCAATCTGTACAGAAGGCAGCAAAACCCAAGAGAATGCAAACTAGAACCAAGCAAGGCTCAGACATTCTTTCCAGAAGTGTAGAGTCTGGCCCTAATAGAATATTTCAATTTAAGAAGTAAGGCTAGAAGAATGAGTAACCAAATAAAAAAAGATTCCCACCATGAAGAGCAGAATTCCTGGAAGAAATTAGACAAGAGATTTTTTTTAAAAAATGATTTTATAAAAGAAATGAGAACATTAGAGGAAAGATTTGGAAAATGAGAGCCCAAGCCAAGACGGCAGAATAAGAAGAGAGAAAAGGGAGAAAACAAACATTTATTAAGCACCTACTATGTGCCCATCACTGTGCTAAGCACTTTACAAATATCTCATCTGATTTCCAAAACAACTTTATGAGGTAGATGTTATTATTACCCCTGTTTTGCAGTTGAAAAAGCTGAGGCAAACAGAGGACTTTCCTAGGGTCACATAGCTAGTATCTCAGGACGAATTTGAACTCAGATCTTCCAGACTCCAGGCCCAGCACTCTATTCACTGTAGTAAATGAAAAGATAACTAATTTTATCTCATACCTTGCAAATTGGCGTAGATGACAAAAGATGGGAATAGCCACACTGGTGTATTGTTAGTACACCTTCCACACCATCTCTAATAAGAATACCAGACCAGTTAGTAATTGGGAATTCAAAGGACAAACCACAATGGGTCATCTTTCCAGTCCAAGATAACAATTTCAACCTATAAGCATTTGACCAGGGTAGAACAACTGGGTCAGAATCACAGGCTCAGTGCCCAGAGCTGCTAGCTAAGAGAGCAGTGCAGAGTTGACAAGAACTGATCACAGGCTCAGTCCCAGGCTTAAGTCAGCAACGTGGGATCTTTCAAAGGTCTGGGAGTATGGACTTAGAACTCAGAAGAACCCAGAACTCTGAATTAGGCCAACAGTGTGGGGACACCCTGAGCTGATCACAGACTTGGTCATAGTCACAGGCCAACAATTCTCCTTGGGGGCATGGAGCAAGGAATCAGTGTCCAGAGCCCTCAGCATGAGACACTGGGATCTCCCAAAGGGTCTGAGATTTCAGGCTTAGCCCCACAGAGCTCTCAGCTAGGCCAGCAACATTTAGGTTGCCCAGAGAGATCATTGAAAGAACGGATAAACAAAAAAATAGAGCAGTTATGTTAGGTATGTCTAAGGCACAAACCAACAGGAGAACAACTCCAAAATGCTTGCAAGCAAAGCTACAAAGAAAAACACAGATTAGATTTGTTTGAAGACAAATTCGATTTTTTTGAAGAAATGATGCAGGAATTTTTAAAATTTAAAATATTATAAATGAAATGAATGATACAGAAAAGAATAGAAAAAACATAAGAGCAAAGGAGAAGAAATGTAAAAAGAGAAAATTTAACTGCTTGGGTCAAGAGGTACAAAACCAGAATCCTTGAAAATTAGAGTGAACCAAACAAAAGATAATTAGTCCATGAGACGACAAGAAATATTAAAACAAAGTCAAAAGATTGAAAGAAAAAAAGTCAGGTAGGTCAAATACAACAGAATTGACCTGTGAAATAGTTTAAGGAAAGAGAGTTTAAAACTCAAAGTACTATTTGAAAGCCATGCCCCCCCCAAAAAAGCCTACCTGTCAAATTTTAAGAAATTATGAAAGAAAACTGCTCACATTTCTTAGTATCAGGTACTTCCTAAAAGAAACCTAAAAGGAAAACTAGGAATATCATTGCAAAAATCCAGAGCTTACAAGTCAAACAAAATTATTAACAAGCAGCCAAGAAGAAAAGAATCCAAGTACCAAGGAGCCATAGTCATATTCACACAAGATTTAGCAGCCATCACTTTAGAAAAATGGAAAGTATAGGATAAGATATTCTAGAGCTCAAAAGACATGGGCTTAAGAGCCAAGAATAACTTATCCATAAAAACTAAGTATAATCTGGGGGTAGGGGTAGAGATTGGGGGAATAAAGCCTTACTGAAATAGAGAACTTCAGGCATTCCTAATGCCGAAAAGCAACTTTGAAATACGAACACCAGGAGTAAAGAGAAACATTAAAGGGGTTGTATGGGGAGAGTTGTTTTTATTGTTTTGGCGTTCTTAAAAAGTCACTTTCTCTTACTGGGATTCTTTTGTCCCAGCACTGACGTGCTATGAAGAGCATTTCTTTGTGGTTTTAGGTAACACAGCATCTTCAACACGAGCTATCTTATCTATTATCTCTTTCTATTTTTCTATTATATTTAACTATTATCTATTTCTTATCTATTAAAAGTAACCAGAAAAAAAACTGCTTTTCTCTCAACAGCCTAAGTAGTGCCGCAGACTTCCTTTTGGATTTCAAAAGTTGCTTCCTTTGCAAAAACAGTGCAGATAAACAGCATTGCTTAAATTAAATAGTCAGCTGCAGCAACTATGTACTCTCAGACCACCAGGTTAAAAGCTAGTCATGTAGTCATGGTCAGAGACAATTTTAGGCAGGAATAATGTCTGCATCATAATGAAAGAGGTGGGGTTTTTTAGTTGGTTTTTTCGTTTTGTTTTGATACAGTTAGCTCCATGGATCACGTATCCAAAATTATGATTCTTACCTCTCAGAAGGAGTTTACAGATTGTGCATTTAATCTTCCACAAAATTTTTTTAAAATAACTGTACAAAGTACTTGTGAGATTGGTTCTTGCCCTGTAAATTCTTATACTCAAATAGAGGAGAGAATAAATATAAACAGGTAACTGCATAGCACAAGGCAGCATATCATATGTACCAAGTGTATGTTATAGATAAAAAGCCTATAGCAGGTCAAAGTAGAGAAATTGTTTCCATTTAAGATGATTGGAGACTTCATACATGAGGGAGCAGCTGAACTTGGCCTTGAAAGTTGGGCAAGTGTAGCTGCTTAATGAATTTTTATTGAATTAACTTTAATCAGAGGACCAGAGTTCAAATCCTGACTCTCTGTTACCTCTGTGACCTTAAGCAACTTGGCTTCTCTATGCTTGTTTCCTCACCTATGAAGTAAGGGTGTTGAAATAGATAACTTCTAAGGCCTTTTGTTAGCCCTCTGATCCTATGAAAATTCATCAGATGCTTGGGGAGGACAACATTCCAGGCATAGGGAGCAAAGGCTCAAAAGCAAAGAGATCTCTAAATGTGATGCTTTAGAAAACAACCCAGAGTTATTCATAGGTGTGTCTTCTACTTCCTAGTCACGTTACTCTGACCTCACAACCTGTTTTCCCTCTCTGAGCTTCAGTTGTTTCATCTGTTAATGGGGATGATAATGCTTACACAGCCTACTTCCCAGGGTGATTGTGAGGATAACTCTTTATAAATTAGAAATAGTACTATTAATAGTAATTTTTCTGCCCACTGACTCAGATTTCATAATTCCAGGTTGCTGAGATGAGGCGAACTTTGACACCTTCCAATTCGCCCATGTCTTCTCCCAGCAAACATGGAGACCGTTTTATACCTTCTAGAGCTGGAGCCAACTGGAGCATTAATTTCCATAGAATAAATGTAAGTGGTACAAGAGCTTTGGGAAAATCATAAGCAGAAGATACGGTATTATTGATTACTGCATGCCTGGGGTCAGTAATAAGCAACAGTTGAACCAAGATAAAAGAAGATGGATTTTTATTTGCATTTACTTTTCTATATTTATTTGCTATGTTGTAATATAGACTTTATAGCCTAGAATAGGACAGAGGCAGAAAAAAAAATTCAGTGACTGAACTGGTGGGTGTTTTATAGTTGTTCTATCACTTGTTGCTGTTTTCAGCGTTGGATGCCTTTGGATAATCATACAGCCGCTGGGGGTATTATCCTTCACTCTTAATAAGTTAGCTGAAATAATAGCCATAAACCACAACGCATAAATAGATTAAATGGAAAAAGGAAGATAAATTCACACTATTATCTTTTCCTCTTCTCTATCTCTATCTTCTCTATCAGGAAAATGAGAAATCACCCAGTCAGAATCGGAAAGCAAAAGATGCCACTTCAGATAACGGCAAAGGTTAGAAACTTAATCTTCATTTTAACTCTTTGGTTGCTATCGTGTACAAAGAAAGCACCTGTAGCGGATATGCCACCAGTGAAAGAAAACATCGTGAATCTTTGAGTTTTGCCTTTCACCCTGGAAGGGAGGTTTTCTTTCCTCTTTACTTTTGGTCATAGCACTTATATCATCCTATGTTTATACAGATGGCCTAGCCTACTCTGCCTTGTTAAAGAATGAGCTACTAGGAGCTGGGATTGAGAAAGTCCAGGATCCTCAGACAGAGGATAGAAGGCTACAGCCCTCCACTCCAGAGAAAAAGAGCCTCTTCACAGTAAGTTCAGGCAGCAGTGACTAAGTCTGTTGTCTTGCTCTATGGCTTTACCGTGGTTTTTAGAAGGAGGGAAAAAAATCTAGACTTAGACATTGTAGAATGTCTGAATAAATAACCATTTACTAAACACCCACCACGTGTCAGGCACTGTGCTAGGTGCTGGGCATATAAATATATACAATTGCACAATAGGTTTTGTCGTATAGGAGATTGTATTTTAATAGAGGAAGATAAAAACCATGTAGGTAAGTAGTAATGAAGTTTGATCTAGGCAGTCGCAGGGTATTTTGAATGGAACCAAAGTATAGTAGAATGTCATTGCCTTTCCTGTAGAAATGATAATAATTGATTTGATTGGCAGGGGGCAGGAGGTGGCACTGACAGGAGGGAAAGGGAAGAATGTGGAGATTACCATAGTGGCATGGCAGATATCAAGATGTCTCTGATAGATCAGCTCTGGTATCCTCAGTCTGTGAAGTACAGACTGAGAGAGCTTAAATAGACTGGCTTAGGTGAGCTTGTACTCACTCATACAGACAGCTTAGTGGATTAACTTCCAGAGGGAATTTGTCTACACTCTCCCCAAGCAGAGTGGAGCTGTTGGTGAGCCACATTTTGCCTTATAGATGGAAGCCCTAGGACAGAGGGTTAATGGGCAAAGTGTCACCTTTTTCAGTTCAGTTCAGTGCCCACAAGGTGCTTGCATTTTATAAGAATGATACTGTATGCATACAGAAAGGAAATACAAGATAATCTGAGGAGAGGGGTTGGGGAGGAAGGGGGATGGGGTGGGTGAGACTTTGCAAACATGGCGCCTAAGACACATGAGGCCTGGAAGGAAGAAAAGGATTCTGAGAGGCAGTGTATTCTAGACACATAACTTCTGCAAATGCAAAGAGGTGGGAGATGAAATGTGAGGTTTGAGGAGTAGCTATGAGTTCAGTTTCACTCAAATATTCAATGTGAGGTAAGGCTGAAAAGGCACATTGGAACCACATTGTAGGGGGCTGGATGTTTAAAGCCTAGGTGAATGGTTCGGGGCTTTTCCTAGAGGCTAGTGGGAAACCATCAGAGATTCTTGAGCCTGAGAAGGATACAGTAAGCCTTATTCCATTCTCCCATAGCTGGAAAGTGACAAGATCTTGAGTATATGTAGCAGCTGTGTCTCATAAGGAGACATCACCATTTTCTGTGGTCTCCATGGCAATGAAACAGACTTAAGCAAATAAAAAGGCATCACTTCCAACTCTTCTTCTTCAGTGTGTATAGGCATTTCCTGCATCAGAATTGCTTACAGTCATAGAATATAGAATGTTAGAGCTAGGAGGAGAAATCTTTGAAATCATACAATTCAGTTACTTAGTTTTATACATGGAGATGCTGAGACCCAGATGGTGAAGTGCCTTGCAAATGGTCACATGGTAAGTTAGTGGCATAGCCAAGACAAGCACTCAGGTCCTGAACTGTCAAGCCAATGCCCTTTTTGCAGTAGCACACCTCTTATGGTAGGAGGCTTGACACTCCACAGTCAAGTCACACCCCTCTGGGATTTTCTTCTTTCTCTGCCCTTCTGACAGACCTGAAGGTGATAACTTGGTGCTTTTTGGTGTCCTCCTTTGCAAAATTAGGGGGTTAGTTAGAATATGGGAGAGGTAGGGGGGCAGCTAGGTGGCGCAGTGAGTAGAGCACTGGCCCTGGAGTCAGGAGAACCTGAGTTCAACTCCAGCCTTAGACACTTGACACATACACTAGTTGTGTGACCTTGAGCAAGTCACTCAACCCCAATTGCCCTGCCAAAAAACCAAAACAAAACAAAAGAATATGGGAGAGGGCTGTAAAGATCTCCTTTATTAGGTCTGTTATAGCATTGCCATCATCTGACATTGTATGTTATGGGATGTGTATAGGAACACCTTTTCTGATCTCAAGATGCTTACATTCAATCATGTTACATTGACAGTAATTGAAAACAACTGGTATGTTTGTCAGCTATAGCATAGTTTCTATGAAATGGACTTAGTTTCTTTTTGCTTTGTTTCTCTTTTGTAGTTTAGTTTGTTTGATAATCTTCCAGATCTGTAAGACTTGGTGGTTTTTTGTTGTATATTTTCCTTCTCTAATTTCAAATTTCCTTCTTCAGTACTCCCTCAGCACCAAGCGCTCAAGCCCTGATGATGGCAATGAAGTTTCTCCATATTCTTTGTCCCCAGTCAGCAACAAAAGGTACAGTGCCATTCTGTATCCAGAAAGTAAGGTTATTATCAGTCACCTCACAGGCATTCTCCAAGTGATGCCTGGGTTCTAGGCAGAGGGGCCAAATTCCACTGACTGGTTTGCTGATGACTGTACTACATAACAGAGAGCCTTAAGTGCCAGGCTGAAGTATTTAGACTTGAACAGTTGGCAAAAGGAGAGCCATTAGAGGGTCCTCAGCAGTGATAGGAAACTCTGAGTCTCTATTTCATACTGCTTTTAAGTGTGTAGTAAGTTGCACACATTACTTTCACAGGTCCTCAAAAACCACTTTGTTCAGTTAGGTCACTTGTGGGGTCTCGAGTATTTTTGCTTGTTTCGTTTTTTGTTTTTTTTAATCACCAAAAAGCAAGCAGCATCATACATTTCCTACAAGTCAGTCTGTTGTGTGACTATAGAGGTAGAAAATCATTCGCAGAAGCCTACCTGTTCCTTTAACACATTTTCTTCAGTGATGGAGGAATAGATTTTATAGAGATAAGATAGAGGTGGCATGTTAGATGCTAATGTCCATCCTCTTTATTGTCCTTTTTTGGGGGGACCGTGGGGATCTATCGTCTGTGATCTTTTACCAGTTCATAATTTGTCCTCCTTTGAGATATCTTGAAGATTATCTCCTTAATACTTCCTAAATCGTCACCTAGATCAAGGTTTTGTTCTGTTCTATTGTTAGGAACTAGCTATTTTTTTGTCTTTGTTTTATCAAGTGTTATCAAAATGTGATGCTTCCACTGTCATCGATAATGACAGTAGACCACTGTAGTTATGGCTGACAAATGTGTTACATTTTGTATCTTATTCTTCAAATCCTGGTTTAAATTAACAAGTATTTTTGAGATGATCTGACTTAGTTGGATCTCATCTCAAGCTTTCTGCTGGTTTGATTTTTCTTCCATTGCCTTTCTCTTTTTTTTTTAAATAATAATGTTCATAATTGTCTTAATAGTCTTCTAATGAGTTTATATTCTAAACTGGTCTTGGCTGTTCTGTCTTTATGGTTGGCATTAAGGAGCAAATATTTCCTATCTGTAACTCTTAAAGGTTCTTTGTTGTAATGACTACTTTCTGTTGATTAAACTGCTTTAGAAATAGTGGTAATCAGAATTAGCATATTTACCTTTATCCATTTTTCCGTGTCAGCAGTTTATTTGAATAGGTCACATTGAAGCTTTCGTAATGAGAAAGCATGTGAATGCTTACTTAGCAGAGTGTCAAGCACTGGGTCTCTAAAAAGAAAAGCAAGATAGTCCCTTCCCTCAAGGAGCTCACATTCAAATTGTGGGTGATGACACACATAAAAACCATGCTGCCTGGGTCCACTACAAGTTTATGTTAAACTTAACTGGGCCCTCACTGCCACATGGCAATCTTTTTTCACCTCTGTAATTAACTCCCACAGCAGCTTTTCTAAATCTTTTCATCCCTCCTTGAAATTCCCATGGATGGCTCCCCCCTTCCCCACTCTCTTAGCTAAGAATCTGGCCTCATGTTTTGCTGAAAAAATTAAATTCGTAGAGAGCTCCTTCTCCCCTCCTCATTTCACATCATTCAGATGCCTTCTGCCCATCTCCTCCTTCACCTCTGTCTCCAATAATTAGGTAGTCCTTCTTGCCAAGGCAAATCATTTTAAATACACAAGGGATCCCATTCCAGTCTGTCTTCTCCAACAGATTGCTCCCTCTATCATTCCCGTTCTCATTTATCTTCAATCTCTCCCTGTCTGCTAGCTGCTTCCCTACTGCCTGAAACATGCCCGTGTTTGCCCCATCTGCCAAAAAAAAAAAAAAACCAAACCCTCACTCAATCTGTGTGTCCCTGCTAGCTGTCATGCCATATCTCTCTTCCCTTTGGTGGCTAAACTCTTTGAGAAGTCTCTCTACTGTAAGTGCTTCTACTTTCTTTTCACTCTCTTCTTAACTTTGCAATCTGGCTTCAGACCTCATCATTCAACTGAAAGTTCTCTCTCTAAAGTTACTAATCATCTCTTAATTGCTAAATCTAATGCCCTTTTCTCAGTCCTCACTCTTTTTAATTTCTGCAGCCTTTGACTCTGTTGATCATCCTCTTTGATACTTTGGGTTTTTGTGACCTCTGTTCTCTCCAGGTTCTCTCCTGTCTACCTGAACACTTCCCAGTCTCTTTTACTGGATCTTCTTGCAGATAACTTCTACTAACTGTGGTGGGAGTCCCCTAAAGCACTGTCCTGGGCTTTCTCTTTTCCCTCCATATGTTTCACTTGGTGATTTCATCAGCTCCTGTGGATTGAATTATCTCTATGCTGGTGATTCTCAAATTTACTTACCCAACTGTAACCTCTCTACTGACCTCCAGTTAGCATTTCACTAAACATCTTGAACTGGTTGCCCCATCTACATCTTAAACTCAGCATGTTCAAAACTGAACTATCTTTACCCGTCAAGACCTCCCGTCTTCCTGACTTCCCCTGTTATAACTGAGGGTGCTACCCTCCTTCTAATCACCTAGACTTGTAACCTACATATAATTCTTAACTCTTCATTTACACACACACACACACACCCCTAATATCTTGCCAAAGTTTATTGATTTTATTTACATAATATTTTCATGTATGCTCTATGCTCCCTTCTTCTGACATTGCCACTACCCTGGTACATCACCTCATGCCTGAGCTATAGCCTGCTAGTTGATCTCTGGGCCACTAATTTCTTCCTGCTCTAATCTATCCTCCACTCAGCCATCAGTGATTTTCCTAAAACTCAGGTCTGGTTATCTCACTCCCCTATTCAGTCAATTCCAGTGGCTCCCAGTCACCTCCAAGATCAAATAAACATCGTCCTCACAACCTGGCTCCCTCCTACTTTCCTAGTCTTCTTACATCTTACTCCTCCACCATGTACTCTGCTATACAATGACAATGGCCTCCTTGTTGTTTCAAACAAGACACTCCCATCTCCAAACTGAAGGCATGCATTTTGGATGTTCTTCAACAATGTTTGGAATACTTTTGCTCTTCAACTCCTCCTCTTGGCTTCTGCCAGAAGCCTTTCCTGATTCCCCTTCATGCGAGTGCCTTCATTCTCTTGATTATTTCCAGTTTATGTCGTCTATATCTTGCTGTATGTAGTTATTTGCTGCTCGATTAGACATTGAACTCCTTGAGAACAGGGATTGTCTTTTGCCTTTATTGTATCTCCAGTACTCAGCACAGTGATTGGCACATAGTAGAATAAATGTTTATTGACTAATAGAAGGGTTCAGTTTCAGGTTGAATAGTAAAGACATATGTTGATTTTGCTTGGAGAATCTCAGGTCTTTATAGAATTTTTTTACTTTTTTTCTCTGTAACAAATATTGACATATGAACCACAATTATCTTCATGATTCTCTTTTTGCAGGTGTTTATCTTGAGCGCTACAAACTTTTTGAATCCTAACTCCATCCTAGCTTTCCAACCTGATTATCTATCATTTCTCTCCACATGCTCTACAGTCCAGCCACCCTTGGCCTTATTCTATTCCTCTCCCATAACATTCCCATCTCCTTTCTCTGTACCTTTGCTCTGACTGTTCCCCATGCCTGAAATGAACTCCCTTCTAATGTCTGTGAGTTCATGTTATCTTGCCCATTGGAGTGTAAGCTGCTTAAGGACAGGGACAATTTTTCTTTAGCTTGGTGTCCCCAGAGCTAAGCACAATTGCTTCCTTATAGATTGAGATGCAGCCCATTTATGCATTCTAAATAGACTTAGAATGAGAACTTCAGTACTAACCAGATTCATTTTCTTTAATCATACGCTCGTCCTTTTTATCACTGGACAAAACATCTCACATGTAGTGAACCAGTGGCTTACTGGTATTCCAGAGAGTCTTGAAGGGATTCTTAGTGTGCTCCACATCTTTTCCTGCTTTTCTGCTGCTATCACAGCAGAAAATAAAGGGGGGGGTTCTAGAGTTCTGAGGACCATTTTGCATTTTTCTGTTTCGTGGCTCGTTGCCATGTTGTCACCTTTTGTTAGACATCCTGAAGCATGATAGGCCTCTCCCTATTTAATTGGACAGCAAAACATTAATGAGACTACATTTGGCATCTATAGAACTTCTAGAACCTGATAGAGTTTGTGCCCTGTTGGCCCAGACTTCAAGAACTGGGGTTCACTCCATGCCACAGCGATGAAAAATCAGCTTTGTATCCCCAGTGGCATGAAGCTCTAAAGAGCACCTAATAAATGTACGTTGAATAAATTGAATTGAATTATGAAGCCAGCATCTTATGCAAAGAACTAGAAGACTTGGGTTTGAATCTCAGCTCTGCCATTTACTTCAGGTGTGATATTGGGCAAGTCAGTCATTTCCCTCTGAGTCATACTTTCCCAAAATGTAAAATGATGAGGGAGTTAAGTCTAGGTTCTTACCCCAATTAATAACTTTTATGTCTTTTTTTAAAACAGAAATTATTTCCCTCTCCTCAGTTGAATGTTCCTTTGTAATAATAAAAATAAGAAAAGGAAAAATGTGATGAAAATCCAAACAAAAAAGTCATCACATCATTGTAGACATGTCTCTTATTCTCTTGGTTCATCTTTCTTCAAACCATGTCATTTTATATCAGTCTTTTCATGTTTCTCTGAATTTGGAGTAAATTATTTTTAATGGCCTTTTTCTACTTCATATCCTATGAATTGAATTTAATAGTAGTCACCAAATAAGTGTTTGAATTAATGGCTTGCCTCTCTGTGTACATGAAAAGACTTAAAGGAAAAGGGGTCTTTTCTTCATCATCAATCCTTATTGATCATTTACCATTGAAAGGTATTGTTTTTAGTGGCAGATGTGTGATATGAAATTTTTCTCTTATGTAGACACACATACCTATCCATATGATCTTTTTCTTTTTTGATAAATAGCCAGAAGTTATTAAGATCTCCACGGAAACCTACCAGAAAAATTTCCAAAATCCCTTTCAAAGTCCTTGATGCCCCTGAGCTCCAAGATGACTTCTACCTGAACCTAGTAGATTGGTCTTCCCTCAACGTCCTAAGTGTTGGCCTGGGCACTTGTGTTTACCTATGGAGTGCGTGTACCAGCCAGGTATGGATGATAGGCCTTTTAGAATAAGGGTAGAAGGGTGGAGGTAGTGGGCAAGAGTGAATAGTTCTGTTCTACCTTAGCCACAAAAGATTCTCAAGTGGTTTTAGGTATTTTTTAAAGCAAATAAACGAATGTAATTTTCTGCTTTCCATAGAACTCTGGCACATCAAATGTTATAGCTGGGCAAGACCTTATAAAAATATTGCTGAAAGGTCCCTTAAAATTACTAGAACTGAGATATAGTAGCACGAATAAACATTTATAGAATGTGGATTATTAGTACTAGAAGAGACTATAGAACACACAACTTAGTTGAAATGGAAGACACCTTAGAACATAGAGCTTTAATGCTGAAAGAGTCCTTAAAGAACATAACTAGAAAGGACTTTAGTATCGTAGATCTTATTAGACTGTTGGGATCTTAGAACACAGGCTGTCAGAGCTGATGACCTAAGATATAAGCAAGCCAATAGCTTATATATTTATAGCATTGTAAGGTTTATAAAGCACACTCCTAATTCTTCTAGGTTCAGTACTGTACTGTAAGGAAGGACTCAAGAAATGTTCAGGGCTTTTAGGATCCTAACCTTTTGTGCAGAACTACCCCTTCTATTCCAGCTTTTCAATCTTAGGGTTTACATATTCTTTTAAATATTAATTTGTTTTTAAATCTTAGAGGCTCCATTGGATCTTTTTGCTAAATGTGCCTTTCACAGTGCCATAATCCCCTCACCCAAAGCAGTCAACCAGACTAGCTGAGCATCCGACCCATCTGCCCACAGTAGTAGCCCTGACTGCTCTGTAATCACCATGTGTCTTGATCTTAGTGTTCAAGAGGACAAATGAAGTCTGGCTAGTAGTCAGGATCCTTTTTTGTTTTCTCCGTCAGTTCTGCTTTTATTGAATCTCTACTATGTTCACATCACAGTCTGGGGAACTGTATAACAGAAAGAACACAGTCAGTAAACTTGGATTCAAATCCTGACACTGGCTGTGTCAACAGGAACACATCGTTTAACCTCTCTGTACTTCATTTCTTTCTAAAATGAGAAGAAGAATAACTTGTTAGTACCCACCCCTCAGAGTAGAAAATCAAATGAGATATTTGTAAAGTGTTTCGTAATTCTTAATTGTCAGATATTATTAAGTGCAAAATTGTCTGATATTGACGGTGTAATAGGAATTCTGATAAGGCAACAGATCAATGAGGAACAGAGCATTCAGACAAACTTCATGGAGAGGGCAGGAGTTGAAGTGAATCATGACAGCTGCATCAGGTTCTGATAGGAGACAAAACTAAGGACATTCCAGCTGGGGGGAAGTGGAATTAGAAAAGCTTTGGAAGCAGGAGTGAGCCTGCGTGCAAGGGACTGTAAGGAGACTATCCAGCTGGAGCCCATTGGTGCCTCTAAGGAGGAGAAAAAGCTAAATGGAGATTGGGGGGAGAGGGGGGCAGCGTCACTGGATACATGGAGGAGATGAGGCTTGAGTAGATGTATACCTCAGTACTTTTAATGTTCGCTTTCTTCCAGGTAACCAGGCTGTGTGACCTGTCTGTGGAAGGAGATTCTGTGACTTCTGTGGGCTGGTCTGAACGGGTCAGTAGAATGTGTTTCTCAGGCTCACTGTAGCATGGGTTAGTGCTGAAGCTGTTTGACTAGTACTCACCTAATCTGTCTGCTCTGAAAACCTGAAAAGGGTTGTTGAGAAACTTAAGAATTAATGACTTTGCCCTAATAGGACAGCTAGGTGGCATAGTGCATAAAATGCTGGGCCTGAAGTCAGAAAGATTCATCTTCCCGAATTCAGATGAGGCCTCAGACACTTACTAGCTGTGTGATGCTGTTTGCCTCAGTTCCTCATCTATAAAGTGAGCTGGAGAAGGAAATGGCAAACCATTCCAAGATCTTTGCCAGGAAAACCCCAAATGGGGTCAGGAAAAGTTGGACACAACTGAAACGACTGAACGACAGCATCAGCTTCAATATCTGTTCGATGCATGAGATTTTAAAGAATTTGTTAAAAAAAAAAAAAAGAATTTGTTGTTGTTCTCTCTTGAATAGCAGCAACTAGAATTGTCTTCTTTAACAGAGAAAGTGGTGTTGTATAGTGAAAAAAAATCTCACAAGCTCTTTAGTTTCAAAGCATTTTCCCCGTAATAACCTTTAGATGTCAATAGAAATGTTGAAAGAGCATGGAATTTGAAATCAGAAGACCTGAATTTGAATCCCAAGTCTGCCATTTGCTGCTTATATGACCTTGGGCTGATCATTTACCCTCTCTCGGCCTCAGTTTTCTCATATGTAAGCTATCTGAAACGTGATCATGAGATTACTTTCTGAGTGAACCTGTTGCTAACATAATATTTGTGTTTATAATAATTTTCCTTGGATTTGTCTAGCATCTTTTACTAAGACTCATATTATTATCAGTAATGACATGAAATCCTGTGTTAAGGTTAGCAACCTATTGTGTGTGTGCCAAAGACAACAACAGAAACATTTTTAGTACCCTCTACACTTGTGAAAATTAGGAATTAACTCCTTCAGAGTACTGTGTGCCCGTCTAACAGTTAGCAGGAGTTCCCTTCCTCTCCTCAGCTTGTCAGCAAGAGCTTTGGTATTCCACTTTTGAAAGGCGGTCCCTCTGTCTCCTTTCTGCCCTAAAGGATTCATGAAGTATCCTGCTCCCAGATCAGAGCTCTTAAAGGCAGAACCAGTATTCATGATAATGGAAAGGATCAAGTTTTGTGCTCAAAAATGAAAAAATATCTTCTCCATTCTCAGAGCCTATTGCTCAGTTAATCTGGAAAGGCATTTATTAAAGTCTGGGAGAGAACAAAATTTCTTTGGAGATCTTGCCTTTTTCAGCATCTTTCTTTTCCCTTCCTTCTCAAGTCATTATTCTGTGTGTATGTCTTTGCCGATTTAGGGGAACTTGGTAGCAGTTGGCACACACAAAGGTTTTGTACAGATCTGGGATGCAGCAGCAGGGAAGAAACTGTCTATGCTGGAAGGTCACACAGCCAGAGTTGGTAAGAAACAGCAATAAAGATAACAGGAGACACTTTTATCTGCATGGAAGGGAGGGTGGGGGGAAATTGCCTAAATACCTAAACTGGGATTTCACTCCATAAGTTGGGAGAAACAAAAAGCTTCAACTTTTAATCTACCAAAGCTCCATCAGGAAGATGAAAGGATTGTTTTATTTAGTTAGTTGTTTGTTTATTACAGATTGTTTTATTTAGCACTTATTATGTGCCAGGCACTTCCAAGAGTTACAAAGGCAAATATAAACAAAAAGGAAGGTAATTCCTGCACTCTGGGAGCTTATATTCTAACGATAGAAAGACAAACATTAAGGAGCTGAAAGACTGTGGAGGGGGAATGGTGAGGAGGTATAGTTTTGAGATCCAGAAGCCAGGAACAGAGCCAGAAGGGAAGACTAGCCTGGACCCCTTCACGAAATAGATGCTCCAAGAGGGAATTACCAGTGGTAGGAGAGGGAGAGGTGTTCGATGTTGAGACAATCCATAAGGGTGATTGGATGTTCCAGGATGAGGAGAACCCAGGCAATGAGGGAAATTCCAGGATGATTTGGAAGTCTAAGAACTGGAAACAGGGAAGAAGGGCTTCGTTAAACCAACAACAGTTGATATACATGTTGACTTATCTTCATCTGAAGGCTGTCTAGAAAATGCATTTGTGTTTCCTAAGACTTATTTGCGAGTGGGGTGGTTTCATAGCCATCATGATTTTCACTGTCCTTAAAACCATGTCATATAAGGATCATTTGAAGAAACTTAGAGAAGAGAGGTGCAAGGAGACATGAGTATTGTCCTCAAATCTCTGAAAAGCAGTCTTATGAAAGAGAAGGAAGATTTGTTCTGTTGGAAATTAGGACCAGTTGGGTAGAAATTCAGTCAATGTAAGAAATAACTTCCTAATAATCAAACATGATCATTACTGGAACAAGCTGTCTTATGAGCTAAATCGTGGGACCGTAGGTATAAGAGTCTAAAGGGACTTTAGAAGCCTTTCCAGCATAGTCTCATCACTTTATAAATAAGAAAACATGTTTAAAGAGATTAAATGATTTGACCAAAGTTACACAGATTATAAGTTAACAAAAAATTTGAGCTTAAGTCCTCTCATTCCAAATACAGCGCTCTGCGCTTTACCACCTTGTCAAGGAAGTGAGTTCCCAAGGGAGCCAAGATGTCAGAATAGCAAGAAACTCTTCCCCCAAACCCCCCAAAAAACCCTCCAAACATCCAGATCTAGAAAATGCACCAGATTGAATCCCGATGGGAACAGCTAAGAAAAAATGTGAGTCATTTTTCTAGTCTGGGTTGGCATAGGAAAACAGATAGAATTCTGCAGTCACTGTGAACAGGGCCTAGAGCAAAGGATACAGTCATGTGAGGCATTCCAACACTCAGTGAGAATCTATAAATTGGGGCAAGAAGGGGTACCAGACCTATACTGGGACCCCTCAAGAGGGACAAGTGCAAACTGGCAGCTTTGTTGCCCACTACCCAATTCTGAATCACAGATCCAAAGGGCATTGACAGAAGGACCTTTCCCCTCCATCCCCTCGCCTAGGCACTTTGCACAGGCAGGAGCAAGTTCAGAATCAAACGATAAAAGTAGGGCTCAGATTCTGGAAGCACAGTGGAGTATCATTTCCAGCCTCCATCCTAGTTTGAAGTCTGCAGAGGAATAACTGAGGTGGGAGTCACAGACCAAAAGAGAATCTGCACCCTTGTAGCTCTTAACCAGCTGGGCTTCCTAGCCGGCTGACAGTGGCTGAGTTCAGCAATAATCTACTCCTGTTCAGGTTCAAACCAGGAGGTCAGTGCCTTGGATCAGACAATTTGGGGAGCACTAAAAGCTTCCGAGTCCCCAGACTGAGCTGTCCCTGAAATCTTAGAACAGCACAGCATTCAGTAACCAAAGAAAGCAACAGGACCAGCCCAGATTTTCCCTACAGAAGTGCACAAAGTCCAGCCCTAATAGCATCAAGTCCAGAGTCATAAGTAAACACAAATCCCATCATAAAGAGTTGTTCTGGTGGCAGAAGTGCTCAGAAGAAAATGGCCACCAAACATGTAGCAAAGCCTCAAAGGAAAACACAGCTTGGGCACAAATTCAACTAGAATTCCTGGAAGATATGAAGCAAGCATTTAAAGAGAGAGAGAGTTGAAAAGGTTTTTTTGTCAATGAAATGAAAGTCCTAGAGGGAAAAACATTAGAAAAGAAATGAGAGCTGTGGAAGAAAAAAATTGCAAAGAGAATTAACAGCTTAGTACAAATGGTACAAAACCTTAACCAAGCGACAAACTCCCTGACAATTAGAATGGACCACACAGAAGATAATAACTCCATGACACAAAGACCATAACTGTGTAGAAATTTGGAAGTTCAAACACAGAAATTAATACAAACATAAAGAGGTAAACATGAATGAACAGTGATAAGGGACAACAATGAAGAAGGTAACAGAGAAGGAACCTTTATTTGCTGGGGGAGGGAGGAGTGGGAATTACCTAAAAAAGGATTTCACTTCATCAATTGGAAACGGTGTTAATATCCAGCAACATGAGCCCAACCTAAATTTCCTAAAGGAACAAAGGGCTTAACTTTTTACTTCACCAAAGCTCCACGAGAAGGAAGGATTGGTTAATCAATTTCAGATTAACTTTATATTCTAATGAGAATATATATTCCCATTATATTCTATGGGAAATTGATATATCTTTCTCTTCTGGACCTTGTCATCATCAGAGACCACAGAAAGGAGTCTACTTAAATAAGGCCTGGGAGTGGTTGTTATGTCTTCATGATTTTTTTTAGAGGGGGGAAGACAGGACAGTTGGGGTTAAGTGACTTGCGCAAAGTCACACATGTAGAAAGTGTGTCAAGTGTCAGGCCGAATTTGAACTCAGGTCCTCTTGACTCCAGGGCTGGCGCTCTACTCATTGAGCCACCTAGCTGCCTCATTGATGATCTTTAAAAAAAAAAATAGGGAGGAAAAGAAGAATACACTAGGTGAGGGAAGAAAAAAAGGTTAGGGAAATTTTTCCCACTTAATCAGGGTGCACAAGTAAACATCTACACAAACAAGAAGAGCTTTGGGGAGGATGTCTGACATTTGAAATTTCATCTAAACTGTTCAAAGGAAGAAAGAATACACACAGAGCTAGGTACAAAAATACATTTCACTCCACATGGAAATAGGAAATAGGAAACACGGAGAAGGAGGGAGGGATTAGTCCTAAGCAGAACACACCCCAAGGGTATTTGAAAATTCGTTTATATGTGTGTGTGTGTATACGTGTGTATACATGTGTGTGTATATGTGTGTATACATGTGTGTGTATGTGTGTATATGTGTGTATACGTGTGTATGTGTGTATACGTGTGTGTATGTGTGTATACGTGTGTGTATATGTGTGTATACGTGTGTGTATATGTGTGTATACATGTGTGTGTATACACATACACGCTTTTTTGAAATAGCAAAGTATGGGGATCTGAAGGGGAGGGTGCTCATAAGTTGGAGAATGACTGAATAATATATAGTATATAAGTGTGAAGGAATACTATTGTGCTGTAAAGAAATCTTGAAGGGAATAGTTTCAGAGAAACCTGGGAAGACTTGTATGAACTGGCACAGAATGAGGTGAGCAGAATGAGGAAAACAGTTTATACAAACACAACAGTAGAGACAGACAATTTTGAACAAATTAGGAATTCTGATGAGTATAATGATCAGCCACACTCGCAGAAGATTCATGATGAAACATGATATGCATCTCCTGATGGAGGAGCACAGACTTAAGCAGAGAATGAGGCATATTTTTTCGGACCTGGCAAATGTGGAAATTTGTTTTGCTTGACTCTACGTGTTTGTAACAAAGGTTTTGTTTTTCCTTCATGCTCATTTGAGGATGGAGAGGTGAAAGAAAGCATGAAAAAAAAATTAATTTTTTAAAGTGAGTTCTCCATAATTTGAAGGGCGAGTTCAGCCGCTCAGCTCAAGTGCTCCCTTCTACACAAAGCCTTGCGTGTGCCCATGTATGTACATGTTGTCTCCCTTGGCTATAGACTTCAAGTTCCTCGAAGGCAGGGACTTGTCATTGTATTTGTATCCCCATTGCCAAGCATAGTGCCGGACACATAACAGTCACTTAATAAATCCTTGTTCATTACCTGCTTGCTGGATAGCAGTTTATTGGGTATGTGTAGAGATTTAGCCATCAGACAGGCACACAAACTTGGCGACCTCCAGTGTGCTTTCTAGTCCTGGAATTCTAGGAGTCATGGTATTTCTTGTCAAGTTTGCAGACAGCTATTTTCAGCTCACTTCACTTTCAAGGAAAGCTTTGCATGTTTGTGGCCTTCTCCAGAAAAGACTTCATAGAACAATTGCTTATCTGTCAAGGTTACCTCTGTTTGGCTTCCTGGAAGCAGCCATATACACTTTCTCAGGTCATCGTTTCTCCATCTTAGGTGCGTTGGCCTGGAATGCAGACCAGCTCTCTTCGGGGAGCAGAGATAGAATGATTCTCCAGAGAGATATCCGAACACCCCCAGTGCAGACTGAACGGCGGCTGCAAGGTCATCGGCAGGAGGTGTGTGGACTCAAGTGGTCCACTGATCACCAGCTTCTTGCATCAGGTGGAAATGATAATAAGGTATGGAAGCGTTTGACCTCCTCCTCTATTACCTGGGGTGGTCTGTGTCTCAGTTAACCAGTTATTATTAAGCATCTACAAGGTAACAAAGTTCCTGTTACAAACTAGGAATGCAAAGTTAAAAACCACAGTATTCTTCCTTAAGCACCTGGCAGCCTAGTAGGGGTTTCTGGTCTCTACTAATAGTCTCAGCTTTGCCATGGGGCGATTTATCAGCTGCTTAGGTTTTGCTTTGCCATCTGGGGTCCGGGGAGGCCAAGTCCTGCCTCTCTTGAAGGGTAATACAAGTGATGTGGTATTGAAATGATTGAACATCTGCTCTGTTCCTTCTGTCATTGTCCCAGGCCCACCAGGGTATGGGGTAGGGTAGGAAAAGCACAGGAATGGGAGTCAGCTGACATTGGCTTGAATCCTGTCTCTGGCACATAATTCCTGTGGGATCATGAGCAATTGGGACCACTTTACCCCACTGAGCCTTGGTTTCCCTGTTCTTAAAATGGGAATGAGAATATTTGTCTGCCTATTTAATGGGTTGTCTGAAGAAAACACTTGTCAATAATAAGATAATAGACGAAGGAGTTCTCATCATCTTCATCATCGTTATTACAACTCCTGGCCCTCAAAAATCTTATGGTCAAATTGAAGAAAAAACAGATTAATAAAATTTTAAAGCTACTAAAATATGATACTACAATAATTCCTATTTGCACATGTCAGAAACAGAACTAAGTTCTTTCCCCTAGTCTGTCACTTTTCCAAACATCCCTGTTTCTTTGAAGGCACTGCCATCTTCTTCCAGTTAACCCAGCTTTGACATCTCAAGAGTCATTCTTAACTCTCCACTCTCCCTCATCTCACAGGAGGCAACTTGGTGGTGCAGTGGGTAGGGCACTGGGCCTGGAGTTGGGAAAACCAGAGTTCATTTCCAGCCTCAGACATTTATTAGCTGAGTGACTCTGGGCAAATCACTGAACCATGATTGTCTCAGTTTCCTCATCTGTGAAATGGGAATAATAGCACCTACTTCCAAGAGTTGTTGTGAGGGTCAAATGAAGTAATAACTGTAAAGTGCCTGACAATAAGTGCTATATAAATCTTAGGTAGAAGGAAGAGGATGCCAAGTCTTGTAAATTCCACCTCCACAGCATCCTTCACATCCATCGCCTTCTATTTATACAGCCACCCCCTTAGTTCAGTCCCTTTCACCTCTTTCCTGAACTATTGCAGTAGCCTCCTAATTCGTTTTCCTGCATATCTAGTCTCTTCCTTCTCCAATCCATCCTTGATGCCTTCGTAGCAACCAAAAGCACAGGTGTTTGATGAAGTTATTCTCCTGTTCATTAAGTTCTAGTGGCTTCCTGTTTCTTCTGGAGTCCAATACAGGCTCTTTTGCTTGGCATTTAGAGCCATTCCCTTTAAGTTGCCTTGTATTTATTTCATATATATTATTTATATATGCATACATTTGCTGAGCAAATAAAATGAAAGCTTCTTGAGGACAGGGCCAGCTTTTTTTTTAATCATCCCTAGCCCCTGATACATTTTGGATGCTAAATGCTTGTTGATTGGTTGGTTGGTTGATTTATAGATGGTTTTAGGTATTGGTGCAATTTTTGGCTACCCTCTTTCCCAACATCTCCTTTTCTCACTGAGACCTGAAATTCTACTGTTAATGATTATTTCTTTTGAGTTAAATATTTCCCATTCCCTGCAGTCTTTTTTACATATGAAATCAGACTTCTCTGACAGAATCAGGCACACAACCTTATAAGGCATTTGTTGAAAGGGACTGGGCGTCTGTGAGAAGATAACTTGGATTCAGAGTCAGAGGACCTCAGTGTGAATCTGGCCGCTGCTCCCTCCTATGTGTGTGACTGTGGGCATGTGACCTACCCTCCGTAGATTTGAGTTTTCTCATCTGAAAAATAAGATGTTTAGATGAGATCGTCTGTAAGACCCTTTCTCTCCCTCAAGTCCTGTGAACATAGCTATGGTTCTAGTCACAGTCCACTAGTAACTCGTTTATGTCATTTCCCCTGATGGACCTCAGTTCCTCTGTATGTAAAAGAGGAGATGACCTCCAAAGACTGCTTTAGCTGTTAAGGTTTAGGAATCAATCACTTTAGTGTTTTGAAATTACCAGCCTCATGGTCCAGAAAACCCAGGCTGACAGGTTGATTTCATCTCTTCTGTGTTATTTCCCCAGCTTCTGGTCTGGAACCACTCCAGTTTAAGTCCTGTCCAACAGTACACTGAACATCTGGCAGCTGTGAAAGCAATCGCCTGGTCTCCCCACCAGCATGGTTTATTGGCATCAGGTGGCGGAACAGCTGACCGCTGCATCCGCTTTTGGAACACACTTACAGGACAGCCCCTGCAGTGTATTGATACTGGTTCTCAAGTGTGCAACCTGGCCTGGTCCAAACACGCCAATGAACTAGTAAGATCCAGAAAGCCATCTAGTGTTTATTGAAAACCGTCACAGGGTTTGGCACCCTGTAGGGTATGTGCCAAAGAGACTCACATGGGATATTTCTTATTGGTGTGTTGGTGGTTGCAGAAAAATCTGAGTATATTTGGGGGGGACAGGAGTGGGGAGGAGAGGAAAACCTTTACTGCCCTTCCTCTCCTCCTGGGCATGTGTCATCACTCCTTGATTCCTGGGGCATGTGAATTCCAGGAACCTAGAGTTCAGTAAAGTCGGGGCAGGAGAAGGGGGGAGTGGGTTCAGGAGGCGGGGCGCAAGTTGAGACAACACTTAGAAGTAATGGGGTAGAAATTGTAGAAAGAAATTTGGCCTTGATATAAGCAAAAGCTCCCTAACAGTTGGAACTCTCCAGAATTGGAGCCCAAAGATAATGGGTTTCCTTTCACTGAAATGTCTATAGTCAGAGGCTGGCTGGCCATTTGTTGGGAATGTTGTAGTTTTCCTGTTAAAGTACAGGTCGGACTAGGTACCCTCTGAGGTACCTTTCTAAGTCTTCATTTCTTTGCCTCTGTCCACTTGAATGATATGTCTATGGACTTCCTCCGAGTACATGTGTTCTGGCACATACATTCTTTCTCTACCTCCTGCTCTCAAGAGAATGAATCATTAAAGATCTTGCATGCCACTTGAGGAGGATTGTCAACTCCTGGCTTATGATGTGTTCTGCACTATGAAAGAGAGCAAAGAAGTATAATTCACAGTCATTGTCTTTAAATCAGTAATACACGTGAATAATTAAACTGTTCCCTGAAGTATTAAATCAGGTGGTAGACTTTAGATTCCACCCAGAACAGTACCTCCCACACTCAGCTGTGTCCAGGAGCTGGCTGCTAGTCATACCCCAGCACAGCAATCATCCTTGGACCTGCTGCCCTTGTTTTGAAATTTCTTGTGTTCCTCCTCCCTCCCAGGTGAGCACACACGGATACTCACAAAACCAGATCCTCGTCTGGAAATACCCTTCCTTGACACAAGTAGCCAAACTGACAGGACATTCATACCGAGTTTTATATCTGGTGAGTCACTCAATGGCAGAGTTGTCCAAGCCTCTTTGGCCACAAAGTGCTTTTAGGCTTGAAATAGATTTAGTTCTGTTAAAAATCATTGTCTACTGTCTGGTAGGCATTGAGCATGTAAAAGCAAGACTGTAATGAACAATCTCTAGTCAAGGAGCTTACAAGGAGGGAAGTAGGTGATCATAAATAGACGTAAGTAAGGATGATACAAGGAGGGGAGCAAGAGAGACAGAAGACATGACCCTGAAGGAATATTTGAGGAGAGAGAATACTAGCAAATGGGAAGATTAGCTTAAGTGAGCTTTGAAGAAAGAGAGAAAGATTCCAAAAGGCAGGGATAAAGAATGAATAACTTATAGTCATAGCTGGTGGAGGGAGTGATTTGTGTCAATGCCTAGAGATGCATGATGATTAATTCTGGGACAGAATTGGCTGGAGTATTTGAAAATGGTAAGGTGTGAAAGGAGGGCCAGGAAGAGGTAGGATGAAGCCCAGTTGTGAAGAGTCTTGAATTTAAAGGAATTCCAGCCTAATGAATTTTAATTTTATTGATAATAATGGTAGCTAACATTTAAATAGTGCTTTCAGGTTTTCTTTATAACAACCCTGGGAGGTAGGTGCTATGATTAGTTCCATTTAACATATGGGGAAACTGAGGCAGACAGTACTTAAGTGGCTTGTCCTGGTAAGTAACTTAAATAAATGTAAGTAAGCCAGAATTTAAGTTCCTGGGGCAGATTTTGAACTCAGATCTTCCTGACTCCAGGTCCAGCACTCTATCCACTATCTATTTTATCCCAAAGGCAAGAGTGTAGGGAGGTGTTATTGTAGGTTTTTGAGCAACGGTGTGAAACATGGTCAGACCTGTGCCACAGAAAGATGATTTTGGCAGCTTTATGCAGGATGGATTAAAAGGGAGAGACTAAAGGAAGAGACACCAGATAGGAAGCTGTTCCATGGACGGGAGTGCAGAGCTTCTCTTTAGATTTCTGAATAGCTGTCACATGGAAGAAGGACTAGACTTCCTTTGCTTAGCCCCAGAAAGCAAAACTCAAACCAATGAGGGAAATTAGATGGAAGAGCAGTATAAGGAAAACTTCGAACAACCAGGACTGTTAGAGGCAGCAGGGTAGCACAGTGGATAGAACATTGGGCCTGAAGTCAGGGAGATATAAAATCAAATCCATTCTCAGACACTTAGCTTTGGACAAGTCACTTAATTTCTACCTGCCTCAGTTTCCTTAACAGTAAAATGGGGATAGTAATAGTACCTACCTCCCAGGGTTATTGCGAGGGTCACATTGTGAGATAATATTTATAAAGCACTCACTACAATGGCTGGCACATAGTATGCACTTTAAAAAAGCTTGTTTCCTTTCTTCCTCACCATCCAACAGTGGAATAGTCTGCCTTGAGTGGTAATGAATTACCTTTTCTAAAAGTTCTAATGAACAAAAAAACAGGATGACCACTTGTTGGATGTGTTGTATAATAGTGTCTCCCAGCTACCATTTTACAGCAAATTGTTCCTGGGCTTCAGAACTTTGACTATCAAAGGATATATGACTTTTTAGAAAATTGATAGCCCTTCTCCTCTGGCCTGTATTCTGCTCCCATTCTGGCTCCCTTTTTCCTGACCCTTGAATCACCACACCCAGGCTGAGTCAAGTAGAAAAAAACACATACATACGGATATTTGGCAAGTCCTCCATGTCAACTGTGTTATGAAACATTGCAGAAGAGGTATTTCATGCTTTAGGCATAGTGGATTAGGTGACCTTTTTAGGTCTCTTACAGCTCTTAAGGTTTTATGATTCTACGGCTTGTCTTGGGGTATGGAATATTTCTTTGACAAATAAGAGCCAAAGAAATCTTGAAACAAAATTGAGTAAACAGTAAGGTCTTTTTTCATAGTGGGAAAAAAATTCTCCCTCTCCTAAGTTTTTTTGAATAGGGGCAGGGATAGGAACTGGACATGGGATTTCTTTAGTGTAGGGAGCTCCCTGCAACATCCTTCTCTGCAGCTAATCGTCTTTGAGAGGTGCCTAGAGAAAGGGAAAGTTAAATAACTTGTCCAGTGTCACAGGCAAGATTTAAACCCTGGGGATACTAGTTCCAAGGCCAGCTCTGTATCTACTATGCCATTTTTTTTAAGGTAGATTTCATACATGCAGATTTAATGCAGATGTACAGAGGATCTGTTTGCAAACTCCCAGTGTGGGAATTTCCTCCAACACATCTAATAGTGTCAGAGATTGGGTTTGAACCTGGACCTCTCTGACTCCCAGCACTCTGTCCCCACTCTGCCATGCTGCCTCTATTCAGTAAGTTTAAGGCAGCGAGTATCACATCAGCATTTTCTCACAGAGCTCCTATTCACACTGCACGGAACATAAAGATTCCTTAAAACAGCTGGGTAGAAAGTGTTAAACTAGGATACCAGACAACCTTCTCTGTATTCTGCCTTTCCCCCTCAACTCCTTCCTGTACTGTGTGAACAATTCATGTGAATGTTGAAGGGATGTGCCATGTTTGGGAGACTGGAGAACAGGACCATGCTTCTTTTTGCCTTCAGATTCATTTGACATTGAACATTTTCAGAATTCAACTGGTGCCTTGAGCAACACTTGAAATAACAATTTTTCATCTGCAGTCTTTCATCCCGAATTTAGAAGTTCACCTGCTTGAAGGTGGGTAACTGAACCCATCTGACCTTATGAGGAAATCTTCTGCAGCTGGGCTTCTAGAATCCTGTACATTTCTTCCCTACAGGAGATTTAGACATAATGGGGGAAAGTTATAGGTATATAGCTATTGTAGAGGGAGCAATAGTTCTCCCTTGAGGTCTGAGTATAAGATGTAGGAAGAGAAAGTTATGGCTATAGTACTGTGAGTTAATTCCCCTTTGATATCTTGGTATTTAAGCCTGTACCTAGCCCCAAGGAAGAGATTTATTTGGGTGGAATTCTTGCCCACATCTAACAGTTGACAGGAGTAGAATAGCTAATAAGAATAAATTGATAGCAATGTGTTTTCCTTTCCTCACTCAGGCAATGTCTCCCGATGGAGAGGCCATAGTTACAGGTGCTGGAGATGAGACTCTGAGATTTTGGAATGTTTTTAGCAAAACCCGTTCAACAAAGGTAAAGTATATTGTGATAGAATGGTCTGGGTGTTCTCCTTGTCAGGCTCATGAGCTCCCTAAGGTGTCCAAGAGCCATGATGTATCCAGCTAAAGAAAGCTGTATCTGGGCTTGCCTAGGTCCCTCTCCATGTATTCTGAATGTAGATACTGTCTGATGTCTGTGTGTTCACTTGTTCAGCTTTTTACTACTTTTACATCCTTTGTCTTCTTGCTGTAGCGTCTATGAATGGGTATGTGGGTGTATCCTCTATTAGGCAGTGCTCTCTATAAGAGTATGGGGTGCAATAGAAAAATTGCTGTCTTTGGAGCTACAAAGTTTGGTGCTGCCATAGATTATTTCATCTTTCATTTATAAAGTAGGGATAATAGACTTGCATGCCTCAAAGGGTATTTGTGAAGGGTTTTTATAAATCACAAAAGTATCCGTAAATGCCTAACAGTGCATTGGGGGTGCTTAGTGATTTTTGAATGACTGAATTATGTATGCACTGCTTATTCTACAAACATTAAGTGAAAGGACTAGAGGAGAAAGGACGGTAAATAAGACACCATCCCTGCCTTCAAGAAGTTCACCATCAAGAAAAGGAGATAGGTCATGTATACAGATAACTTATATGTCTCATCAAGTGCCATATAAAAGAAGAGAAGAAAGTATGGTGAGCTTTCTTAGGAAAAGGAGAGCATTTTCAGCTGGGGGAATCAAAGAAGGCTTCTTGGAAGAAGTAGCATGAGATCTGGGTCCTGAAGGATGGGTAAAATTTCAATAGGTGGTAGTGGAGTAATGCTTGACTTGCAGTGATTTCCTTTGGATTTTCACAGACTTGCCTGGCTGTGGGACAGAATGCCTCTTCTTGGCTTTTAGTCACTCCTTATGGTTTATGTCAGGCTAGATATTAAACATAACATGAATTTACTGAAATAGTGGACCAAGGGAGGTTGGAAAGTATTTCTGTCCCTTTTTAGAAAGCAAATAACTGATTTAGACCAGGGTTGCAGAGCCACATCTTAATTTATTCAGTTTAATTTAAGGCAGGGTTATTTTCTTCCCCTACCCTCGTCCAGACCCACATCAGAAATACGAAGTATATTATTATGTGTATACATAAACATGTTATGTATTCTTGATCTCCTACATGTCTATATTACTATACTTTGAAGTGTATGTGATTAAATATGCCTATGCAGTGGATCGAGAATGTACAGTTCAGAATTAGGTTGGAGACCTGCTGGTGTTTGTCAGAAGGCAGATTTAGAAAATGAACTTGACCGTTTCCGAGTCATCCTGGAAGGCGGAAATGCTGGACAAGGAAAGGGGAGGATCGTTAAAAAGGAAAAAAAGAAACCAAAAGAACCTTCATTTTTAGAGAACATGAGGATTCAGAAGTTTAGGAATAAGTGAAGATGTTACGAAAAACTGGGCTTCAATTTTCCCATCTATAAAATGAGGGAATTTATTTAGTTGACATTTACATTTTGGGTTCTGTGGTTCCTTCTTCTCTTCAAGCCTTAGCTTCCTGTTCTGTACAATGTGGGCATTCCCTTTTTTCATATTTCACCTATTTCTCCTACTTCTCATCTCTGGGGATAAACAGAATAAGTCTCATACCTCTTATGGATAGTATTAGCCCTTTAGGAAGACACCTATCCTGTTCTTCGCCCCCCCCCCAAAAAAAAAGTCTTCTATTCTCCAAGCTAAATAACCCCAGTTCTTTCAAATGATCCTCTGCAATATTAGTTACTTTATGGCTTCTTCTAAAATGTAGTGCCTAGAATGGAATACAGTACTCCATATATAGGCTGACCAGGGCACACTGAAAAACAGGCATTTCTTAATGAGAGAGCATAATGTAACAGACAGAGAGCCAACTTTGAACTAAGGAAGACCTTTCAGAGTGTGTCTTGTTTCTGACATACTTGCTGTGCTACCCTGGGCAAGTAAGTTAATCTTTCACAGTACTGGGCAACTCTCTTAACTCCACAAGGTACAGAGAAGGTGCTGACTTAATGTTGATAGTGAGATTTTTACCCACGAGTTCCCTTATACTAACAAAATTTCAAGTCTAGACCCCCGTCCTTTCCTTAGATCACTTTAACTTTCTTGGTTAAACTCACATTGCATTTTCTGTCTGCGATCTAACCATCCCTCAGTCTCCTATCTTAAACCTATGAAGTTGATTTTTTTTTCGTCTCTATGCAGGACATTAACAAATCCCCGGTAAACTTCATCCCCTTAGATGTACATCCATGTTTTAAACTATGAAAATCTTTTTGAATCATTTCCCTGGTATCCAATGGTGGTAGCTGTTCCTTCCAATTTTGTGCTATGTGAAAATGTAATAAACTCACCATCTTTGCCTTTATCTGATTCATTGATAATAGCATTAAACAACAGAATGCCAAACACAAGTCCCTGTAGCACTCCACTAGAGCCTGCCTTACAGTGGGACATCACACCATTAATTTCTACTTCTGGAATCCAGCAATTCAGCCAGCTCCTCCTAATTGTACTATCATTTAGCCCACATTTTTCTGTCTTTTCCACTAAAACCTAGGTACACTATATCTAAAGCATTCACTTTATTTACCATCTTGTAACTCTTTCAAAATAGAAATAAAATTAGTCTATCATGATCTTTTGATGAAGCCATGATGGGTCTTTGTGATTATAGTTTATCTTTTTAGATGTTCACTAGTCGGTCATACCTTTAATAATATATTCTTGAATTTTGCCAGAGGATTCCTGGGTGACAAAAACTTCACTACCAACATAGGTCAGCACTTTCTCTGTACCTTATAGAGTCTTACAGAGTTAATCTCCCAGAGATTAGTTCACTTACTCAGGGTTGCAGAGCTAGTATGTCAGATACAGCACACACTTTGAAAGGAGGTCTGTCTTGTTTCAAGACTGTTTTCTTCTCTTTTTTGAAAATCAGAACATATACTCTTCTCTGACATTTCAAGTACCTCTCCCAATCTTCCACAGTCTTTCAAAGGTTACTGACAGTAGTTCATCAGTCACATCTTCCAATTCTTTCAGTATCTAAGGAGGTAGATCCTCTGAATCTGTCGGCTTAAAATTCATCAAGGTCAGCTTGGTGTTCTCTCTTACTATCTCCTTAGTTATCTAGGTACTAATTCTCTATTAGGTATTATTGTTTAAAGCTTTCCAATATGAAGTTCATTCTTCTTGGGCAGGGAAAAACAATCAAAATAATCATTGAGAAACTGTATCTGTTGTCCTCCTTTATCAAGGAGTAATCCTGTCTCAGTCTTGCTGCTTCTCTTTTCTCCTTTATTTTCCTTTGTTTTTCTTGAGAACCTCAGACTTCCTACCTTTAACACTCCTGACATTGTTCTTACATTATCATGCTATGGTTTTTATAGTCATCATCTTTTACCTGCTTTTGCCTCTATCTTTTAACTTCTTTTCCTCTAACATCTGTACATATTCTTCTAAAACCCAAGCTGATGGTGAATTATCTGTGGTTTCATTTTTGTTTCCTTTCAACTTAAACTTTTTCTTCATGATTGTTTCTCTCTGTCTTCAGAATTTCACTCGTGAGAGCTTTACATCTTTCCTGGGCTGACTTTTCCCCTGTTTTTTAGTCCTTGAGATTATACCTCTCAATCTCCAAGATGGGGTGATCACTGCCTCCCAAGGTTCCCATCCTCAGCAACTACTTTTTCTGTGTTCCCTATTCAGATTCAGAATAGAATTTCCCCTTGTTTCTTCCTCTACCTTTTGAAAGTAGAAATTAACAATAAGGCAAATCAAGAAATCATTACATTACATTACATTATTATTACATGTCAGGAACTCAGCAGATATCTAGGTAATTTAAACCCTCCAACACTATGACATCATGCGTCTGACAGACTTGCAGTCCATTTCCCAAACTCCCTCACATCCTACCATAGTCTTGGATTTCATTCAGTCAGATCTTACTGGTAATTATCACATAAAATTTTCCTCCTCACAACTGGATCACTGCTTCATCTTATTTCTTATCCATACTTGGTGCATTTGTTTATAGACAGCTAAAGCTATGACTTTCATTGCTGGCTTCTGATTTGAATTTTGTCTTCTGTGAACTTAAGATATCTCTATCCTGGCCACAAGCCTATCCTGACTACACTTTTAAGATAAGGACCAGAAAACCAAATCCCATTGCCTGGCACCATTTTCTTAACTAGCTCTTCACCTTCCAAATCTATCTTTCTCTTCTGAATTCCTTGTCTTCATTCTACTTTTGTACTTTTCCCACACCTAAAAATCTTCTCTAATGAAAAAGTTATGGCTATAGTTAAATAAATTGGTTCCTTTGCTATAAAGTTACTGGGTTACTGTCTGGGAGAGTAAAAAATAAAAACAGGGTTGCTGTCTGGGATTAAAGAGGGTAAGGTTTGGTGTGCAAAGAGATTGACTTAAGGGACCTAAACATTAATTGGATAGTCTAAATAACCTCTAAAGTTCTCTCTACCTCTTAACATTCTTGAATTCAGTTCCAGATCTATGACTGACTAGCTGTGTGACCTTGGATTCAATAACTGTAAATCATTTCACCTCTCTAGAGGCTCTGTTTCTTTATTTGTGAGATGAGGACAGTAATGCTTGCTTTGCCACACTGATGTGAGATATAATGGGTGTTCAGACCGTACAGACTGGAAAGCACTGTACAGATGTACATAGGGTTGTAAGGTCTAAAAGAAATCATTTCTTTGTGAATATGAAACTGCCTAGAAAAGTAGCAAGCACTATATATGAAATCCTTGTTTCCCTGCCCTGGAGAGGACTTCAGAGGTCATCTGATCTCTTTCTTGTATTCTTCTTCTCTCATCCTCAACCCCGTTTCCTCAGTGTAGGCATCTCAGTCTAATCTCTGCTTCATTGTTGGACAACTCCAATTGTCTGGAAGTGTCTGCTTACCTTAAGCCCAAATATGTTTCACCGATGCTTAATAAATGCTAATTGTTGCTTGCTCAACACCCTTTTCTCCTCTATTTTTAGGAATCTGTATCTGTCCTAAATCTCTTCACTAGAATCCGGTAACTCCCCAGGCCCGCACACCAGGACCACACTACGTTGTACAGGGAAAAACCACTAATCAACGTGCATGGAACCCCAGTTATCAGCTAGAAGATAAAAGGGGTAGGGCGGGTAGGTGGACCTGGAGAAACCTTCAAGATTCTTATTAAATACCTGATTGTGAACTCGGTTGAACAGTATTTGGGAAGGGGACAAGGATGGGGGAAACCACTCAGATTTTAGAAGGAGCCCATTCTTCACAAATGGGCAAACAGAAGAGAACCAAAATGGGCAGCATCTCCATTTCACACCAGACAGGATTGGTGTGGCCAAGATCAGCTCAGCTTGAGAACAAGGTTACCTCTTCAGCTCCATCATCTCTGGGAAGAGACGAACAAACTTCCTTTTTTGTCGTCGTGGACTGGGGGAAATGGGGACTGGGGGTCAGGGGAAAAGTCAGACTGTATGTGACCTTAAAGTCATGGCAGCCCCACACCCTTTGTTTAAATGGGCTGCTCTAGAAGCCAAGGCCCTTTGGGGCCAAACTTTCTCATGTAAAATGGGACGGGAATTAGGAAACAGTAACCTTTCAAGGGATTCACAGCTGGGATTTGGGATTTCCAGCCCCCAGAAGGTGCCAAAGCTAGGAGTGACCATCCAGAAAGAAAGTGAAATGCCGTACTCTGTGTTCTCCAGTGCATGCCACACGCTCTTAAACTGTAAATCCAAAAGGCCAAACAGCTCTACTGTACTTGAGTGTGGTGATTTGTGTAGGTGGGACAGCTTATACTGGCAGATTTAAACCACCCAGTTTAAAACAAAATGGTGACATCCAGCACTTAAATTGTTTATGGTTTAACAGCCACGAAGGCCTCCATGGATATAGCAGAAGAAAGGATTTCATTGCAGCTCAATTAAAATGACTTTTTAAGGAAACAGTATCATTGAGAATGTGACCCATTCAAAACTCATCTCTCTATGTCTTAGCCTTATGCGGAGAAATGACCAGTGTGTGAAAGTTCTAGCAGAACCAAGGAATGTTTGGTCTAACCATATCTACTGCCACGTAGGTCATAGCACCACGTGGTCATAAAGAAGGGTGGGGGGTTGGTTGGTTTTGTTTTTTGGTTTTTTTTTTAAGGATGAGGTAATACTGGGTTGGATTTGCTATCAAAGAAAACAAGTTATTTCAAATTGTCATTCTTTTGAATGGAAAAAGAGGGCATCATGTGTTTATGAATCTGGACACCAGCTTTTTTTTATCTTTATTAGATCAAAGCTTTTCAGAAAAGCATTTTTACTTTTCAGAGTGAAATCTTAATTCTTTTGTTTCCTACTGGACAAGTGGGGTTCTTGGTGCTTTGAGTGGTACAGTGTAGGGAACCTTGGGAAGGGCAATTTATGTGGCTTCCACTCCCTGCAGTCCTTTACTCCTGTCTATGTGCTAATCCTCAATCCTGCTGTACATTTTGCCTTCATCCCTGTTCCCTTTCCCCACTGTAACTGGATGTCAGTCTGTTCTGTCTCTTGTTTTCCTTGTTTCGGTTATTCTTTCAGTAGACTCTACCCTACCATGTGGAACATGTGGGTTCTGAGTAAAGAGGTCAGTCAGGACAGTCTGGGATTAACAACAACTGCATAATGACCCTGGTGAAGAGCAGTCTCCTTAAGAAAGAATTGGACAATTTGGACCTGACAAATTGTAGTTAATGTGCGTTCCTTAGAGCTTTAGGCAAGAAGATCTTTAAACCCAGTGCCTGGCTCTTCTTCCACCCTTAACCCTTTTGACAGTTCATTGGCCAACCTAGGTGTGCCTATTGTAGCCTGTAAGAGCTGTTGAAGCCAAACTACCATTTGAGCCTTTCAGTCTTTTGCCTTCCACTTCCATGCCCTCTCATATCTACCTTTTAAGCTGGAATGACATGGCCTAGACTTCTGTGACTCATGTAGAAATTAGTAGCCTGTCACAGCAGTCCCTACCTCAGAGGTTTAAGCCAGTGAGGCTTGTTCTTTGGAGTAGGAAAGAGCACTGAGCCTGGGTGGGAAGAGTTTGGGGAAAGGCAACTGATGAAGATCCAGGAGAGACTTGATGCCTTTTATGCTGGTCACGTGTGGTGACCATCCCTACCCCTGCCCTGAATTGCATGGTACTCTGAAAACCCCAGGTTGAAAAAGATGGGACAAACAAGAAAGCCACCCATTCCCTCAGGGGTCCAGATGCTCCACTACCCAGTTGTGCCATTGGAAAGATTGTGATAGGGCAACTGTAAACATTATTGAGTAGAGCGGTGAGCTGGTAGGAAACAACACTGAGGGAGAGAAAAAGATGAGTCTTGCCAACATGCCAAGGTTTTCTTGGCTTCCTAACCTAAAAGCCAATCCTCAATGCCTTAGCTTACAGTCGAAATGCCCAGCCAGGCCTCACCTTTCTCTTAGGTCTACACTGTGTAGCTTCTTCTAAGCTAAAAAGAAACTATTCAAAGCACAGGTGAGAATTTTATTTGGATTTATTGGAAAACTCTGCTTTTTGAAATAATGTTTCCTTTGCCCTATGACGTTCCTTGAGCCCTCCCGTATGTATGTCTATGTGTGTATATATGTATTTGTTTGTAGTGGGGTTTTTTTTGTTTCGTGTGCTGAAAATCCACTCACGATTTTCATAAAACTCGGCCTCAGAAAAGCTTGAGAGGAGGGTAGTAAAGGGGAATAACCAGCCAAGTCTCCCGAGTTTTCCAGGTTGTTACTTTTTTTAATGGCCGATGAATGTGTACATTATTTTCATGCCTCTTAAAATTTTTATTTTTAAAATCAAACATGATTAAACCGGACAGCTGAGTAGCTGAATTTCATCCCACACCTAACTAGAGGCAGAAAGAGCATCTTCCCAGTGGAATTAATCCCTCACCCAAGCCTCACTGCCTTGGGAAGAAAGGCCGTTGAAGCCTGTGAGTTCTGTTCTAGGCACAGTTGTCATTCGTAGTCAAGAATCCTTAGGGAAGTTTATCGGACTGCCCAGGGGCACCAAAGAGACTTTGCTGGGAGAAGAACTATATGTGTATATATGTGTGTGTGAGTGTACGTGTGTGTGTATACATATATATATATTTTAGTTTTTGTTTTGTTTTTTTCGGTGATAAAACCAACTCCCACCTTGTCCCTGTCCCCTGCCCTGTGCAGTTGCCAAAGGAATTCAACAAGTTCAGGGAACTGCCCTCAGAAAAGATATCTCATTGGTTACGTGTTCGGGGGCGGGAGGGGGAGCTGTATGCATGCCTAGATCTGTGCATAGAATCTTGTGTCATTGATTGTGCGAAACAATTGGCTGTCCAGTGTCTGCCGAATTCACCTTGTAAATGAGACAACAAAAAAGTGAAATATTGTATTTTCCATGTATGACCTGTGACATTACTAAGTTGTACAGTTTTGAGGTGGTTTGGGGAAGAATACAGGCCAGTCCACAGAGCCGAAGGCTTATCTCACATATTGCATCAAAAGGTGGAGAGTATATATTGAGAGAACAGTGTAAGTTTTTCATGTAAAGCAATGTAACTGGCATTAAACAAGTTGTAACTTTAAGCTTGACTCTGTCTCTTTGTCAGAAGCTTGACATGTGAGTCTTATCACCCTGACACTTCCATGACATTGACTCCTTATCCCCACCCTTCCTCATTTCTGGATGACCCCCAGCAGTTGAACAGATTGGTGCACTGGCCTTTTATGAGATGGGCTGACAACCTTAATGCAAAGCCAATGCTGTGTCCCTCAGGCAGTATGCCCTGGGTTCCTAGCTTCTTCATCTCTGACCTTGAGAGATTATCTAGTCTAGCTCTTATCTCCCAGCAAAGCTATACCCACTTCAGCCCAGACGTTTCCAGGGGAAGTCTGTCATTTATAATCCACAATCATTGATTGAGCAAGCACTGGGTGCCAGGCACTGCACAGCAAACTGTTTCTGTCCTCAGAAAACTCATCTTCTTCGAAGTGTAATCATTCAAGTATATTCAAAACATGCCAATTAACAGATATTTGGGGTTGGGGAGGCAGTTGTAAAAATTGTTGGACTGGACTGTGAGGGAAAGTAGGGCTTCTGAGAGGCAGTGGTAAGGAAGAAGTATGTTCTTGGAAACACAAATTGGAGCCAGGCAATGGCTTAGATGATGAAGAAAGAGTTTAAAGATGATAAGTTTGTGTTTCAGCTTCATGTCAGTATCAATGAAATTGGTAGTGTAAATATCCTACCTATTTCAGAGGTAAGAAAGACTAAGGCCCAGAGAAGGTAAATGACTGCCCAAATAGCAGAGCCAGGAGCTGATAGGATTTATCCAAGGGGGCAGAGCCAGATGATCCAAGTCTTCTCAAGGATTTTTTCCTCCACTATGTACCATACCAAGAAAATTTGTTACAGATATCACTGAAGGAAAGTCTTCCATCTAACTAGAGTTTTGTCTTTTTTTTTAACTAGAGTGAAAACTAAATTTCAGAGGATCATATGATTAATCAGCCAACATTCAGTTCCTGCTGTTTTCCAGGTCCAGACATTGATAAGTGCCACTTTTTCCACAGCAGCTCTACTGCCTTCACCAGAAGGAAGGAAGTTCCTTTAGGCACTTCCACGTAGAAAGCCCCGGCCATGCTTTGCCCCACTGCTTTATCTCCCAACAACTTCCTCCCTGGCTACCATGTTGACACTGTGTTAAAGGTGGGATTTAGACCCAAAGTCAACACTCTTTGTGAGATGACATGTAAAGTGCTTCACAAATTAGGTGTATTTGCCTGGGCATGTGATTACATCTTTGTAGGGAATCACCAGGTGGAGAAACGCCTACCAATGCAGGTCAGTCTTAGAGTGACTTGGGGCCTGAGGTTAAATGAGTTGGCCCAGAGCTGGTACACATCAGGAATTTCCTGATCTCAACCCCAGCAGTCTATCCACCATGCCAAGTTGCCTCATATTTAAATGCCACCAAATTATCTAGTCAAATGCACTCATTTTACAGAGAAAGAGACTTAGGCCCATAAAGTGGCTTGCAGACAGATTAAGTAGCACAGCAGGTATTCAAAACCAGATTCTCTGTCTCCAACTCCAATGTTCTTGCATTTGTCATAGGAGAATCCTATTAGATCAACAGAGGATGCAGATAGAACGTTTTCCCTCTCTCCCCCGTCTAGATTCACAGAGGAGTGTCTTCAAGGATCTTCTACCTCCTAGGGATGACGATGCTTATTTTTAGGATGAGGGAAGGAAGATTAAAGAAATCTAATAATTGAGAGGGGACATTCAAGGCTTTTGAGTTTAAAATTCAACAAACGTTAAGCACCAAATGTGCAAAGCTGATTACTACTTAGTGAGTGAGAACAAAGTGACAGTAAAACTGTAATCTCATAAGGGAACAAAATAGTGTTTAGCACAGTGCCTGGCTCACACTAGGTGCTTAATGCATGTTTAGTGACTGACAGATAACTATAACTACACAGCATCACATAAGTGAATTAGAGAGGCATAGGACCAAGTACTGTACGAAAGCTGAATGGGATGGTTGTTAACGAGAGGGAGGGACCAGGGAAAGCTTCCTGAACAAGGTGGCATTGGTGTGAGGAGGGTAATTGTTTTATGATTTAAGCAAAAATTCAAGATGAAAATATGTATTGGTCCCAGGATTGAGACCCCACATACATGCACACACCCATTTTGCTTGAATACCTATCAATTTCTTTTCCTTTGAAAGACACTCTTTAGGGCTCGGGGTTGTACTTGAATTAGCTTGCTTCAGCACTGAATAAGTTCAGGGCTGTAGGAACCCATAGGAGCAAAGATTACACAGGCACAATTTACAGGCTGGTTTTGAAGTCCTTCCATAACCACCTCTCTTTTCAGGCTTATTTCATGCTATTTCATCTACCCTTAGTGCCTCAGCCAGACTTACTGCTTGATCTCTGCACGTGGTTTATATTCTCTGTACCTTTTTCAGCTCTTTGCTGTTTTTAGAATGCCATAACCCTCCTATCAGTCTTTTGATACCTTAGCCATTTTTTAAAGCCCAAATCAAATGTAACCTCTTCCAAAAAGCCTTCCCTGATCACCATAGTCAGTAATGACTAGTCCCCCAGGACCAACCCTAACTACTCATTTGTCATCCTCATCCCTTTTTTATGTTTTATTATGTGTAAGTAACTATGGATATCTCCCTACTAGAATGTGACTGTGAGGGCAAGGACTTGGTCCCCAGCACTGCGCAGAATTTTCCATATGTACGTTTAATAACTATTGAAAAGCTGAGCTTGGAGAATTGAGACTTAGGTCCAGGGAAAGGAGAAGGGCATTCTAGGCAGGGAGAACAAAGGAAGGAAATGTTTAGGGACGAGGATGAATGTAGTTACATTTTTATGATTGTTAGATATCTGTTGCCAAATTATCACTCTAATTAGCTCTCTTCCCCAAATGGATAACCCTGTAGGGATAAGCTTCACTCTTAGTGAGGCAAATCCTCAGATAGTAGACATAGTCCAGCTCAAAACTGTACTGAAAGCTGCCTAGCCTGGTAGGTCCTCCCAGAGCTTGTGTTTTGAGCCTTGGTGCACCTGGGGTACCTCCATCTTACTCAGTTCAATAAGTACTAAGTACCTACTCTGTGCAAAGAGAGTCTGATTTATGAAGATTGGAGCCTTGGAGAGAGGAAGACCTAGTTTTTTAAGTCTTACTGGTTTTAGGACCTAAAAGCAAGTCACTAAACTTTCTGCTCCCAGGCAACTCTCAAAGACAATTAATTGCAAAAAAAGTTGGAGGTCTACCTTGGAGCAGCTTGGTGGTAAAGTGGATAGAACATTGGGCCTGGAGTCTAGAAAACATCTTCCTGAGTTCAAATCCTGCCTCAGACACAGTCACCCTGGGCAATTCACTTAACCTTGTTTGCCTCAGTTTCCTCATCTATAAAATGAGCCAGAAAAGGAAACAGCAAACCAGTATCTTTGCCAAGAAAACCCCAAATGAGGTTTTCATGAAGAGTCAGACACAGCTGAAATGACTGAACTATCTTGGAGTAAAGAGTTGACTCTTTGGGAATTCCCTACGATTAATGAGGTCACAGATATGGCCAAAACCATAGGTATGCTAAGCTCATAAGACTAGTGGAACAACCAGAGGAAGAGCAACGTGTTGAATGAATCATCTTTGAAGGATTTACAGAAAGACAGTGACCATTACACAAAATGGTCAAGTGTGTGAGATTTGTTATGAAGCCATCAGAGGAATGGAGCAGCCATGTAGATGAGGCCACAGACAACCACAAGTATCATCATATGGGAACGGTCTTTAAGTGATGGGGAAAGTGCATTTGGAGTGCCTGCTCTTTCCCTTGGTACTTGAGAGGGAAGTTGATTATTAGGGTAGGAATGGGCATGGGAACACACTAAAGCCATCCAGTGACCTGGAAGCTTCCTGATTGCCTGAGGGTAATAAGGTTTATAGTCAGTCAATAAACATTTTACTAAGGACCTATTAGGTACCAGGCACTGTGCTAAGGGCATAGTTTTCATCCTTCATTTTTGAAGACAACCAGTAACATCAGAAGGTGATGTCTTGATTTGCATATGAAGTGGATTTAACTGTGGTCCAGTTACACAAAGTCCTTAGCCTCGCTATTCCAGAGTCAGTTCAGTGACAAGACAAAATCAGAATGACTGGGGATGCCCTGGGATGCAGTAGATGACCATGGCATCTTCAACATCTGACTAAGCTCTAAGCATTCCACAGCCCCTGCTTTTAATTGCATTTATGGCCATAGGAACAAATTGTTCTTACCCATCCATTCTGCCAGAGGAAATCTTCAATGCTTGTGGTAGACGTCCCTCTGTCTCACTGACAGGTTTGAGGCCTGTTGGTACTCCTCAACCTGGTTTTGCTGCTATGCATGCTGTTACTTCTTAGAGCCACAAGTGAGAGTTGGGTAAAGGTGGATGAAGAGTCCTTCAGGGCTTGGCAAGCCCTCACACTAGATGTTTTAGTCCTCCCTAAACACCCTTGGCTAGGTTACAAAGAAAGGCAAAAGACATTCCTTGCCCTCCGGGAGCTCACAGTCACAGGAGACCACAAGCAAATAAATATATACAAACAAGCTCTACACAGAATACATAGGAAATAGTTGACAGGGGGAAGGCACTAGAATTAAGAGAGACTGGAAAGACTTCCTGTAGATGGGATTTTAGCTGCCATATGAAGGAAGCCAGTAGACATGGATGAGGAATGTGACCCTTCCAGGTTTGGAGGGCAACCAAAGAAAATGCTCAGAGACCAGAGGTGGAGTCTTGTTCCAGGAACAACGAAGAAGGAAGCCAGTGTATTGAGAGTACATGGTAGGGGTATAAGAAGACTAGAAAGGTAGGGAGAAGGGGTGGGGCTAGATTATGAAAGGCTTTGAATGTGCAAAATAGGACTTTGTATTTGATCCTGGAGGTGATAGGGAGCCATGGGAGTTTAAGTATGAGGGTGATGTGGTCAGACATATTCTGTAGGAAAATCACTTTGGCAGTTGAATGGAGGATGGACTGAAGTGGACAGAGACTTGTGGCAGGCAGATGCACCAGTAGGCTATTAGAAGAGTCCAGCCATGAGGTGATGGGGGCCTGTACTACAGTGGTGGCAGTGTCAGAGAGAAGGGGACATAATGTGAGAGATTGTTGCAAGGGTGAAATCAATAGGCTTTGGCAACAGTTTGGATATGGGAGGGGAATGTTAGATAGTGAGGATGATGTCAAGGTTATCAGCCTGGGTGACTGGGGGAATGAATGGTAATACCCTTCCCAATAACAGGGAAGTTTGAAAGGGGGGAAGGTTGAGGGAGAAAGGCAATGAGTTCCGTTTTGAAATATTGAGTTTAAACTGTCGTCTGGACATCCAGTTTGAATTATCTGATAGGCAACTGGAAATATAAGACTGGAGATCAGAAGAGAAGTTAGGGCTGGATAAGTGGATTTGGGAATCATTAGCATAGAGATGATAATTACATCCATAAAAGCTGATGAGATCAACAAATGAAGTAGTATAAAGGGACAAAGAAGAGGACCCAAAATAGAGCCCTTTGGAACACTCATGGTTAGTGGGCATGACCTTAATGAGGTTCCAGGAAAGGAAACTTAGAGGAATAGTTGGATAGGTAGGAGAACGAGGAAAGAGTGGTGTCCCAAAAACCTAGAGAGAAGAGAGTATCAAGAAAAGGGTGGTCAGCAGTGTCAACGGTTTCAGAGAGGTCAAGGAGAATGAGAATTGAGAAAAGGTCATTGGGTTTTATAATTAAGAGGTCATTAATAATTTTGGAGAGAGCAGTTTTGGTGGAATAATAAGGTTGAAAGCCAGATTGTGGGCAGTTAAGGAGAGAGTAAGAGGAGAGGAAGTAGAGGCATGTATTGTAGACAACTTCTCAAGTTCAGTCACAAAGGGCAGAAAAAACATAGGATGATAGCAAAGACAGAAGGATCAAATCAAGGTTTTTTGAGGATGGGGAAAATAGGAGTTTATTTTTAGGCAGTAGGGAAGGAACCAGTATACAGGGAGAAATTGAAATGATAGAAGGCACCTCTATATGAGATGAGGACATTGAGAGAAGAGATAGCTCTTGGTAAAAGGCTTCAAAATATGAGGCAAGGTTCTCAACTGAGAATCACACATGACTTGGCAGCTGCCACAATAAAGAAGGGGAGTTTGGAATACAATATTCCAAAAGTCAAAAGAAAGTTTTACAATCAAAAATAACCTATCCAGCAAAAGTAAGTATAATTCTACTGGGGGAGAGGACAGAGAGAGGGAAATGGATTGTTAATGGAATAGAGGATTTCTAAGCTTTCCTAATGAAAAAGCTTGAAACGAATAAACATTTTAAAATGAAAATATCGGCAGTAAGAGAAGCATAGAAAGGTACACGTATTTGTGTTGTAATTAGAAAAGAATATGTGTGGATAAATTGTTTAACATATTTTTAGGGGAATAAGAAATAAATTCTTCTCAAAACCCTAATATTTTAAGGGTCATAGAGAAAGGTAAAAATAACAGACCTTATTAGTGGTTTTGTTTGTTTTGGTGGTCTAAGGAGAAAGGTATAAATGAAAGGCATAGGGAAATGTACTGGGGAAGAAAGAAGGAAGGGGGAAGAAATCATTATCACATAATAGAAGTATCTAAAATTAAGAGTATATAATAATGTGGTGGTGAGGAATTGAAAATTGGGGGGATGCCCATCATTTGGAGAATGTCTGAACAAGCTGTGGTATATGAATGTAATGGAATACTATCGTGCTATAAGAAATGATAGACAGGCAGACTTCAGAAAAACCTGGAAAGACTTAAATGAAGTGATGCTGAGTGAGGGGAGCAGAACCAGTAGAACACTGTACATAGTTACAGCTACATTGTGTAATGACTAACTTTGGTAGACTTGGCTCTTCTCAGCAATGCAAAGTTCTACAACAATTCCAAAAGACTCATGATGGAAAATGCTCTCCACATCCAGAGAAAGAGCTGTGGAGTCTGAATGCAGATCGAAGCATACCATTCGCTCTCTCTCTCTTTTGTCTCTTCTTTCTCATGGTTCATTCCATCTGTTCTAATTCTTCTTTGCAACATGACTAATGTGAAAATGTGTTTAATGAGAATGTACGTGTAGAGCCTGTATTGGCTTGCATGCCATTTTGGGGAGTGGGGGGAGAGAGGAGGAGAAAATTTGGAACTCAAAAGCTTGTGGAACTTAATGTCGTAAACTAAAAGTAAATAAATAAATAAAAATTTTTAAAGTATGTAATAATGGAGAAAAGAGTACAGGAGTGGTTATCTCATGAACCTCCCTTGCATCTGAACTAGATGAGAGTAAACATAATTATTACCACATACACACACTACCCATATAGATTTTGACAGAAATACATTAAATTTGAAAGAGCAATAGGAAGCAACAAGGACAAAGGTGGGGCTGGTAGTTAGCTGTTCATCCTTTGTTTTTGAAGGGGACCGATGACATGGAAGGGCATTGTCTTGATTCACGTATGAATTGGATTTAAGTGAAGCAGGGTTGCACAAAGTCATCAGCCTCTTGCTCTCCCAGAGTCATTGAAGTCCAGTGTCAAGACAAAACAGGATAACTGGGGATGGCCTGGGATGCAGTGGATGTCTTTGACATCTGACCAAGCTCTAATGCTCCACAGCATCAGCCACCCTCATGATGGTTGGAACAAATCGTTCTCATGCACCCATTCCACCGGAGGAAATCTTCACATGCTTGGGGTAGACAGCCTTCTAACTCACCGAAGGGTCTGAGGCCTTTCGGTTACCCTCAGCCTAGTTTTAGCCCATCCGCCAAGATGATTCTACTGGGGTGTGTCTGCTGCTGCACATGCTACAGTTCCTGGAGCCGCAGCTGAGAGTTGGATGAGGTGGACACCAGAGATGGATGAGCGGCCCTGAAAAGGGCTTGGTTAGCCCTTATGAGCAAGATAGGTAAAGAAACAGTGCAAGTGAAACAAACTCAAATGTTGGGAAGAGGAACATGAAGGAGAATGATAAGAGAAGGAAGAAAGAGGAAACACTTAGCATCGGGGATGAGAACGGGAAGAGAAGAGCTACAAGGCAGAGGAAACAAGCCTTTATGTTTTTAGATCACATGTGGACAAACTCCCTCTTTTCTACCACCTTCTTATTTGTAGAGAAGACAAAGGAAAAGAGGATAGATGGAGAGAAGTATACATCTAGTCATCAAGATCAGACAAAATCCTGTTTGTCTTTCAAAGCGCATCATAACCTATCCTGCCTTCCCAGTCGTTTTATACCTCACTCCCCTCCACATTACTCTAAAATCCAGTGACACCAGCCTGCTTGCTATTCCTCAAACATGACATTCCATCTCCTGACTCTGGACATTTTCACAGGCTGTCCCACGTGCCTGGAATGCTCTCTTTCCTTATCTCCATCTCCTGTCTTCCTTGGATTCCCTTTTCTTGTTGAGTCGTTTTTCAGTCACATCAGACTCTTCCTGACCCCATTTGGGATTTTCTTGGCAGAGATACTAGAGCGGTTTGCCATTTCTTTCTCCAACTCATTTTACAGATGAGGAAACTGAGGCAAATGGGGTTAAGTGACTATTCCAGGGTCACCCAGCTAGTGACTGAGGCCATATTTAAACTCAGGAAGATGAGTCTTCCTGACTCCAGGTGTAGAGTTCTATCTTCTGTGCCACCTAGCTGCCTCTTGGATTTCTTTAGGTTCCAGGTAAAATATCTTCTGCAAGAAGCCTTTTGCCAGTCCCCCTTTGTGTTAGTGCCATGCCTTTAAGATTGGCTCGTATTTATCCTGCACATATCCTATTTGTATATAGATATTTGCATGTTGTCTTCCCCCAGTAGACAGTAACAGTAACCAAAGGGTAGGATTTTTTTTTTATCCCCAGTGCTTTGCACAGTGCCTGGCACATAATAGGACATTATTAAATGATTGTTGATTTGTTATGATTTGAAAGAATTCACCCATAAAATAGAAGAGAATAGCAGAATGAAACAGAATAAAATTGAATCTGACAATGTGTCACTTAACAAGAAATACTTTAAACATATAAATTAAAAGGAGGAGCTGGAGCAAAATCCAATATGTTTCAGCTGAACTAAAAAAACCAGCCATGGCAATCATGATTTCAGATAAGGCTACAGTAAATATAGATGTGATAAACTAATAAGTGAGATAAAAGAGAAGTAAGATTGCATTTATCTATCATATCTATTGTGCCTAAGAGTGCCACAGATAATAGTATAACATCTGAGTGCTTAAAGAAAAAGTTAATTGAATTAGGAGAAGCAAAAGCCATAACAGTGAGGAACCTTAATGTACCACTTTCAGGTATATATAAATCTAACCAAAAAATAATCAAGAAATAAGGACCTGAATAGAACTTTGAAAAGCGGAAATGATAGAGCTCTGGGCCTTATGGAATGGGAATATAAAGGAGCTGTACAGGTTACCTTTATAAGAACTGACCATATATTGGGGTAGGGCTGTCCAAAATGTGGCCTGCAGTGGGATTTATGCAGCCCACCTACAAGCATAGAAATTTACATAAATGCTTTAGTAAATGAAGCTACCACAGAGCTTTCACTAAAATGGCAAACCAAAATATATTGTCTATTGTTTCAATAAAAACCTAAGGTTGGACAGCCCTGTATTGGGGCATAAATACTTCTCAAAAAATACAGCAAAAGACAAATACTAAATATGTCATCAGCCAATCACAATGCGGTAAAAATTATATTCAATAAAAAGCCTTTAAAAGAATTAAAAAGTAATTGGAGACTAAATAACACAATTCTGAAGAACTGGTGGATGAAAAAACAAATTGTAGAAACAATAGGAAATTTCATAAAAGAAAATAACAAGTATGAAACAATATTCCAAAACTATGCAGCTATTTCTTAGGGAAATTTTTATATCTCTGAATGCTTTTTCTTCTTTTTTTCTTCCAGCATTTAGCACAGTGCCCAGCAATTTGTAGGTACTTAATAAAAGTTTATGTGCAACTAAAAAAACACTTGAACAACAAATAAAAAATTCCCACAACAAAGTAGAAATTTTGAAAATTAAAGAAAAGATTAATAAAATTGATAGCAAAAGGATCATTGAATTGATTTTTTTTTAAAAAAACCTAGAAACTGGTTTTATGGAAAAAAACTAATAAAGTAGATAAAAAGTTAGTTAATTTTATTTAACTAAATTGTTCATATCAAAAATTAAAAAGGACTGTTCTCAGGACAGCTAGATGGTGCAGTGAGTGCAGCACTGGCCCTGGAGTCAGGAGGACCTGAGTTCAAATCCAGCCTCGGACACTTGACACACTTACTAGCTGTGTGACCTTGGGCAAGTCACTTAACACCAATTGCCCTGCCTTCCCCCCTGCAAAAAATCAATCAATCAATCAATAAATGAATGAATGAGTGAATAAATAATTAAATAAATAAATAAATAAAGGAGAGCTCTCAACTAGAAAAAAAATGAAATTATCAAAAACTATTTTGCCGGAATAACAAGACAGATTAACTTAGAGGAAATCCATATCAACGAAAGAAGAAATAGATGACTAAAATAATCCAGTATCAGAAAAAACAAACTGAAAAAGCCATAAATGAACTCCCAAAGAAAAAGTCCTAAGGCCAGATGGTTTTACAAGTCAATTATTATCAAACATTCAAAGAACAATTATCTGTTTTACCATAAGAAAAGAAGGCACCACTCTAATCTCTTTATATTACAAATATGATCTTGATACCTAGGCAGCAAGGAAGACAAAACATAAAACTACAAACCAATAAATCTAATGAACATTGATACAAAAAAATTAATAAAATATTAGCAAGCAGGTTACTAAAACATACTAAAACATGTTTCTACCAGAAAAGTAGGATTGGTTCAACATCAGAAACATTATAAATATGGGTAATAAAAACCATATAATCATGTCAATAGATGCTGAAAAGGCTTCTGACAATATCCAGCATACATTTCTATTAAAAACTCTAGAAAACAGGGGAATAAATGGATCTTTCTCTAATATATAAATCTACATAAATGCAAGTAAATAAATAATGTACATAAATAAATAAATTTCTACATAAATGTAAATAAAATAAAATATACAATAAATAAATAAATAAAATCTACATAAATGCAAGAGCAAACATTATATGTAATGGAGAAAAATTAAAACTTTCCAATAATATTAGGGATAAAGCAAGGATGCTGATTATCACCATTCCTAATTTTTTACATGATTTTTATTTGTTAAATTAAAATTTTCTTTTCAGTCAGAAAAAAATCCATCCCTTTCCTTTCCACCCATACTTTTCTTGCAAATGAAAAAGTAAAACAAAACTATTACAAACATGTATTGTCAAGCTAAACAAATTTTCCCATCAGCCATTTCCAAAAAAACTATTTCTCATTCTATACTCTGAATCTTTCTCCTATCAAGAGATGAGTTGCATGTTTCATCATGAGTCCTCTGGAATCATAGTTGGTCATTATGCTCATCAGAATTCCTAAGTCTTTCAAAGTTGTTTGTCTTTCAAATATTTGTCATTGTATAAATTGTTCTCTCGGTTCTGCTCACTTCACTCTACATCAGTTCTTACAAGTCTTTTCAGGTTTCTCTGAAACCATCCCTTTCATTTCTCACAGCATGATAGCCTTCCATTCCATAACATGTATACCTATATCCATAACATGACTCGTTCAGTTATTTCCCAGTTGGAGAGCACCACTTTAATGTCCAATTCTTTGCCACTGAAAAACAGAGTGGCTATAAATATTTTTGCATATCCTTAGTTAGAATTTGTTTTGCTAATCCCTCCCTTAATCCAACATCTTTCTTATTCCTCCTTCTCCCTTCTTTTTCCTTATACCAAACTATGTATACAGATTTTCTTCCTTTTTTTGAGCAGTTCAGATGAGAATGAGATTCAACTGTCAGCTTTTCCTCCCATCCCTTTCTCTTCCTTTGTATAGACTTTGACTTGGACACCTTGATTAAGTAAGATAATCTTCACTAACCTTCTTTTTTCCCTAGTGTATTCCTCTTCCTTTCCCTTTCCCGTCTTCTTTTAAGATAATTAAGACAATACAGAACTTGTATCTTATTAAATTATCTCTATGAGCCTTGATAATGCCGTCATTCATTTCTTTTGTCATGGCTGCATTTGGGGTTTTCTTGGCAGAGATTCTAATTTGCCATTTCCTTCTCTAGTTCATTTTAAAGATGAGGAAACTGAGGCAAAGAGGCTCAAGTGACTATCCCAGGGTCACAAAGCTAGTAAGTGTCTGAGGCTGTATTTGAACTCAGGGAGATGAATCTTCCTGACTTCCACTGTGCCACCTAGCTGACCCCTGATAGTAGCCTTCCAAGGGAATGCGTGTATCATCTCCCTGTATTAGATTATAAAGAATTTATCTGTGTTTAGCCCCTTATGGTTGTTTACTTGTGTTTTTCTTTTTTATGTTTCTCTCGACTCCCATGTTTGCACTTGGAATTGTCTGGTCTGATCTTTTCATCAGGAATGCTTGGAAGTTTTCTGTTTCATTAAAGGTCCAACCTATATCCTTTGCATTCTGGAATATCTCATTCCAAACCCTCTGCTCTTTGATAGTGGTGGTTCCTTAGTGCTTGAGTTCTTTCTTTCTGGTTCTTTTTTTTTTTTTGAGGGGGGAAGGCAGGGCAATTGGGGTTAAGTGACTTGCCCAAGGTCACACAGCTAGTAAGCGTGTCAAGTGTCTGAGACTGGATTTGAACTCAGGTCCTCCTGACTCCAGGGCTAGTGCTCTACTCACTGTGCCATCTAGCTGCCCCTCTGGTTCTTTACAGTATTTTGTCTTTAACCTGGGAACTCTAGATTTTGGCTATAGTATTCTTGGGAGTTTTCATCATAGAGTTTCTTTCAGGAAGTGACCAGTGGGTTCTTTTTATCTTCATTTTGCCCTCTGGTTTTAAGAGATCTGGGCAATTTTCCTTGATCATTTGTTGAAATATGATGTCTAGGGTCTTTTTTCCCCTTGGTTATGGCTTTCAGGTAGTCTAAGGCTTCTTAAACTCTCTCTCTTCAATCTGTTTTCCAGGTCAGTTGCTTTTTATTATGAAATATCTTACATTTTCTTCTATGTTTTCGATCTTTTGATGCATTCTTCCAGCCTGCTTCTCAACTTCGTATTTCATGTTAGGTTTTGCTCTGTGCGCTTCTAGAGGAGATGTCTAGGCTAGTTCTGTTGCTGCTTGATTAGGGTATTGAATGTTGTGTAACTCCAGGGACAGCCCAGGTTGGGGATCTATAATTTTCCAGTCTTCCTTAAGTGCTCTGATCCAGAGCAAAGTTTTCTTGCTGCCCCCAAGTATGAACTCTGCAAATTCCCGACCTAGATTTGGGTCTGAGCAACACACCTGTGCTCTTGCCTCATTTGAAGTTCCAGTAAACTGCTGCTACACTGAGTCACTATAAGTCAGCCGTAAAGTTCTGCTGGTTCGGAGTTACAGAACTATAGGCTTCCATTTGGGATGATATTTCTCAATCAATCAATAAACATTTATTAAGCACCTACTATGTGCAAAGCACTGTGCTAAGTTGTGGGGATAGAAAAAGATCCAAAAGATAGTTCTTGCCCTCAGAGAGCTTATAATCTAATGGGAGGGACAACCTGCAGACAAATATATACAAAACAAACTATGTACAAGATAAGTAGGAAATAATTGACAGAGGAAAGGCATTGGAATTAAGAGCTGTTGAGAAAGGCTTCCTGTAGGTGGGATTTTAGGTGGAACTTGAAGAAAGCCAGGAAAGCCAGAAGGTGGAGATGAGTAGTGAGAAAACACCTAGTGAAAATCCCCAGAGTTGGGAGATGAAGTATTTTCTTTGAAGAATAGCAAAGTGTCCAGTGCCACTGGATTGCAGAGTCCTGGGGACAAGGAGATTGTGTAAGGTTTAATAAGATTGGCAAGGTAAGAAGACTCAGGTCATGAAAGTCTTTGAGCGCCAGAGGATTTTATATTTGATCCTGGAGATGATAGGAAGCCACTAGTGTTTATTAATTAAACAATGACATGGTCAGACTGCTTTAGGGAGATGGCTTTGACAGGTGAGTGGAGGATGGACTGCAGTGGAAAGAGACTTGTGGCCCAGAGAGCCACCAGCAGGCTATTGCCTAGTCCAGGCATGAGGTGATAAGGGCCTGCACCAGGGTGGTGGCAGAGTCAGAGGAGAGAAGGAAGCATACAGGGGAGATAGCACAGAGGTAAAATCGCCAGGATTTAGCAGCAGATTGGAAGTTTGAGACCTGTTGGTTACCCTCAACCTGGTTTAGCCATCTGCTGAGATGGTTTACTAGGGTGTGGCCACTGCTGCGCAAGCTACAGCTTCTCGGAGCCACAGGTGAAAACTGGGCAAAGGTGGACACCAAAGGTGGATGAGCTTGGCAAGCCCTCACTCCTCTCTGAACATCCTCTACACCCCAAGGACCGGCCCTGGAGTCAGGAAGAACCGAGTTCAAATTTTTCCTCAGATACTTACTAGTTGTATGACCCTGGGCAAGTCATTTAACCATTTGCCTCAGTTTCCTCATCCGTAAAGTGAGCTGGAGAAAGAAATGGCAAAGCACTCACTCCAATATCTTTGCCAAGAAAATCCCAAATCGGGTCACGAAAAGTCAGACACAACTGAAATGACAGAACAACAAAAACAACAAAGAGGTTCTAAGAGAGAAAGGTGAATGGGTCATGGATGGCTTCCAGAACACAGGAACACACTCACACAATCTCCAAGTTGGAAGGGATCTCAGCGGCATCGAGTCAACCCCATATCTGAATAATCCTCAATAGACAAATTATCAAAGGCTGTGAAGAATCCAAACTGAACAGCGCATGAAAATCACTACTAGTTAAGAGAAATGCATACTACTAAAATAACTGCACACCTATCAGACTGGCAAGAATTGCAAGTGTTGGAGAGGCCAAAGGAAAACAAGCCCCCTGCGTTCTGGAAGGTATCCCTCAATCACCTCTCTCTCTGTGTTGTTGTTCAGTTTTTTCAGTTGTGTCTCTTCGTGACCCGATTGGGGGTTTTCTTGGCAAAGATACAAGAGTGGTTTGCCATTTCCTTCTCCAGCTCATTTACAGATGAGGAAACTGAAGCAAACAGGGTTAAGTGACTTGCCCAGGTCTGGTACTCTATCCACTGTGTCACTAGCTGCCCTCTTAAGAATCCTTAGTTTCTGTCAAAGTTCAGTCAGTGAAACGCCTTCTATGTGTAATTTTCCCTGATCCCCTTAGCTGCAAATGCCTCCTCCCCACCAGGAAAAAAAAAAACCCTTATATTTATGTATTTTGAACTTACTTATATATGTGCACGTTGTATCTCCCCAGTAGAATGAGGGAAGTGGCAATTTCATAGTAGCCTTTGTATCCCCACGCAGATCACGGTGTTCAAAGGCATACAGTGCTTAAATATTTATTGAATGAGCTCAGGAAAAGCACTCTTGTGGGCTGGGTTGTCTAGGGTGGGGGTGAGGATAGAAAGGGAGAAGAGGGAGCAGATGCCAAACCCGGCTATCTAGTTAGGGTGTCGGCAGCAGGAGAAGGGAAACATCAGTTAGTAATTGTACCCAGCTGATAGCTAAGGCCCAAGCAGCCTCAGGGACCAGAAAGCTCAGGGGATTCTGTGCCTTGAGTTGTTTGAGAACAGCTAAAGCAGTTGGGTAAAAGAGAATACCAACAAAGGACACTAGAACTCTGATTTCTGAGATGCCCAGTTGTGATGTCAGAGAATGGATGGTGGGGCTCACTCTGATTCTATTCCTGCCTCCTGTGTGAGAGGTGGTGGGGTATGTCTGGAAGAGGCATTCTTTGTCAGGCATGCCACTAGGTCGATTTGTCCTTAACTAAATTGCTTTATCAGTATGATGAAGGGTTTTACTGGGGAGAGAGTGGGAATCAAGAAAACACTGTAAAAGTAGAGAAAGACAAAAGCCCTAAGGCCAGAGTAGTTCTCATGCCACTACACTCCAGTTTCCTCTCTCCCTGCTTTTGCTCTGTCTGTTCCCCATGCCTAGAATGCTGTCCCCTCCTCATCTCTACCTCCTGGCTCCTCTGGCCTTTAAGACTGAGCTCAGCTCCTACCTTCTGCAAGAAGTTATTTCCTAGTCCCATCCCCTGGTCCCCGGCTAGGACTTTCTCCTTTGAGATTACCTTCTATCTATTCTGTATCTATTTTATATGGAACCAATCAATAAAAGGGCTATGGGATTAGTTTACCTCTGCAGAGATGGTCCCCCAAGAAACTGACTCAGGGTCAGATTGAAATTAGAGCTCTTCCAATTCCTCCCGCCAGACACAGACATAGACTCCCCCATGTGTGACCAGATTCCTCTGCCTGTAGTCCCAAGCCAAGCAGGGAAGCGCCCAGGGTTCCCCCATCCCAGCCCTCCCCCCAGCCCTCCTAGCCCCCACCTTCATTTGTTGCTAGGGCCTTGCTGTTTGTCTTCTCTTTGTTGCTAGCAACAATAGACCTCTCCTCTCTACAAAGAAGACATCGGCAGCAGTTCTAACCCGACAAGCGACCATGGGGGGTCCTGAGTGGGAGCACGATCGGCCCTATGTCCCTAAAGGGACTCTGGAAACTGATTTCCCCACACCTCTCTATAGGTGAGTCTCTAGGATGGGGGATGAGTGTCGCCCCCCTCCCCCTTCCCCCTACCAGCTGGGTCCACCTCAAGGCTGAAGACATCAGAGGTCTCATGGAGCTGGATATGGGTTTAGGTTGGGAAATGGGGAGCTACTTGATTCCAACCCCCCAAACAGCAAATGCCAAAAGGGACCTTAGAACATTGAAGATTAGAGCTAGGAAAAGACCTTAGAACATAATCAGAGCTACAAATGTACCTTAGAACATAGAAAATTGTATCAGCAGGGAGGGACCTTGGGTCAGAGGACAGAGACTACTAGAACTGAAAAGGGCCCTTACAGGTCAAAAAGTCCCATTCATACTTTTTATTTCTGGTTTCCTATAACAAATAGTTACCAAGCCCTCAGTTTCTCACCTTCAGGTTCTTCCTTCCTTTGCAATCTCCATAGATTTACCTCCCATTAAAGCCCCAAACCAGATCCCACTCCTCTATCCTCCTTACTATGCACATATCAGGAAGGGAAAGTTCCAGGTCTAGAGTCAGGAAGAATCACCTTCCTGAGTTCAAATCCAGCCTCAGACGCTTACTAGCTGTGTGACCCTGGACAAGTCACTTAACCCCATTTGCCTCAGTTTCCTCATCCGTCACCAGAAAAGGAAGTGGCAAATCCCTTCAGCATCTCTGCCAAGAAAACCCCAAATGGGGTCATGAAGAGTTGGACAGGACTGAAAGGACTCAACAACAATAAAAAGGGAATAAGCATTTATATAGCGCCTAGAGTGTGTTAACAAGTACTTTATGTAGCACCTACGTAGCGTTGATCAATTTAGGAATATCTTATCTGGTCATCAGAACAGTCCTGAGAAGTAGCTGCTTTTGGTATCCTCATTTTTACAGTTGGGGAAACTGAGGCAAATAAGGGTTAAATGATTTGCCTAGGGTCACATAGCTAATAAATGTCTGTGGCTGGATTTGAACTCAGGTCCTCTGACTCCAGGCTCAACATTATCTACAGAGTCTTCGAGGTTTGTTTAGTTATTTGCATTGGATATTATCTAACTCCATTAGACTCTAAGTTCCTTGAGGGCAGGAATTATTTTTGCCTTTCTTTGTATCCCGGTGCTTAACCCAGGGTCAGGCACACAGTATGCATTTAATAAAAGTTGACCGTTTTGCTCCACGCAAAGGAATAACCCCCTGCAGAGGGTTTCTGATCATCATTATTGGGGATTGTCATTACTGTGGTTACCTTTATAGTTCTTTTTTATTATGAAGCCTGTATGTGATCCTCACAATAGCTACTCTATGGAATAGGGAATTCAAGAATTATTCTCTTTATCCAGGTAACAATTATGTACCACTTTAAGGTTTATCCAAGATGAGGAAATGAAAGTGCAGGACACGGCAGTGAGTGGGGTTTGGTCAAGGATACACAGGGATTCAGGAAGAAAGCTGGGAGCAGAAGCTAGGACCACTATTACCCAATGGGTGCTCACATGATCCTGGCAGTCACCAGCTGCTGCAATGTCACCCCCAAGTAGACTGAGTTCTCTTTGTCTGTCTTCCTCTCTCCTGGCCTGATGGGTTTCTTAGAGTTGCCAAGAGGGATTGGACTGTCCCTTCTGCCTTCAAAATACCTGATGTGGTTATATAAACATTCAAAGCCCATGTCTCCTCCTCCCCAACCCCCTAATGAATCTACAGGGATCCCTGGCCCAGATTTCTTCATAGCCTTCCCATCCCTTCATAGCTAAGTTGACTTCGGAAAAAATTTGCAAACTCAATGTCCCTCTTCTCTCCCCATTCCCTGCTACCCCACCCCAAAAGCAGGAATTCTTAACCTGGAGTGCATGAACTTAAAATTTTTTTAAATTATCTTTCAATATAATTTGTTTTGTTTGTATTTTATGCATTCAACAGCATTATTCTGAGTTCACAGACTTCACCTCCTCCTGTCACCGAGGCCCCCTGAGGCTTCAACATACCCCCGGAGGAAGCTGAGGGCTCCCCGCATTTCCAATCCAGCCCAGTCCTAATGGCTCTTCTCTTCTTCCTGATAGCGATGAGTACCTCAGTCTTCCGGGCCCTAAATGGGTACCCATCATCAAGCAGAGTGTCCGATGGAAATTCACTCCCATGGGACATGATGCCATAGGACAGTGGTGGCACACAGGCTTGAATGATAACTACAACCCAAATGTCTGGTACCATCTAACTGATCCTATCAGCCGCCCGGCCTACACCCGATGGCAACAATCCTACAACCTGCGGGAGCAGACCTTCGCCCCTGGTAAGGCCAGGGGCCCTCTCTCCACTTGGACATTCTGAGCTGGGCTGGGTAGGCATCCAGCTACTTTACAAAGAATGAGTGAGACTCACCCAAGACCACATCATGAAGTTAGGGACAGAGTTGAGACTAGTATCCAAGTCTCTTAATTCTCCAGAGTTCTTTCCATTACCCCTAATGCTGTGTCTGCAAGGGGAGTCTATGCCAGGGTCCATAGTGGAAGGAGCCACTCTCAATTTGTCCCTAGGGACAGAGGGCAAAGTGGGAGGCTCACCTTTGGGACAAAAAAGGGAAAAAGATTGAGGAAGGAAGGGGCCTCACTCAGAACCTGACATCTTCCTCCCTGATAGCCTATACCCAGCATCTTCGAGAAAGCTACTGGTATGATCCTATAGTCCCTGCCCAGTACATGGAGCCCAGCACCCGCTGGGGGAGCTTTCTATGGCAGGACAAGCTCATCCCGGGCAAGGAGTTTGGTGAGTAGGAGCTAAGCAGGGGTGGGAGGATGTGGGGATGGAGAGGATGTAGGGGACAGCTGGGGGCAAGGTTGCATCTGGGTTTGGAGGGTCAAAGGTAGGAGGGTTGACTAGAGGGAAAAGATAGGGGCTAGGATGGATGGGAGGTCATTGCCAGTCTTTGCCCTACCTCCCCATCTGGTAAGGCCAAACCCTGTCCTGGTTCAGGCTCAGGTGAACCTGTGTCTCCAAGGCCCCTCTCAAAAAGAGGGAAATTGCCCGGACCTTAAATGACATTGGCCCTCCCCACTCCTACCTTTCTCCAGTTATTAACCGAAATCGCTTTGGGACTCCAGCTGGAAAAGGCTCCAACTATGTCCCCTTCCTGTCTGTGCCCAATCGGCCACGTTATACCGCCCAGGACTTCCGACTATGGAACCTAAAGCCCTATTGCCCATCCACCAACCAGTGCCCCCCACCTGTTCACAGACCCAAACACTAATAAAGGTATAACACTGTGGATGACCCCTTCTCCTATGACCTTGGAGAGGAGTTGGCGCCAGCCCTCCCACTCACCTTTCCCTCCGTTCTCTCTAGGACTGGTCCTTCTAGGGCGCTGTCCATCCAGTTGGTGGGATGGGACTAAGGGGAAAGGTGGGGCAGCCTGAGGGGTAGACTCACATACGGCTCCATTTGGGACCCTTTAGCTATACCATCCCAAATGGTCAAGCACATGCCTAACTCATAACTGCCGACAAAGTGCATTCCATATCACGTTTGAGCCTTATAACCCTGTGAGGTAGGTAGTAAGGCATTACCTCCACTTTGCATATGGAGATTCTTGAGGCACAGGTTATACGGGGGCTGGGTGGGGAGGGAAAACTAGGAACAAGGTTGTAGTAAACAGTAAGGACACCAGGATGCCCCGAGGTGGGGGGGAGGGGGTGCTGCTCACATGGCCGGCATCAGGTGAGATGTGTGCCTAGGTAGATCAGTCTAGGCTGGCCTAGCGCTCTTTTCACTAACTCCAGGCTGTAGATTGCCTTTATGTATACATACCATTACACGGACATCTAAATCCACACAGGATGAAGAAACCAAGTGGTTTAGTTGATCTCATTTGCCACGGACATACATCTACATTAGGGGCTGTTAACCTGAGACAGATGTCAAGACCTCAACATGGGTAGGAAAAAAATGCATCTGAAATTTAACGTATCTAACTGAAAGCTGACATTTCCTTCATTAAATATAGGAAACAAACTTTATTTAGACAAGAGGCCCATAACTTTGCCAGACTGTCAGAGGGATGCATGATATAAAAATGGTTAAAAAAACCCAAAGAACTTTGATCTACACATATAAATACATATGCCACTCAAATACATACACCTGGACATCTGTGTGCACGCAGGTCACGTAACTTGGGTAACTTTCCCACAGGCCAAAGGGGGGAGCTAAATCTAACAGAACAAAACTCATTAGGGATGAAAGTGAAGTCTGATGCTTGGGTTCAAATGATCCCCTGCCCAACTATAGGACGGGGCAGATGTGACCACACGTTTCTTGGTTAAAAGATCTCGGTGTGCGTCCGGCCCAAAGCCATCTTGTGTTACGCTGAACAAAAGCCCTAATGTCTGGGAAGGGGAGAGAGTTCGAATCTCCTCTGTGCTCTCTCCTGGTCAGACCACATAGCTGTGGTGGGAGGCCCATGCTCTGTCTGGAGGCCGGATCTAGGAGGAAAGCTGACTAGCAGGACTGGACTGTGGACAGGGAAGAGTGGCTGGGGTGGGGAAAGTGAAGAAAACCATACCATACAGTGTTAAAGAAACTGGGAGTGTTGAGCCCGCACTGAGGCAGATAGGAAAGCTTTCTTAAAATTGTTAGGTGGTGTCATAGAATAGAGGGATAAAACTTGGTTTATTTGGCACCAGATGGCACAGGAACAGTGGGGGGGGGGGCGGAGGGAAGGGGAGGAAAGGAAGGGGAGACTAGGAGGGGGAGGGGAGAAAAGCTTACAGAGAGGTAGTGAGCTCCCCAAGACTGGAGGCATTCAGGAGGGCCTAAAAGGCAGATCCCAGGTATTAATTGCAGCATAGCAAACATAGCATATGCATAGGACACACAAAGATCTCTCGTGAAAGGCAAAAAAATCCTCTCCAAAAGTTCCCATAAGGGAAGTAGGCAGGGATTGTGCCCATTTTGCAGATGGGAAAAATGAGGCCCAGAAAGAAGTGATTTTCTAAGGTCAGAGTGAGTCAGGTGACCTCTCACCTACCCAAGTCTTCAGTGGGAGATGGAGATCTCTTCAGTACCCACAATGTCACCCGCCCTAACACAGCTATGCTCCAGAAGTGGAAGAGGGGCAAAGGACAAGAGACCTTGCTCCTCCTTCCCTTCTGGGTCCCCTCCATCCTGAAGCCAATAATCCCCAGAAGCTCAGAGGTAAGGATGAGATGAGAGAAGAAGATACTGGGGTCCAGGAGGCTAGAATTTCCATCACCCTCTCCTGGTCACCCTTCAGTGCCTCCAAGTGTGCACACCGGGTCCAAGTGTAGAATTCCCACACTCACAGTGGGACTTTTATTCATTAGTCCAACATTCTTTGTAAACAGCTACCAGCCCAGAGATCCCTGGTCAGAGATATGGGCCAGAGAGACAGACTAGGATTCCCAGACCAGCTGGGGATGGTCCATTGCAGGAGACGCTTGGATCTGAGTCCCAGGATCCAGGGAAGGAGGAGGAGGAGGAGGGTCCATGGGCACAGACACCTGATCTATCCTGAGTGTTCAGTTGACCGTAATGTCCTGGGAGGCTCCGGAGTTTGGTCTAGCAGCAACTTCAGCTGGGCCAGCCACAGCTGTATCATCTGGGGGTTGGAGGAGAGACAGCAAAAGGGGCTCAGAACTCAGGACCACTTACCCACCCCTCTGAAACGCTAATCCCTTACCTAGTCACCCTACAAGTTCACCAGGGAAGGTCCTGGAGATCCCCGAGACTGGAGAGACTGGGAGCGAGCCTTCCTTCAATCCTCAGCCGACAAGCCCCACCCCTTGGGAATGCCAGGGTGCAGGGGAAATCCCTTTGCAAAGGAATCACCCTCTCTCTCCCCCCTCCCCCAATCTAGCTCCTAAGCATCCCAGTTGAGGGGCATGGAAAAGGGCCACAAGGATAGGGTTTAACTCGGCCTCACTTTCACCCACTAATGGGATCCACGTCGGGATCCTCATCCTCCAAGGAGGCCCCTGGGGAAGAGAACTGGGGTGGGGTGGGGGGAGGCAGAGAACAGGGAAAGGGTATAGGGAAAAGCTCTATTTTGAGGCTTGTAGACCAGGTTTCAGGTTCAAATTTACATAGATCTGCATATATTTTATGGGCTTTTGAGGGCATACCTAGCTCTATCCTCCCATAGAGTCTGGGCATAGGGCCCTGTCCCCCTCCCCTTGCTAGCCTGATTTAAGGCTAACCATCATCTCCTGAGAGAGAAGGGTGGGGGAAGAGAGATAGCTAACTCAGCAGAAGAGAAAGGCCTCCCCCCACCTCCATTCCCTACCCCCACCCCCTTACCCTGTCTGGGGCAAAATGACCCTACCCTTGATCCAGGGGAGAAGACATGGGCTAAGCAATGGGAGGGGCTAGGAGCAACTCACAGAATCGAACTTGGATGGGCCAGAGAAAGATGCTACAGAGACAGAGGGCAGCGGCCACGCCTACACCTCCGGTTACGGCCACCATCACCCAATGGTAGAAGCCCATGCAGGCTGCACAGCACAGGTCTGAGCTAGAGAGATGCCAGCCTGTGAGTCTCCCTGTCCACCAACCTGCCTGCCCCAGACAAAGAGCTGAGACAGACTGGGGGGGCCCCAAACCCAGAGGGACCATCACCATCACATAGCCACCCACGCTACAACTTGACACAGCACCCCTTCTCCACTCGGGTACACCACCACCCCCAGGCCCAAAAACGTCCCCTCCCCAGACAATGAGACAGCCTCCTCAGACTCACAAGCAGGGGTATAGACTCTGGATGGCCATCACAGCTAGCCCGTTGGCTACCTTGTCTGTGAAGCTCATGGCCCCGTACACAAAGGCCCCGCTGTTCTGGAAGGGAGAAGAGGTCCGTTAGCACATCCCCTTGTACTAGATGCAGCTGGGCAGATAGGCAGAGGCGGCTCCTGTAAGCTCTTCCCAGCCCAGCCCAGGCCTTACCGTGTGGCTGCCAATGAGGTCGGCTGTCATGGACAGGGACATAACGAGGATGGTGGCTGAGCCAATACCCAGGAGTACTGCCGCTCCATACACGGCTACACCTAGCGTGTTGGTCAGCGCCACCCAGGAGGCAAAGGCCAGGATGACCAAGAGTCCTGCAAAGTATGTCAGCTGGTGGAGAACAAGAAAAAACGTGACGCTGAGATACATGTTTGCATATTATAAAATACATCTTTATAAAATGTATGTCTATAGATGTATATAGTAAGTGTGTATATTCACATCTGTACCACCACATGGTGGTAGGGGCTGTCATCTACAGGCCATCCCTTCTTTTCTATAACTCCCCCAAACATTAACCACTTCTCCCAGGAAGCCTTTCTTTCCATGATGAGACAGGCAATAGGTGTAGCCGGAAGAGCTCTGGAGATGACATTTGTTCTACTTGGCCCCAGAGGGTACAATTAGGAGCAGTGGGTAGGAAGCTGCAATAAGGCCAACTGAGGCTGGAAGCCAGAAAAAACTTGCTAAGGAGGATGAGAGCTGGCCCAAAGTGAAGCAGGCTGCTTCATGAGGAGGAGGGTTCCCATTTCCTGGGAGATCCTCAGGGAGAGGCTAGCCAACCACTGCTCAGGAACGTCCTTCTTAGCTGGGGTTCTGGGTCAGGCATGAGGGGATTAGACGAGGCTGGGATTCTCGGACCTTGGGCATTTCTAATTCTGACAGCTGCTCCCCACGTGAACCTGGAACGATTCCCTTACCTTCTCTGGGCCTCGGCTGCCTAGTGTGTCTAAGGGAGGACCCACCTCTAACACTGTGAGGTTTAAAGACCCTCCTGCTGCTACCATCTCTCGGTCGGACTCAACATCTCACTCACATTTCGACCAATGCACTTGTTCACTGGCTTCATGAAGAAAGAGGAGAAGAAGCCGCTGACATACATCACAAGGGGGATGGTCGCAATGAACTTCTGTTGGGGGGATTAATGGGTATGGCAGTTTACAGGGTTCTCCTGCAGTCCCGTTTGCTCACCACTGCCCACCCCGCCAAGCCCCCACTCCCCACCTCCATACCCCAGTCTCCTCAGCCTGTGACCCTGGAAACATTACTTTCTTCCTCTCCCCTTCCCCCACTCCTAGGCCTCAATGTCCTCATCTGTAAAATGAGGACACTGTCTCTGTGACACTCTTCACAGCCACAGAACAGCCGTTCCCTGTTCTAAGGTCCCCTTTGCAGCCCTGACATTCTACCTTTCTCTAAGACTCCTTCCCATTCTGGAGTCTGATTGCCAGCCTCTCCTGGGCCTCACCTTGGGCAGGTTGAGGGAGTAGGTCAGATACATAGCCATGTATGTCTGTGACAGGTTCACAATGAGCCGTGTGCTCATATACAGCATGCCCACCTGAGGACGGATAGACGAGGTTGTTGGTGGCAACACAGAGAGAGGCAGTGGAAGGCAGAGCAGGCTTTGGAAGTAAGGTCTGGTGGGGTGGGGGGTGACCCTGGGTAGGCTTCCAAGAGGTCCCTGATGTCCAAGACTCAGCTGAAGGCATGCCCCATGGGGATGGTGGCAGGGAAGCAAAGAGGGGAGGGCTCCCTGGTATTTTCGTCTGTGGTGTGTGGGAAGGACCGGGCCCCTCATACCTGGTAAAAGGAGGGCTCCCGAAGCCAGTGTTTCCAGAGGAGCATGGTCTGGGAGGTAGGCGGGAGTAGGGGGCTGTGCTCACTGGGCTCCTCAGGCCCATGCCGCAGGTGCCGAGGACGTTCTTTGGTGCCCAGGTGGAAGAGCAGGGAGAAGAGAGCACCCACACAGACAACTACCAGGGAAAGGTTCTGGGGGACCAGAAGAGGAGGGTTAATGTTGCCTCGGTCTCCTGCTCTTCTAGGCAGGCATTGGATTATTCCTCTCCAGCCCTGCCCCTCCCCTCCCAGCCTGGCTCAGAGCTCATCAAGGGCATACATACCTAGAGCTTCCCTTTCTCTCTGCCCTGCCCTGCTCCCCTCCTATTCCTCAGCGAAGCCTGGGCCAGGACTGGACACAGTGGAGGCTCCTGAACTTTCCAGCCTTTGGGCACTAATGCCTTCAGCCTGTCTCCCACTTCTGCAGACCTCCCTGTCCTTTTCTTACCTAGCTCCAGCTGGTGGAGGGCCCGGATGTGGTCACCAGACCTTCCAAACCTGTACGTCCCTGGGTGAATTTTCTGCTTGCTCAGCAGGTGGCGCCCACCTGCAGCCCCTGGGCTGACCCTCTGAATCCCTGTTCAGCAGCTCAGGCCAGGCTGCTCCTAGAGTTAGCTCTCCAGCCCTCTCCCAGCCTCATCTCCTCTCCACCCCTAATTGCCTTTGTCCTTTCTGATTCCTAGACTTTGTTCCACAAATTAAAACTCCCTGTAATTCCCTGCCTCCCTTCCCAGCCTTCCTTCAAATCTCCCCCAGCCCTGTGCTTCTTCTCCCTTATACCTCCTCACACCCACTTCCTCAATCCTTCGCCCAGTCCCTGCAGGACCTCTGCTTACCCTGAACACTGGCACATCCTGTAGGCCTAGCTGGTCACTGGTGCCTGAATCAGGCACCTCAGAGTGGGACCCTTGGAAATGGAGAAGCAGCCAGGCAGCCCCATACACTGCAATGTTGGCTACTACGGTGAAGGCGTACCTGGAATGATGGGGTGAGAGGAAAAGAGGCAGGCATCAGCAAGGGTTGGGGTGGGAGGCATGCTCCTTGGCAAGGCCCTTTCACTCGTTTCCCAAACACTGAGGCCTAAGTGAGACTGACACATCTATCTGGCTATCTTTTCCCTTCCTCCCAAACCTCCAAGGCCCAGCCAGGCCCAGGTCTTAATAGTCCCCCGTAACTAAGGGTGAAAACTGAGAAAGAGGCAGCTACCATCCCCCAGGGCCCAGCTCGTTCCTTTATCTGGGGGCCCTGCAGTATACCCAGGGTTATGTAATACTGACCATTGCTCAACATTGCCCGTGGGGACAGGCAGTTGGTGAGGGGAAACCTAACCCTCTACCAACAGAGGACTTCAGATGGAACTCCAGAGTAATACCCCGCAACTGGGTAGATTTGGGGAAAGGAAGTGAGTGGGCTGTGGGCTGGAGTCAACCCCGAAAGCTTATGCTCCTAATGTCAGAGGGAGAAAGAGCCTTGGGCTACGATGCTCATTATGGCTAGAAAGGAGGGAGCTAGAGATCAATCACCCAGTCGTCAGAGGGCTCTTAACCTGAGGGCTTCGAACTTTTTTTTGTTCTTTTGATATCTTTATTTCAATATAATTGGTTTCCTTTGCAATTTTATGTATTTTCTGTGTTTGATTGCCAAAAGGGTCCATGATATATTAGACTGTGAGATTCCCTGAGAACAGGAACCACCCTTTTGCGCTGAGCACAGTGCTGGCACACAGTAGGCATTTAATAAATGCTTGTTAACTGAGAACCTTTCATGGAACAGAACTTTCATTTTAAAGCTCAAGAAACAGGTGCCCGAAGAGACAGAGGCTGAGCCAGAACTAGATGCTGGCTTTCTTCTAGTGACGCCATGGATTTTTAATATTCTCCAGCTTGGGGTTTGTTTTGTTCTAGTTTTCCTAGAGGGACTTGAGATGCAGAAGAGCAGAGAGAGCATCTTCTGTGTTTCTGTATCGCCCAACAGTGCCCGGCTAGACACCTTACACAGTGCTGGAATGTGCCCCTCCTTACATGGGGTGAAGGAGTGAGGGGAAGGCTCCAGAGAGCCTGGCGCTACCCCTAACCCGTCAGGTTCCCTCAAGTGCCCAGAATTACCTGAAGGCGGTGAGTTCTACCTTCTCGTGGTCATTGGTGACCAGCTCGGGGATTAGGGACAGGTGGGAGATCTGGGTGGCTGCCCAGCCAAACTGGAAGATCACAATGAAAGGTGCATAGTAGATGAGGGCGGCCCACTCTGCTGTGGAGGCTGTGCACCCCAGGCAGGGATTAAAGATGAAAGGGAAAGAGAGCAGGACACAAATGGTGCCTATAGGGGGGAAAAAGAAGGCAGCACAGCCACAAATTAGACCATGCGAGGTGGAGGGACTTTAGAAGACTCCCTCAGGGGCAGCTAGGTGATGCAGTGAGTAGAGCACCGGCCCTGGAGTCAGGAGGACTTCAGTTCAAATCCAGCCTCACACACTTGACACACTTACTAGCTGTGTGACCTTGGGCAAGTCACTTAACCCCAAATGCCCTGCCTTCCCCCCTCCAAAAAAAAAAAGAAAGAAATGACTCCCTCCTCCCCTACCCCCAGAGGGAAAAATGGACCCAGGGCAAGGCTGGAGCCAGCCTCTAGTAGGTGACTGGTTCTGATAGAAGGGAATTAAACTAATGGGACTGGTAGAATTGACAAGGTCAAAGCCAGGTTTTCCTCTTTTTTTACCCCCAAATTCTAGGGCCAAAGCCCCTCATAACCATGCTGGACATCTCCAGACACCTCAAACTCAATAGGTCCTGAACTGGATTATTCCTCCTCTCCCAAATCTACCCCTCTCAGTCCAATTCCCCTATTTCCACTGAGAATCAGGGATTACTCTTTGCCCTCTTCATCCTGGAGCCAGCACCACCAAGACCTATGAGCCACCTTTCCTAGCAGCCTCCTTCTCTCCATTCACATGGAGACCACAGCCTGGTTCATTCAAGCTCTCTTCACCTTTCCCCCTGATGGGGTTTAGACTGTGGGAGGCCACTTGAACTCCCCTTGAATCTTCCCACTAGATGAGGCTTTTGCCTGACCCCATAAGCCTTTCAATATTGCTAGGCCCAAATCTCTAGGCTAGGTTACTCTTTACCTAGCCTAGCCCCCCATTGTCTGGCTATTTCCTACCCTTCATCCTATCAAAGGGTCTATGCCCAAATCTGCTACCCTTAAACTAGCCCAGCCCTACATTGTCTTGTTATCTCCTTCAGCTACTTCCCACCCTTAATCCCATTCTCTTGGTTCCAGGAGTCTGACCTCATCCTGGTCCCATCAAGCTCCTCCTTAGACCCCTCCTCAAGACCCCTCCTCCTATCACCCCAGGACCACCCTAGATCCCTCCCACAATCTTTGTGTATATGTTTCATCTTGCTTCCATGAAGGGGCTCAGACTCCATCTACCTCAGATGGAATCTGGCCCGCTTGTGAAAACAAGTGTCACAAATGGTGGGACTTCTTAAGACAGCTCAATATGGCGAATCTGTGATAAACTTTGTCTTTCTTTGTCTGTGAGAAGGCTTGAGTTGAATTCATTCGAGCAGGACCCAGCATATCGACATTTTGGGGTCTCTAGCACCCCTAAAAACTTATGGTTCCCTGACCTTATCACCCTCAGATCTCCGTAATTGGTGTGCTGCTGGCCTCTGGCTTCTCTCCTGAAGGAAGGAGGGCTTGCAGCCTAGTGGAAAGAACTCCCTGGTTTTGGACTCAGAAGACACTGGCTTGAATCTTTGCTCTGACCTGAGCAAGTCCCTCAGCCTCTCTGAGCCTCAGTTTCCTCATCTGTAGAACGAGGAGGCTGGACCCGATGGCCTCTGAGTTCCCTGCCAATTCCTTTGGTCCTTCCTTTATATGACTGCCAAAATAATCTCCTGTCTGCATCATCCCCTCCCTCTTGCTTGAAAACCTTCAGTGGCTCCCTACTACCTCCAGGAGAGACCAAAGACGAACTCCTTGGTCTGGCATGTAAGGTCCTCTACAGTCTGGATTCAGTTTATATTTCCCACGGTTCTTCAAATGACTCTCCTTCACACATTTGACTGAGTCCAAACTGCTGGAAGAGCCATTCTTTGAGCCTGACCTGCTATCTTGCCTCCTGGCAGCTGGGAGCCACAATGGACAGTCAGGAAGACCCAAGGTCAAAGCCAACCTCAGACACTGGCTGTGTGATCCTGGGCACCGCAGTGGGGATAATGCTAATAACTACTTTGCTGTTCTGAGGATCAAATAAAGAGTGGTGCCCGGCACATAGTAGGCACCTAATATAATCCTGTTTCCTTCCTTCTGGGCATCATGTCATCCCCCTATGCCTGGAACATCGTGCCACCTCATCTTTGCCTTTTAAGATCTTTGCTTTGAGCCTTAGCTCAGTGGCTCCCTCCCCTTCGAGGCCTTCTCTGATCCCCCAGCTAAAAGGGGCCTCTCAGAACACCTGGTCTGGGCCTCTCCTTTCACTCCATCACTCCCTCTTTTGCCACTGCCCTTGTTCACCTGTCATCACCACTCCCCGCCCCCCACAGAAGGCAATGGAAGCACCTTTTAAAAGGCTCTGATTCATGTCCCTACACAGTACACTTCATGTTTGCTGAGCTGAACCAAACTGGAACAAGTCTCCTGACTTTCTAGTCCAAGTTCTTTCACTCCAGCTTGACAGGGCCTAATGTTAAGATCCTGGGCCCAGCTCCAACCCACTCCAAACTCAGAGCCCACTGGGAGAAGTTTTTAGATGAGAGATTTTGTGAAGCAGAAATGATCAGAGAAATCGGAGCTAATGCTAATGACAACCCCAGGAATAATGAACTAGAGCAAACCAACAGATGGATTTCAGTGATCCAGTATCAGAGCTTGGAGGACCCTTAGAACACAGGATGGCAGAGATAAGAAAGACCTTAGAACAAAGACTGTCAGAGCTGGGAGGAACCTTAGAGCACAGGATATCAGAGCAGAGTGGGTTCTTAGGACAAAGAATGTCAGAGCAGGGAGGGCCCTTAGGACACAGAATGTCAGAGTTAAGAAAGACCTTAGAACAAAAAAACGTCAGAGCAGGGAGGGTCCTTAGGACACAGTGTATCAGAGCTAGGAGGCTATTAGAACACAGTATCAGTAGCTCAGGGCTGAGAAGGCCCTTAGGACGTGGTGTGTCAGAGCTGTGAAGGACTTTAGAGATTATCTAATCTAACACTCTTATTTTACAGTAGGTGAAATGAAGTCCACAGATGTAGATAAGGTCACACATCAACTCAGTGGCAGATCCAAGACTAGAGCCCAGGTCTTCTTACTCCTAGCCCAGAATTCTTTCCACAGCACCACAGCTGACTCTCACTTTGGTTGGCATGGGACCCACTTGGCCCTGAGGGAGGGAGAAGCAAAGAGAGGAAGAGACTGAGGAAGAGGAGGGGTGAGGGGGAAAGAGGAAAAGATGAGGGGGTAGGTGATAAGGGAACCTCAAACCCTTTCACCCTCCAACCACCAAGCCTAAGCAAACCAATATCAACAGACTAGGGCTTCCTGGGGTTTCTAAATCAGATCAGTCCATGACTCTGTGTGACTATGGGCCACTCCCCTCACTGGGTCTCAGTTTCCTCATCTACAAAATAGGTGTGTGGGGAAGGAAAGTTAGCCTAGATGAGTCCCTAAAGTCTTCTCCAACCCCAACATTCTATGATTTCTTCAAGCCCCAACCTCTGGGGAAAGTGATTCCTTTCCCTCCTCCTTAAAGGGAGAGTCGACTGCCAAGCTTGCTCAGGAATAGGCCGTGTCAGAGCTTCCGACTAGCCAGGTACTTCTCAGGCCACTGGCTGCTCTAGTCTGTGACATAATCTATTGTCTCATCCCCAAAGAATCTTCCCTACTTCCTCCTCGTGACTTCAGATTTGGGAAGTGAAACCAAAACTGGGTCTCTTGGGTTTCTCTGGAATTCAGGAGTTAAAGGACCCAGGAATGGAGAGAGCCCAAGATTTTCAGACCAGCTCCCTTAGGGGCAAGCCACTTCCCTTCTGTGGCTGTTTCTGTAAAACAAGGGGGCTGTACTTCCAAGGGCTCTTCCGGCTCTAGGCAGAATTCTATGATGCCTTTCTGCCTTAACATGTCCTCAAGGGCCTTCTGTGCCAAAACTCATGAAGTCCCAGCCTTTGAACTCTGACCAGATGGACGATTGTAGAATTGCCAGTTCTGCTCATTCTCTCCAGCTTCCCCTCCTTAGCTCCCCCTGCCATGATTCCCCGGGGAGGCTGGAGTGAGGCCAAGAAGCTTTCCCACGGAACAAGAAGTAGTTGGGCTTGGTCTCCAGGTAGCCAGCCTCCAGGGACACTCAGTCTTCATCACCTCCTGTAGGGAGTCCTTAGATTATCTGTATTCCCTAGCAGGAAAAGGCTTCAAAGACAAGGGCTACCTCCTCTTCAAGGGCTCAATAAGGGCAAGGAGACAGACACCAGGGCCTAGGACAGACCTGGATTTCATGCCCTGGGCAAAGGCACCTTGAGGGGCAGAAGAATTGCTCTTTGTCCCCTACACACAACTAGGACAGCTCAGTATGAGGCTCCTGAACACAGCTTAAGGGTACAGGATAGGAGAGGGAGAGGGAGACAGAAAGGAGAGAGGAAGGAAACAAAGACAGAGAGGAGGGAGGGAAGAGGAGAGAGAGAGGAAGGGAAAGAGAGACAGACAGACAGAAACAGAGGCGAGAGGGAGAAGAGAGAGCACAAGAGAGACAGAGAGGAGAGAGAGACAGAGGAGAGAGGGAGGAGAGAGACAGAAACAGAGAAGAAGGAGAGACAGAGACAAAGAGGTGAGAGGGAGGAGGAGAGAGACAGGAGAGGGAGGAGAGAGAAAAACAGAGACAGAGGGGAGAGAGGAAGAGGAGAGAGGCAGGAGAGAAAGAGGGAGGGAAGGAGAGAGAGACAGAAACAGAGGAAAGAGAGAGGAGAGAGCAAGAGAGAAACAGAAAGGAGACAAAGACAAATGGGAGACACAGAGACAAAAAGGAGAGACAGAAACAGAGAGGAGAGAGAGAGAGAAAAGAGACAAAAAGGAGAGAGGGAAGAGGAGAGAGAGAGGAAACAGGAAGGGAGAGAGGCAGAGACAGAGAGACAAACAGGAGAAAGCGAGAGAGACAGAGACAAATAGAGGAGAGGAGAGACAAGGAGGACAGAGGAGAGAGGGAGGAGAGAGAGACAAAGAAGAGAGAGGGAGGAGGAGAGAGACAGAGGGGAGAGGAAGGAAAGAGAGAGAAGGAGGGAGAGAGGGAGGAAAGAAGGAAGGGAGAGAGAAAAAAAGAGAAGAGAAGAGAGAAAGAGAGGGGTGACGAGGGAGAAGGGAGAGAGAGAGACAGCAAGAGAGAGGAGAGAGCGAGGGAGTGTGGGAGTGTTATGGGGAGGAAGGAGTCACTTTTCCTGGGAAATGCCTCAAGTTTCAACAAGTACTCAAAACCTTGGTGAAGGACACGGCTACCTGAACGTCCCCCACCAGTACCTCAAACTCAATGCGACTGAAACCATGCTTGTCTTTTCCCCAGCCCTGCTCTTCCTCCTGACCTCACTCCTCAGGTCTATGGCAGACTTTTCGTGTTTGCACCCTTGGTGGGGTTCTCAATGCTCTCTCTAGTCCTGGCCTTTCTTACTGGAGCACTGTGATACAAAGGGAAATGAGGGCTGGATTTGGAGTCAACAGACCTGGGTTCCCAGCCTAGTTCTGCTCTTTCCTACCTTTTTGGTAAATCACGGGGGTTGGATTAGATTTCTAAGCCTCCTCCCAGCTCTAAATCCTATATCCTGTCACCCCCTCAAATTCCCCAACATCTAGCCCCAAACCACATTTGTTCCCCACCTCGGGTTATCAGTGAGACAAGGGTAAAGAGTGTTTTGGAAACCTTAAGGAGTTGTTTAAATGTAGGGAGAAATGAGTGATAAGGAAACTCCAACCCATTTAATAAAGTTTGCTAAAATTTAACAATTCCCATTCTTATCCAGTCCCTGGTTACCACCCTGCCTGTGGCAATAATATCTTAAAAGGTCTTTCTTCCAGCAGTTCCCATTTGTTTCTGGAATAAAGTTGGCCTCCTGTGCCTAGCATTCAAGACCCTCCACTCTCCACAGCTTTCTCCAATTACTTCCCTTCACACCTTCTGTGCTGCACTCAGACTCTGGGCATCCCCGTCCTGGTCCCCATTCCCATCCCCACCTCTACCCAGCCAACCTAAATGCTTGGTCTTGGAACTGGAGCATCCTCATTCCCAGAGACTTAGCTAGACACTACATTGCTTGCAGCAATTCAGTTAGAAGAGGGTGAAGAGAAGATCCCAGTAAGCAGTAACTTGACTGGTGGAGGCAGGATTGTAAGGTGTTCCTCCTGACTGTAGCAGCTAGGGAGGAAACCTGGTATAGCTTCCTGTAACTCCTCTAGCCAACTAGGTGCAAAATGCAGTTGTTTCCACACTACAGATGTAATTCCAGCACTATGAGGGCCCCCTAAATGCCATTATCCTGGGAACAAAGATATAATGGGTGCATACTAATTACACCTCAGCTCCTTGGCCTTCTTTTGTAGTCTTCCTTCCCATTTTTAAAGCTCCCCTGACCTCCCATAGTTGGTAATGACCTCTTCTTTCTGGACTTTAAATAGCACCATGTTCTTCCCCTCTTTAATGTACTTAGCCATAACGCATCGTTTTACACAACATTTGTATTGGGGTCTTTTGTGAGTTCTTAGACAGCCGCAGCTCAATTAGGCAGGACTCTAGCACCTGGCACAGAATTCAGCACATAAATGTTTGTTGAATGAATGAGTCAATCAGATTGGGGAATGAATGAAGAAGGTGGCCAATGAATGAATGAGGTGTCCAAATGTAGAGCACACACCACTCGGCCAGACTGGGAGGAAGAGGGAAATGGGATGAGCTGAGGAGGAAAGGGGTGAGTGTGTGTGTGTGTTGGTAAGCAAAATGGGTCCTTAGCACTTAGTTCAACAAGTGCCCTTGAAGAGTTTGGCTTTTGTTTTTGCTGAGTAATTCAGTGTATTTCATTGAGTCTTACTAAGTGCTAAGCCCCATGCCCAAACCCCATTAGGTGTAAAATCTATGTGGGTGTGGATTGGCAACTAAGGTGGGGCTAACTCTATGGAGGGCCTGAGGCTCTTAGACTACGTGGGTTTAAGTCTGCCTCTTTGTGAGGATTTTAGGTCATGTGGGTGAGTGGCATGTGTGATTCACCCCTGATGGTGACAAAGATATAAAAGCCAGAGGTTGGCCTCTTCTTCCTTGGAGCTTTTTGCCGCAGCAGTGGTAGCACGCGTGACTCTGGGCCAGCCCTTGTTCTGAGCTCCCGGGCTGAACCTAGATGTTGCTAACTATGAATCTGTATTGGGTCTGTCTGTTGATGTTTGTAATTTGTTCTGAAGTTCAGGGTGCTGGCTTTTCCCCCTGAACTAAGTGAATGATATTTGTGTGCTGAATTAAAGTAAGCTTGCCAACCCCTTAACCTTACTTTCATTATTAAGGCAGATCAAAAGAACCTGTGTTTTTGCGGTATGCTGGTAGCTTTCTGGGTGCTGGCTGTGGGTGGATCTTACACCCCCACAGAAGCTGCTAGCCAGATTGTTAAAACAGTGTGTGTGTGTGTGTGTGTGTGTGTGTGTGTGTGTGTGTGTGTGTGTGTATGTGTGTGTGACTGTGAGCTAAGAATGAAAGGAAAGGAAGAGTTGACCCATATTCTAGATATCAACCAAATCAGTTGTAAAGTTTATTTCCAGAAGTGGAGATCTGCCCAGCTCTTGGGCACTAGTCACTTCTTGCACTTGGGGCTGGCTATGCTGAGGGCAAGACCCAAGATAACCTTAATCCTCCCCGCCCTCAGCCAAATTCTCAATAACCAGTCTCCCCCTGCACTTCCTCTCCCTGGTCGTGCAAACCTGTCCTTTCCTAGGTCACCTCCTCCCCCTTTCCAGAAGGCCTTCTGGGTCTACCTCAAAATGGAACAAGGAACCTCAAAGGAGGTTCTGCACAAGCATCTCCTCTGTAGCTTAGGTAGCAAAAACTGGCCATCCAACCCTTGGCTTAAGGAGCTCCAGGGAAGGGGACACACCATCACTTCCTGAGGCTAACTCATCCCTCCTCTGAACAACTCCAATTGTTAGGAAGGCTTTCCTTACATCAAGCCTGAATTTGTCTGAAAGCTCCATCCATGGTGTCCTCTGCTGCAAAAGAGGATGGGTCTGAGCTCTTTTCTACTCATGGCCCTTCAAACTCCTGAACCCTATCATACTGGGGTCTTCTTTCATCCAGGCTAAATATGGCCAATTCTTTTAACTCTATGCTCTAATTCAAAGCCTTTCTGCCTCATCCTTAAGACTCTCCAGTTTATTGATGCCCTTCTAAAATATGGCACCCCAAACCAAACACGGGGCTTCAATTTCATGTTCGGCTGCTTATTTGCTATGTGACCTTGAACAAGGCATCTCCCCAGGCTGGATACTTGGTTTTCCTATCTGTCAAAGGGATAATAATCAGCAAGGGAGGTGGAGAAAGTCAAGTGAGAGAAAAGGGATGGAAAGATGTTTAGGAGAAAATATTTGAAATAACCAGTCTATGACTTTTCAGAAATGAACTTGTGCTAAACGGAGAAGTTGGCTGACATCACTGGCCTTTCCTACAAACTTAGGGGAAGGAAGGAAAGGAAGAGAGGCAACCCGAACCTCCTCCTGATGACCTGGTCCTTGGCTCCCTGACTGGGTGGGAAAGGGAGAGGCAGGAACTACAAGGATTATGGTCATCCTTCTGGAGAGGGGGAAGAGCATTTCAAAGTCACCCAGCTAGTAAACTGGAGGATAAGGCTATGAACCTAGTCTCCTGACTCCAGGACCAGCAGAGTTTTGCTATAGCATTACAGAATCAGGCAGATACCTGGTCAGCACAGAAGAATTAACTCCACCCTGCCTTCAGAGACACTTATCTAACCCTTGGACAGCAAGTAGCCTTTCCCAACACTGATGAAACAGCATGAGATATGACCAGAAGGTGGAAGTGAGAGGGTTGGATGGGGAAGACCATAGGAGGCCCCAGCAGGGATCTTCCCTTCCTGACTCCTTTGGTCCTTGCCCTGTAGGGCAAGGGGGTATACCACCTGACTTCTAGGAACCTGCCCAATTATCAGAATGCCACCCAAATTCTAGAATGGTGTCTGGATTCCACAAAATGTCAGCCTGAATTGTACACGATTCTCAACATTACAGAATATTACAATGATTCAAGAAAGGGCTGGAGAGAGAACAGAGGAAAATAAATAACATCATCCTATATGGCTGCCCCTCAGATCTGGGGTGGGGAGAGAGAAGTTCAAATGGGTGGAGGCTCAGGTCTGGGTCTTATCAGTATAACCCCTCAGCATTCAAAGTCAAGGCAGAGAGCCAACCAGAAGAATTACCACCTTCTTACCCATCACCAACCCCACAACACTCAGGTTCCTCTTGGTTTCTTGAACTTTTGCATCCACCACAACTCCAGCACTCTGGCCTCTTGCCAAGCTTCCTGAAACAGAACCTAACTATCCCTTCTTCTCCTCCTCCTCCTCCTCCTCTTCCACCACTGCAGTCAATGACTAAATGTCCCTCATGACGCTAAGCTATGAAAGATATACCTCTTCCCCAAATGGGAGAAATGATAGAAGGAGGTAGCAGGCATTACAGTCCCTGCGGCTCCTCCCAATGCTCTTTCAGCTGGGATGACCTCCCAGAAGGATCAACAGACAGTAATTTTCACAACTCTCTGGCTTAGGAGTGTCATCTCTGTCCTAGACTCGTGGGCTGCCCCCCCACACACACACAGTCTGCCAGTCACCCCTTCCAAAACATAAACACAGACAGACAGGTGTCAGCAAGCTTGCATCGCTGATTGGCCTGCGAAGTTCGGGCTAGCCTCCTCACACCCCATCACGCGGGGACTCTCCCGACAAGAATCCCTTCTGGAGATGCTTTCAGTCTTGGGAAATCGGAAATACTGAAGAAGGGGAAGCGACAGAAAGACAGGGGGGAGGCACACGCTAAGTTGGAGGGAGAGAAGCTCTAGGCAGGGCCACTAGGGAGAGGAGGTCCAGGGGAGAAGGGGAATGCACCTACCCATGTGCCCCCCCTAGAAAAGGGGTAATCGGGAAGGACTAGGGGACCCCCGGGGGGATACAAGGACGGAGCAGGGGGCTGGGGTCCTTACCGACCAGGTGCCAGGACTTTCGGGGCCCGTAGCCCCAGCAGCAGCCCCCGGAGTGGTCGGCCTTGTAGCCCACGAGGGGCGTGCACACGCCGTCGGCCAGCTGGCCCAGCAGCAGTAGGACGCCGGCGCCCCACGAGCTGTAGCCCTGCACCGAGTGCAGGTACAGCAGCAGGTACGTGAACCACATGGAGGCGCACAGGTCGTTCAGGAAGTGGCCCACGGCATAGCTGAGCCGAGTCACCAGCGGCAGCGCCGGCTCCGCCATGGGCTCAGCCCGCCCGCCCGCCACCAAGCTCGGCCCGGCAGGCGCGCCAGGCGCTGTCCAGGCGGAGTCCCGCGGCTCGGCCGCCCTCCCTCAGTAGGACCGCCCCTTTCCCGGTCTGATCGCCTTCGCCCGGCCTCGCTTTGGACTGGTCACTCTCCGAACCGGTCTCTCCAGACCGGCCCCTCTCCAAACAGGTCACTTCGGGGACTGTCAGTCCACGAATGGGCCTCGTGGCTCACACGGCCCCAGTCATCCGCTCCAGGGAGGAACCGGCTGGGCGCTGTACCCCTTCCCAGGGGGCGGGCTGGCTGTTCGGAGTGGAACCCTTGCCTTCCGCGGACACCCGTGGGAGGTACTCGTCTACACCCAGCCCGCCGACACCCTGCCTGCAGAGCCAGCCTCTACCCTGGCCCGAACGGAGGAGCCCAGTTTGCGATCTCGGAGCCAGCTGCCGGCTTCCTCGCCGATTCCACTTGTAGCAGCCCGGACCCGGGTCCTGGAGACTGAACTGTGCCTGCGGCCCAAGGCTCAGGGAGCACAGGGGGATTCCCAGCGATTGGCGGGCGCCTTGGCCAATAGGCGCCGGGTTCGGGAGCCGGCCGCCCGCCCAGGAGGTCAGGGGGCGGGACCTGACGAGGTTAGCCCCGCCCTCAGACTCCTCCCCAGCCCCAGCTGGGTCCCAGAACCCTGCGTCGCTGGTGTAGAGGTGGGTTGGTTTGGGTTGGGGCCGACGCTGGAGATGCCATCCTCCGTCCGGGGCTGTGAGGAGGGAACTCCGCTGCTGACTCAGCCACGCCCAGGCTCGCGCCGGGCTGCTTTATTGGGACCGCGCGGTTAGCTGGTACCTCTCCAAGCTCACTGGCTTTTCCAGGGCCTCGGGGCATTAGCGGTGCAGACCGCGCCCCGGCCTCCCTCCGCTCTCTGACCCCTCCTCCTCATCCCTCTCCCCTTTCCGCTTCTATCCTACCTCCCGTCCTTCTCTTTCCCTAACCCCTCCTCCTCCTGTCCCCACCTCCCGTCCTTTCCTCCTCTTTCCTCTCCTTCCTCTCCCCCCACCTCCGCGGGGGCAGCCCTCTGGGAAGCACAGGAGGGATGCGTGGACTGACGCCCAAGTACAAGAGGAGCCAGGGTCAGCCTCAGACCCGACCCCCCCAGACTCTGGAGCAGACAGCGCTTCTACGAAGGACGCGCACCTGGAAACGCGACGAGACACTGAAACAAACAAATGCATTCACTCCACAACCACATATTTATTAAACGCTCTCCAACAAGCATTGGCTTTGTGCAAAGCACACCCTCCACCCCACGCAGGACCCTCACACTATATCTTTGTGCCCTAGCACCTAGAATCGCGCGGGGATCCCAGTGGGCGCTTACATTGTTAACCTCGTTCAGTTGAGCTGGCATCTTTAAACCTCTCCCTGTCTCTTTAGGAATGGCGTAGGAGTGATTGACCAAGAAGGGAGTGTGGGGCCGAAGCTCCTGGCGAGGGTGGGGACTAGAGATGGGAGACTATTTCTGGGAGGGAAAAGAAAGGCCAGTTCGATCAGGAAGGACCCTGGAAGGGACCTTTGCTTTCCTAATCGTGTTGTTTCTGATCCACAATCACCGGACATACAAGCATTTATTAAGAACTTGGTACCTACCCCAATACCCCTAGCAGAGACTGTATTTTTTAAAACCTGGAATTATGCTGTGCAAATCGAATGGGATCTCCACGTCCCATGGCCACGACTTTGTGATTACTAAGGGAGAGAACTCGAGGGTCAGAAATCAGAAGTCGAATCTCTCAGTACTAGAAGGAATCTCAGATTTTCCAGTGGAACAGTAACTGAACAAGATTCCATTTTTACAGTATTCCCAACTCACTCTGCCACTACTTGAAGCTCTGAAGTAGGGGAAACACACTACCTCCTGAACTAAACAACCTCTCACCCTTAGCAACTCTAGCTGAGTTCTGATCCAGACGCTGGCTGTGTGAACCTGGGCAAGCCACTGCACCTCCATCTGTCTCATTTCCCTGATCTGTAAAACAGGGATGATAATAGCACCTCTCAGGGACGTTCGGAGGATCAAGTGAAATAATACTTGTAGCATGCTTAGCCCAGTGCCTGCAACATAGTAGGTGCATAATAAATGCTGGTCCCTTGGCTCCCTCCCCTTCCATCTTGAGTTGGCCTCTCTTCAACTTGCAACCATTGTTCTTAGTTGTATCTTCTGGGTACAAATGCAACCTCTTCAATGAGACTGACCTTGGAATACTTGAAGGCAGCTATGTGTGTGATACAAATTTACGAATCAAAGAATTAAAAACAGAGGCGTCTCAAGGTGAAAGTAGAAAGGAAAATTTATTGCCATCCCACTGGAAAGGGCAACTCCAGGCACCTCTCAGTGTTAGAGTGCATTGGACACAGAGAATTGGGGTGTTTATATAGGTCCCTAACCGCAATTCCCCCTCCCAACCTCCTTCCTCTCAGCTTGAGGATGTAAGCTTTGAGGGTACAATCTGGACAGGATAAATCTATGCCAGGGACAATGGCAAAGAACAAAGTTTTAATTATTTTTGGCGAGCAAGTGATGGACATAACCTTCCCACCATTCTTATCCCATTCTCTCATCAATCTGAAATGATAAATCTATCTTAATGACAATGACAAGTAACAAATGGTTATCTGTGACAGTCAGAAGCCAGTTGTTGGTTACCTCATCTTCACCCCTGTGGCAGACTAGCCTTTCCTGCCATCCTTGCTTCTGCAAAGGATGCCTCCCATCACCCTTACATCTGTGACGGATATCCCCCAGCACCCTTACATTTTGTCTCCCATCATTCTTATACCTAACTGGTCTTGCACGTCTACATTGCATCTGGCTTTCTGGCTTTTCAACCATTCTTCTCTCAAGCCAAGGGTCCCTTATCCTGGGGTCAATACACAGGAGGTGAGTATCCTGTGTCCTATCCTTATTCCTACGGTCCTACGGTCACTAACTTGTCTTCCCACAGTCACTAACTTGTCTTACAGAAAAACTTAAGTAGAAAGCTGAAGTTTAGATTTCATGAGAGGCCTTACTATCTTACTTATTCCTATTTATTCAACTTGTCCTTTTTATGAGAGGTCTTCACTCATTCCACACAACTATTATATCTATTCCTTCTCTCTTCTCCAAACTATTCCCCAGTTCCTCAGCTGATCTTATGTCCTATATGGCCTTTCACTAGCCTGGTTGGCATCCGCTGGGTGCTTTCCAGCTTTTGAATGTCTTTCCTAAAATATAATGCTTATATACTAATGTTCATATATGACAGGATACTGCCCTTTTCCAGCCCATCTTAAGATCATAGATTCTGAGCTGGAAGGGCCCCTAGAGGTCATTTAATCCTACCTTCTCATTTTACAGGCTAGGAAAATGAAGTCCAGAAAATCATGTGATTGCCCGAGGTAACAGAGGCAATGAGTGGCAAAGCTGAGATCCAAATCTGGGACCTCTGACTCCACATCATGCCTTCGTCCTGCTGCTCTAGTCCTGGGCATGATCTGCAACAGAAAATGATAGGAATTTGCCAAAGGTCACTCAGTGAGGAGTTAGGAACATGACTCAGCTCTAACCTTTTAATAACGAATCCATTGAGGAGCATTTATTATGTGCTTACTATGTTCGGGGCACTAAAACTAAAGCCTCTGTTTATTATCTGTAACATGAAAGTAATCATTCCTGATCCTCCTTCTTCCCTCCTAGATCATGTGGTGAAGATAAGATATGACCGGTCCAGAGAAGACTTTGGAAAGTAGAAAGGGAGAGAAGCTTGGGTATCAAGAACTGAGGGGTGAAATTTAACCATAACTGGACCTTAAAATATAGGCAGAGCTAGAAGGAAATTTAGAACATAGACCACACAATGTCAGAGCTGGGGTGTATCTTAGAACATAAAATATTGGAGATGGAAGGGACCATCTATCTAGTAATGAGAAAGCTGGAGTACAAAAAGGGTAAGTGGCCTCCCCCAGGTCAGTGGGAGTGCCAGAAGTAGAAGCTAGGTATTCTGGTCTTCACAGGGACAAGCAGATGTGGGTGCAGAGGAAGGAAGAAACTGGGGACACTGAAGATGTTTGATATTCTAAATATCCCTCCCTATTGGCTCGTTCCTTTTCCCATCTCTGCCTGAGGCTGGCTGGGTAGCTGGGTTCTTTCCTGACACCTGATCTCAGTAGCTTCCCATAGAAGATCAAATATCCCATAGACTCTTCCTACCAATCTTTCCCCTGCTCCCCACCTCCACTGCTGCCACCCCCACTCCTCAGATCTTAGCTACAAGTTCTCTCGATCTTCCCGGCCCCTCAGACCCAAATCCTACTGGAGTAAGAGGTTGCCCGGATCAGATGGAAATTGCCTTAAATCTGAGGAATTGCTTCAGGGAATGGGTTGGAGTCTGATTGTAGGGGTGGAGAGTGTACCAGAGACCCCGATGAAAGCCTGTCTTGTACCCGACTTCCAGGAGACAGGAAACTTCAAGAGTTTCGTAAAGTCAAATCAAAAGATAGTTGCCGTCCCCCCTCTTTTGTGCCCAGTGGTCTGGTTCTGTTAGGACCTTTCTGAAGGCACTTGGATGCCAAGGTCACCCTCTTGGGATGGAATGGAGTCATGCTCAAAGGCACACAGGGGTGCGTGGTCACACAAACACGTACATGTAGACCCTCCAAGAGAGACATTCAGTCGCTGAGGCAGATACACGTGGACTTCTGCCACCAAAGCCAGTATTTAGAAAACAAATCTCTGCTCCATTTATCTCCTCCCTTTGAGGGTTTTACACACATACCGTATATTCTGAACTGGGGTGGATAAGGTGTTGGACCTGGAGTCGGGAAGATCGACTCCAGCCTCAGACACTTGTTAGTCGTATGACCATAGACAAGACACTGAGTCACTGTCAGCCCCAGTTTCATCATCTCTAAAATGGAGCTAATAAAAGCACCTATCTCGTAGGGTTGTCATGAGGCTCCAATGAGATCATGCATGGAAACACTTTGTAAACCTTAAGAGCTACATAAATGCTAATTTTTTATTATCATTATTGTCATCACTTCAGTCTGCTGGACCTGAAGGGACATAGAACTGAGAACATTCGAGCTAGAAGAGGGACCTAGAACATAGAATCTTCTAAGACTATGGTACGTTTTGCATGCATCAGGATCTGAGTATGTCTCTGTATGTGTCCCTGACTATGTCTCCTCAAGTATCTGTGTGCTGGTCCTTGCATGGCAGTGCATCCCTGTGTATCCCGGGTTGGCCGTGTCCGTGAGCATGACTCCATCCCCCACTGGGAGACTGGCCCTAGCATCCCAGCTGTCCACAAGGCTTCAGGTTGGGAGCAGAATTGGTAAAAGGAGTGGATAGAGTACCTGGCCTGGAATCAGGAATACCTGTGTTCCCAGCCTGCCTTAGACACTTAGGAGCTACTCTGGACAAATCACTTAACTTTTCCAGGCCTCTCTTTCTTCATCCATAAAATCAGAGGATTGGAATTAATGACTTCTATGATTTGTCATTAACCACAGAAAGGTCTCTGTGGGAGATATAGGAGAAGAAACCCTGCCCTTGCCAGCCTGGTTGAGAAACATTTGGAGAACAAAGGCTATCCCAAGGCCAGCTGTAGTCTGTGCAGGCTCATTGAGACAGATTGGGCTAGAGGAGCTACGCAGGGAGATTTCTGGTAGCTAAGTAGTACAGTGGCTGGAGCAACAGGACTAGAGTGAAGAATACCTGACTTCAAATTCAACCTCAGACACTTACTAAGGTCTTTTCAGTTTCTCACTTTGAGCAGGCCTCTTTAAGAAGTTAGTCCAAAGATGGCCCCTTTAATCAAAACTCAAAAAAAAAAAATCAAACTGGGAGGGTACCATTAGAGATGGCCCAGGATACATTGCAAGACCCTGGCACTTTCAGGCTAAGGTCTTTTCAGGTTCTCACTTTATTTTGATGGCTGGTGAATATCAGGCCACTGGACCTAGATGGCGCTGGAGGAGAAAGTGAGGCTGGTGACCTTGCACAGCCCTCCCTCCCTCAAATCAAAGTCAACTGCAAGTCATGTCGTCATTTCCCTGATGTCATGGTCCTCTTTCAGAACGAAGGACAAACACAACAACCAGATACTTACTAATTGTGTGACCTTGGGCAAGTCACAAAAAACTCTGTTTGCTTCAATTTCTTCATCTGTAAAATGAGGATAATAATAGCACCTACCTCCCAGGGTTGCTGTGAGCATCAAATGAGAGGCTAATTGTAAAACACTCAGCTCAGTGTTTGGCACATAATAGGTGCAATATAAACATAAGCTAAAAAGCAGTTGAGATTTTGTTGAGGAAAGGAGATGAGATTTTGAAGAGGGGGTAGGAGCTATGATCTCAGAAATGTGCCTAGCTGGAAAGTCTAGTATATAAAGGTCAAGGACTTCATTGGATGGTAGGGTAAGATCAGGAGGCTCCACTGGCTGAATTGGAACAATCAAATGGGGAGGGAATCAGGCAATCAAAAGACTTAAGCTAAAGCTTAGCCTTAAATTGATGTCAGAAAAAGTCCCTGGTTCTGTCCTCTACTGCTCAGCCCAGGCCTCTGTCCTTGGCAGCCCCCAGAAGTAGTTGAGAATGAGAGGCATGCTTCTTCTTAGGTCAGGTGAGATGCAATCTACCCTGTGTGAGTCTCACCTAGGGATTTCTCTGACCCTCCAATGGCCTGCTTCTACTCCCATCCCAGACCCTTCTGGAGGAACCAGGATGCCAGGATTATTCTCCTACCATCAGATCCTGTTTGAGTTCCGGAATCTGTAGAACTCTGTCACCTCTGCTCCATCCATCCCTCCCACTTTGGGGCTTCACACACATGGATTTTGAAACCTTTCAACCTCAGTCTGTTGGGCCTGAAGGACATAGAACAGGACATGTCTGAGATAGAAGGGATCTTAGAACACAGAACGCACCTGATGTGAATGGGAAAGAGAGATCTACTGTCTCCCTGGGGCAATCCAGAGAGCCGCCTAAGAAGACTTCACAGACCAGATGACTACTACCCACTTTTGGTGATTCATAAGGACACAAATGATACTGCCAGAACTGGATTCAATTTAGCAAACATTTATGAAGTGCCCACACTACGAAGGAAATGCTCCCTGCCTCAAGGAACTTACGTTTTTTCCTAGGGGTGGGGAGGAGAATTAAACTTACACTGACCACCTCCTGATAAAGCAATGATAGCCTCAGTGCAGACCAAGACAAATGCTTTTATGGATATGACCAATTCAGGAATTCGATTTACTTGACTATATGTGTTTGTAACAGGACTTTTATTTTTCTCACTTTCTGAATTGATGGCAGGGGGGAAGTGGGAGAGAATTTGTATCAAAAAATAAAATAAAAATTAATTTAAAAAAAGAGTAAAAGCATCTTATAGGACTTTGGCCCTGTACTATGCTTTGAAGGAAGCTTTAAGAACACAATGAGGCAGAGGTAGATGGAGGTAGTGGATTCCAGATAAGGGGAACACTTTGCAAAGGCATGGAGGTAAGAGATGGAGTATTATGCGTGGGGAAAGAATTCAGAAAGTATTGCCAAGAATTAAGAAGTCTTAGAAAAGCCAAAATGGTGGGGTAGAGGAAGCTTTATAGCAGACTCTCCCAACATTCCCCTCCAAACAACTTTAAAATATCACCTCAAATCAAACTCTGGCACAGCTAGCAAAAGGTTGGGTTGAAACCTTTTTCCAACCCAAGACAACTTAGGATGTCAAAAGGAGAGAGGTCTGTGACACTGGAGTGGGGGCTGGTCAGGAGCATACTTGGCAGCAACACTAGCTCTAAGTCTTGGGGGCAGCTGTAGCAGCAGCAGTGGTGGCAGCAGCTTGTAGAGCTCTCAGCCTAGAGACACAGCAAGGGGATTAGACAGCAGGTCAGAAAGAGACTACAAGGGATCCTCATACTAGCGCTGGCGCAGGACCAGGTGCTGTTTAGTTACTATATTACCTGTATGCAGTTGCAAGGTGGAAAGGAATGCTTACAGTCACAAGGGAGCAGGGGCCCTGGGGAGCAATAGCATTTTTGGCTGCAAGGGATCAGAGTCCTTTCTTAGGTAAAGACCAGAGTATAGACCAGGACAGCAGTAACCACACCTCTTACTGGATCACACCACTTTGGAAGCACCAAAGACTTATGGACCCCCAGAACTAGATGTGAAAACAGCCTGGGGTGGGGGGAGGTGGGGAGGAAGGAGAAGAAAGCCTGAAACTTGGATCAGCATCCCCCCCCCCCCCAGGGTGAGCAAAGCCCAACTTCAACATAAAGTTCAAAGTCAAGAAATAGGCTGTAAATACACACAAATAACAACCAAAAAAGAACCTCACCATTAAAAGGTACTATGGTAACAGGGAAGAGCAAGACACAAACTCAGAAGAAGATAACGATGTGAAAACATCTATAAGCAAAGTCTCGAAGAAAAATTCAAATTGGAATAAGCCCAGCAAAAATTCCTAAAAGAGGTTAAAGAAAGAGAAAAAAAGATTTTAAAAATCAAATAACAATGGTAAAAGAAAAATTGGGAAAGAAATGAAAGCAGTGCAAGAAAATTATTTTTAAAAAAAGACAATTGATAAATAAGACACAAAAAAAGGAGGAAAGAAAATTGTCTTAGGAAAGAGTTTGGCAACCTGTATTTTAATCAATGCTGCTGATTCAAGTCTAGGAGTTAAAAAGAGAAGGGCAAAATTGGAAAGGGAAGAGCTAGTTAAGCAAATTATGTCTGAGAAGAGGTTTTGAATTTTTTGACCATGGCTAAAAGGAAAATAAGAATGATAAGCTTTTCGCCAGGAATGGAGTACACCTAACAAGAGCTAGTGAAGATATATTTGCCTGGAGTCTTACTTTAAACTGAAAAAGAAGGGGAAGAGGAAAAAACTGCTTACATATGTCTATCAAACTAGTTACCATAGAAAGTCACTAGCTACAAAAATGTAGAGACATCCTAAAATCCACAGAAGATAATATTCAAGAAAGGAGTCTGCAATAAAACTCATGGTCTCAGATGTTTATACTAAATGCACTGAGTTTGAGAAATAAGCAGGTGAGCTAAAACTAAAACAACTTATCTGTGCATAAGGATTCCTGTGGGCTACGTATTGACTTAACTTTAAAATGTAACATTATCTATGTTTTATTGTATTTCATTTAGTGTTGTTAAATATTTCCTGATTAGATGTAATCTGGTTCCTAGATATTAGGGGGCATTGGGGGATGTTGGGGGCCTGAGGGCTTCATGTTTGACAGCTCTGAACTAGAAGATCCTTGTACAAGGAAGCAAAGTGGATCTCACTGGGTTCTCTGAGATTTGAGAAGGGACCCCTGAATGGAATACAACTCTCAAAAGGTATGTTTTCTTCAAAAAGAATAGAATAGTTAGAAGGGGATAATAAGGATTATATATTAAGAAGACATAGTCTTGTGAAAATCAGTCAATAAATAAAAGTTTATTAAGTGCCTACTAGGTGCCAAGCACAGTGGTAGGTACTGGGGTTACAAAAAGAGGCAAAAGCCAGCCCCTGTTCTCGAGAAACTTCCAATCTAATGGGGGAGAGAATATGCAAACAAATATATACAAAGCAAGCTATATACAAGATAAATAGGACATAATTAACAGAGGGAAGACACTGGAATTGAAGGGTTGAGAAAGGCTTCCTATAAAATATGAGGGTTTTTCGGGGATTTAGCCAGAGAGGTCAGTAGGTGGAATGTAGGCGGGAGAGCATTTCAGGCATGAAGGACAGCCAGAGAAAATGCCTGGAGCTCAGATATGGAAATGTTTTGTTCATGGAACAGATAGGAGACTAGGTATCACTGGTCCAAAGAGGCTCAGGTTAAGGAATGAGGTACAAGATTGATGAGGTAAGGGGACCTAGGTTATGCAAGACTGAAGCAAAGAAAGCAGGGATAGCAATCATGATCTCAGACAAAGGAAAAACAAAAATAGATCTAATTAAAAGAGATAAGGAAGGAAACTATGTCTTGCTGAAAGAGTCCATAAACAATGAGGTCATACCAATACTAAACATTTATGCACCAAATGGTATAGCATTTAAATTTTTGAAGGAAAAGTTGAATGAGTTATAGGAGGAAATAGATAATAAAACTATACTAGTGGGGGACCTCAATGTTCCCCTCTCAGAATTAGATAAATCTCAAAAAAAAAAAAACAAGGAAGAAGTTAAAGAGATGAATAAAATTCTGGAAAAGTTAGGTGTGATAGATCTCTGGAGAAAACTGAATAGGAAAAGAAAGGAATATATCTTTTTTCTCAGCAGTACATGGCACCTACACAAAAACTGACCACACATTGGGACATAAAAATCTCACAACCAAATGCAGAAAAACAGGAATAGTAAATGCAGCCTTCTCAGATCATAATGCAATAAAAGTTACATTCAATAATGAACAATGAAAAGAGATTAAAAATTAATTGGAAATTAAATAATCCAATCCTAAAAAATAAGTGGGTCAAAGAACAAATCATAGAAACAATTGACAATTTCATTAAAGAAAATGACAACAATGAGACAACATACTGAAATTTATGGGATGCAGCCAAAGCAGTACTTAGGGGAAAATTTATATCTAATTGCTTATAGTAATAAAATACAGAAAAAGTAGATCAATGACTTAGGAATGCAAATTAAAGAAAAGAAAAGAAAAGAAAAAGAACAGATTAAAAATCCCCAATTAAACACCAAACTGAAAATCTCGAAAATCAAAGAAGAGATTAATACAATTGAAAGTAAGAAAACCACTGAAACAATAAATAAAACTAGAAGCTGGTTTTACAGGAAAAAAAAACAATAAAATGGACAAACCATTGGTTAATTTGATTACAAAAAGGAAAGAAGACAACCAAATTATTTGTATCAAAAATGAAAGGAGCAAATTCACCACTAGTGAAGAGAAAATTAAAACAATTGTCAGGAGCTATTTTGCCCAATTATATGCCAATAAATTTGACAATCTAAATGAAATGGATAAATATCTACAAAAATACAAGTTACCCAGATTAACCGAAGAAGAAATAAAATACTTAAATAACCCAATCTTAGAAAAATAAATTGAGTAAGCCATTAATGAACTTCCTAAGAAAAAATCCCCAGGACCAGGTGGATTCACAAGGGAACTCTACCAAACATTTAGAGAACAGTTAATCCCAATACTATATAAACTATCTGAAAAAACAGGTGAAGGAGTCCTACCAAATTCTTTTTACATCACAAATATGGTGCTGATACCTACACCAGGAAGACCCAAAACAGAGAAAGAAAATTATAGACCAATTTCCCTAAAGAATGTTGATGCAAAAAAATTTAAATAAAACACTAAGAAAGAAATTATAGCAATATATCACAGGGATCGTACACTATGGCCAGGTGAGATTTTTATGAGGAATGCAGGGCTGGTTCAATATAAGGAAAAATATCAGCATAATTGACCATGTAAATAACAAAACCAATGGAAATCATATGATTATCTCAAGAGATGCAGAAAAAGCCTTTGGCAAAATATTGCACCCATCCCTATTAAAAACACTAGAGAACATAGGAATAAATGGATCTTACCTTAAAATGATAATATATGTTTGTTTAAAACCATCAGCAAGTATTGTTTGTAATGAGCATAAGTGAGAAGCCTTCCCAATACAATCAGGGGAGAAGCAAGGATGCTGTTATCATCTCTCTATTATTTAATATTATACTAGAAATGTTAGCTAAAGCAATGAGAAGAAAAAAATTAAAGGAATTAGAATAGGCAACGAGGAAACAAACCTATCACTCTTTGCAGATGAAATGATGGGACTTAGGGAATCCTAGAGAATCAACTAAAAGACTATGTGAAATTATTAATAACTTTAACAAAGTTGTAGGATACAAAATAAGCCCACATAAATCGTCATCATTTCTATAAGTTACCAATAAAGTCCAGCAGTAAGAGATAGAAAGAGAAACTACATTTAAAATAACTGTAGACAACATAAAACACTTGGGAGTCTACCTGCCAAGATAAACCCAGGAACTATATGAACATAATTACAAAACACTTTTCACTCAAATAAAGTCAGATCTAAACAATTGGAAAAATATCAATTGCTCATACCTTGGTTGAGCCAATATAATAAAAATGACAATTCTACCTAAATTAATCTTTTTATTTAGTGGCATACTAATCAAACTACCAAAAATTTTTTTTACAGAGTTAGAAGAAATAATAACAAAATTTGTCTGGAAGAACAAAAGCTCAAGGGAATCAATGAAAAAAATATGAAAGAAGGTGGTCTAGCCATACCTGATCTCAAACTGTATTATAAAGCAGTAATTATCAAAACAATCTGGTACTAGCTAAGAAACAGAGTGGTAGATCAGCAGAATAGATTAGATACAAATTACCTTGTAGTAAATGACCATTATAATCTAGTATATAATAAACCCAAAGATCCAAGCTTTTGGAACAAAAACCTCATTATTTGACAAAAACCACTGGGAAAAATTGGAAATGGCCATATGGAAAACAGTATGGCAGAAACTAGGATATCTCACATTGTATACCAAAATAAGGTCAAAGTGGCTATATATTTACACATAAGAGTTGATGCCATAAGTAAATTCAGAGAGCATGAAATAGTTTAGCTGTCAGATTTATGGATAAGGGAAGAATTTAATACCCAAGAAGATACAGAGAACATTACAAAATGTAAAACAGATAATTTTATTTATATAAAATTAAAAAGTTTTTGCACAAACAAAACTAATGCAACTAAAATTATGAAGAAAGCAGAAAACTGGGGGAAATTTTTGTACTAAATATCTCTGATAAAGGCCTCATTTCTCACATATGTTGAGAATTGAATCAAATTTATAAAGATATAAGTCATTCTCCAATGGATAAATGGACAAAGGGTATGAACAGGCAGTTTTCAGACAAAGAAATCAAAGCTATCTATGGTCATATGAAAAAATGCTCTAAATCACTATTGAGTAGAGAAATGCAACTTAAAACAACAATACCTCACACCTATCAGATTAGCTAATATGACAAAAAAGGAAAATGTTGGATGTTGGAGGGGATGTGAGAAAACTGGGACATTAATGCATTGTTGGTGGAGTTGTTAACCAATTCAACCCTTCTGGAGAGCAATGTGGGATTATGCCTGAAGGGCTATAAAACTATGCATATCCTTTGATCCAGCAATATCAGTGCTAAATCTATATCCCAAAGACATCAAAAAAAAAGGAAAAAGGACCTATTTGTACAAAAATATTTATAGCAGCTCTTTCTGCAGTGGCTAAGGATTGGAAATCAAAGGGATGCCTATCAACTGGGGAATGGCTAAACAAGCTGTGGTATGTGATTGTAATGGAATACTATTGTGCTATAAGAAATGACAAGCAGGATGATTTCAGAAAAACCTGTAAAAACTTACATGAACTGATGCATAGTGAAGTGAACAGAACCAGGAGAATGTTGTACACAGTAACATCATTGTCATTTGATAAAGAATTGTGAATGATTTAGCTATTCTCAGCAATGTAATGGTCCAAGACTATCCCAAGGGACTAATGATGCAGCATACTTGTCCGCTTCCAGAGAAAGAAATGATGTTGTCTGACTACAGACTGAAACATGTTATTTTTCACTTTCTTTCATTTTTTTTATTCAAGTTTTCTTGTACAAAATGACTAGTATAGAAATGTTTTACATAATTGCACATGTATAACCTATATCATATTGCTTACCGTCTCAGGGAGGGGAGAGGGGAAGAAGGGAGGGAGGAATAGAATTTGGAACTCAAAACTTTAAATAAAAATTTTTTTTTAAATATCGTTGAAAAAAGAAGTCATGTTGTCATTGGAAGTAGGAAATATATGAGAATTTTGAGAAAAAAAGATCACAGCTTTAGCACCAAGGTACCATATCATAGTGATGGGAGACTTTGATAATTTAAAATCTTCTAGAGCACCTTATCTGCCAAAGACTAAACTAAACACAAGCCAGAAAAGTGTCTTGGTCGCCTTAACAACTTTGTCCTTCAAAAGGTGGAGAAAGGAACAGGGAAAAGGATATTCTGGACCTGCTTGATCCTGAATGACAAGGATGAACTGACTTTTGAAGTGAAAATGATAGGAACCCGAGGTGGAAAGAGCTGAGCCCACCCCATCTTGCAATAAGTGAAACAGGAAAGTTAGAGATAATCAGAAAAGTAGCTAAGATTTTTGGAGAGTAGATTTCAAAGGGTTCAAAGGATTGATAGGGTCTCATGGCCCAAAATTCTGTAAGAGAACTTTGAAGAATGAAATTCTGAGGATGAAAAGGGAAACATTATTTCTAATAAAGTAGCAAAATGTGTGAGTTGTTGAAATAGACCAATGCAGATTTACAGGGAACTCATCAGCCAACCTAATTTTTTTTTCCTCCAAAGTATACAAGACAGAATGAAGGTCTGGTAATAGAGCACGAAGACAAAAGCATGTCATGGTTATTTCAGAATAGGGTCAGGAGTGTTGAGGCTAAGAATGAGCTGACGTTGACAAAGAATGGTAAGGACAAAAACTGTTCTCTGAGTTATCTTGGAGGAAAGGGGTAGGTCTAGAAGCATTGCCCACGGCTCAGAATGGACCACAGAGAGAAGACAGAACTGCTCAAGTCTTGTTTTAGTTTTCTCCCTTCAAGGATGATAGCCTTTGGATTAGAAAAGACAGAGTGAAATCAACTAACAGGGAGCTAACAACTAAATTAGAGCCATTTGCTGCAGCAATTTTTTAATAATACATTTTAATTAATCTTTTTTATTTTTTACTTCTTAAATTTCCCCCATATCCCTCCCTCTTTTCTCTCCCAGAAAAATATCTCTTCTAATAAAGAGGTTTTTTTAAAAGAAAAAAGAGAGGATAAAAAAATATAGCAAAGCTAATCAACACATTGGGAAAAAAAAAAAAAACAAAAAACAACCTAACATTAAATGCAATGTTCCACACCCATTGACCCCCATCCCTGCAAAGGAGTGGGGAGATTTTCTCTCATTTGGTCTTTCTGGGGACTGGAGCTTGTTCATTGTAATTTTGCAATACTTTTTATATATCTTGTTTTGTAGACTTTGTTCTTTCAGTTTGCATTGTATCACTGTAGCAATTTGAATGGGATTTATTTGTGTGAGTTGAAGGAGTTTTAAAATGAGGAAACTTAATCTCTCCTACCTTTTTCATTTTTTAAAAAAAAACTTTCTTTTTTTAATTTTAAATTAATTAATTTATTTTTAGTTTACAACACTCAGTTCCACAAGCTTCTGAGTTCCTTTTTTAGTTTTTACATTTGGTAGCAAAATGTGATAAACCAATGTCTACAGGGAGGGAAGGGGAGGGGGGTAAAGGAGAAAATCCATACCCAAGGCATGTATGTTCTAATGAGATTTATTTATTTATTTATTTATTTTTACAACTCACTAGATAAGAGAAGGATGTATTGGTCTTTCAAGTCTGCATTCAGATTGGAGGCATGATGTACTAGCTCCAAAGATGGCTTCCTAGACTTCTCCATTTGTAAAGGAAAAAATCCCATCTTTGATTTATGTTAGGAATGTTCTCTAGCTCTGATTCAGGGCCTCCAGGGTGATTACTGGAGGAGAAACAAGATGTTATCTGTTGCCTCTGCTCTAAGATCTATTTTCAGGACAAAAGCAAAAGGGGAAAGAAGGTCTGAGTGATTCTGTGTCTAACTTTGGATTTGTTCTCATAGAGATAGGAGCCTGTCCTTCGTGGCCTTAGTAGGACTTCTAAGAAACTATCTCCTATGGTTAAGAGCTCCTACAAAGAACAAAAGTTTGTTTCTAGCTTGAATTTCTGATTCTTGTAGGGGATTGGAGGTGTTTGACTGAGAAGGAGAAACAGCTTCTCTCTCTTCTTTCCTCTCCCCCCCATCCCCTCTCTCCTCACCCTCACTCGGGTGGAACCACTCTCTCCCAGCCTTTCCCGGCAGGCATCCCAGTGGACTAGACTTTTCTTCTTGGTCAACAACTTCACAGTCTTCCTCTGGGAATGGACTTCATTAAACCTGCCTCTGAAGGGATGATGGAAGGAAAATTGCCTGAGGGTGCTTCCTTAGATCTGGTTAACTCCTGCTCACTTACCAAGCCTTCTCTCTCCAGAAAAACTGTTGGCTCTTTCTCTTTAGAATGCTTTGGAATCTAGACTGCAAAGAGGCACTTGGTCTCGTCTCCGCTTTGGGGAAGCTATAATAATAAGTATCAATGTTGTTATAGTTCAGGTGGAGCCCCGACCTGGTAGGCTCAGTTATGGTCTTTTTGCGGGGTTTCACCCGTGGGCAGCAGCAGCGGCATGTGCCCAACACACAGGTCTCACAGTCTCATTCTCTCTCGGGTCACTCAGAAGAGTTGTGCTCCTGCAATTCCTCGGAGTTCTTGAATGGATGAATAAATGAAAAAGGCAACTATTAATCACTTATGGTGTACCTGTCACTGTGCTAAGACTAAAGATAACAAATACAAACAAGCAAGACAGTGCTTGTCCTCAAGGAGCTTATAATCTAATAGGGAAAGGCAATAATACATAAAGGGAGACTAGAGTCTGAAGCAGCGTGGGTGGGTGGGGGGAGATCAGGTTACCTTGAAGGCAGTGTAGTTTTGGGAATAGCCAGGAAGGATTGAAATGTAACCTCAGAATGAACTAAGGCTGTCAAGGAATGCTGAGGATTCCAAAAGAATGCCTATACTTTCAGCTATATTGGAGGAAGGAAAAAGCTCAAATAAGATATAGGACCATTGCTTACTGCTCAGGGTGGGCCACAGACAAAAGACCAAATTACTCTGTGATGAGGGCTGCTACATGGCACAATGCATAGAGAGCTGAGCCTAGAGTTAGGAAGACATACCATCTCGAGCTCAAATCTGGCCTGACTAGCTGTGTGACTCTGGGCAAGTCACTTAACCCTGTTTGCCTCAATTTCCTCATCTGTAAAATGAGCTGGAGAAGGAAATGGCAAATCACTTGTCGACCTGAAATAATACTACTGAAGAGGTTATTGGTAGGGAACCATAGGTTTCTAGGGGTGCTCGTGACCCCAAAATACCAACACGCCGGGTCCTGCCGAAAGAATTCAACACAAGCCTTCTCAGCCAAGGGAAAAGACAAAGTTTATCAGAGATTCACCGTAATGGGTTGTCTTAAGAAATGCCACCCTTTGTGACTCCTGTTTCCACAAGCGGGCCAGATTCAACCTACTGAATTAGATTGAATCTGAGTGCCTTCATGGAGGCAAGATGGAGATTATGTACACAAAGACTATAGGAGGGATTAAGGGGTGGTCTGGGGTGACTAGAGGAGGGCTTTAGGGACGGTCCTGAGGAGGAGTCCAAGGAAGGCCAGATAAGGTCAGAGTCCAAGAACCAAGAGAATGGAATTAAGGGTTGGAAGTAGCTGAAAGGCATGGATATTGATAATCTCAGGGTTGGGAAGTAACTGAAGGCATGCATATCTATAGTAACGATAGAGGGCAAGGTTTAGGTAGAGATTTGGGCCTAATGATAATATGAGGCTTGTGGCATTAGGGGAAGGCCAGATCTAGTTGGAAGATTCAAGGACAGTTCAAGGGGGCTCCCAGAGACTGTATTCCAGATTCAAGGGGGTTCCCAGAGACTGTGCCCTCATCACTACTAAAACCACAAAAAAACAGGATCTTTAAAAGAGTCAAGGAAATTGCAGTTCAGGGCCACCACATAGCACCAAAGTACTGGAATGCCGTGGCGGGGGGGGGGGGGGGGGGGGGGGGGGGGG
>CM053622.1:58533908-58558342 GCA_028646595.1 Phalanger gymnotis
TCAACTGGTTTCTATTGCCCTCTGGCAATTTGGAGCTCCGAGATCAGTCAAGGTCCGTTCATAGTCATATGTATTCAACATTTCCCCCAAGTTAGGCATTGAGCAGTTCTATGAGCTGCTGTAGCATGAAAGTATCAGTAACAAGGACCCCAATATGAAAAGGCATGCATAGGCAACACTTAATTTCCTGCCTCCCAAAAGGAGCAAGGTACAGACGAGCAGAGCCAGTAGTCTCTGAAGAAGAGGGTGGACATTTCCAAGACTAAAAGCAAGCCAACGAAAAAACGGTCCACCAAGGGGGAAAGTGGTAGGATCAGCAAGGGCTTTTAACTATGAAGCTCACTATGATGGGGATAGTGTGAGGGGAAAAGGTAAAGAGATTGACTTGCACATCGATAGGAGCTGTTAGGGGCAAGCAGGCCTTGAAAAGAACAATAGCATGTGGGAAAGAAGATGAATAGGATGGATAATTGTGAAGACTTCACAGGGTATGTCTAATGGAGTAAGAGAGGTTTTGGGATTTGACCTTGTGATTCTGGAAGGTCAGGACCTGGAGGTGTGGGCATGCCCTTCCCCCTCTCTCTCAGATGTTAGAAGATAATGAACTTCCTGTGAGCTATTTGTTCTCTGCTCCAGGAAGGTCTGTCCTCCCCCCTACCCCATTTCTTCTCCTAGACTTTCAGATGCCACCTCAGCAGTTGAGTTCCAATAGGGAAAACTTGAATGGACGGGATCAACCTTGGTCCTCTGTCTAGTTTTCACTCCTAGACTGTAAGCCCACCTCCCAGCCAATGGTGAGAAGGGATAGAGTTGGGTGGGAATCTTTTCATTAAGAGTATAAATTAAGGCAGGTTCCCTTTTACCTCTCCTGCTCCATTATGGAGATGTGCCCAAATCTTGCAAGGTTTGTAAAATAAATTTACTTTGTTTCTCCTAAGGATGTCTCTCCTATTATTTGAAAATCCTGTCCCAGACAAAAAGAAGGGGAAGGGGAACTCACTCCTACTGTCCATTTAATCAGCCCATCATATCTTAGAGCTCAGACTTCTCATGTAGCTGTCTGGTTTCTGAGACCATCTCCTACTGCAGTCATCTGCATTCTGGTCAGATGGAGCTGGAAATCACCAGTAGTGGGCTGGGCTGTCCACTCGGGAGTTGGGGCCCTCTTTAGATGAGACAGATGTATCCAGTTGTCAACAGATTGTCATGAGGACTTGGTAGGGTACTTTCTACCTGGGCTGTGGGGAGTCCTTACACAGCTATCTTTTCCAATAGATTGAATTTCTAGGTTCCAGCTGCAAAGTAGACCAGTCTGGAGGTGGATCACTAGAAAATGACCCAGAAACAAGATGAGTAAGGTGTCAAGTTTTGAGTGAGTCCCCAGCATTGGGTCAGAAGAGACATCTTGATGATGAGGGAGTCAGCATGGGTTGAAAGGGGGGCTCGCTGGTACCCAGAAACAACCTCAAAGCGTAAAAGGGAAAACTTTCCAAAAGGGGTTGCTCTAAGGTTCAAAAGGACTAAGGGAAGGGCTCTCACTGAAACCCTGAAAATGTGCAGGTGATATCTGGGAGAATGACTTGTGGGGCTCTTTAGAGTTTTGCTCAAATATATAATAAATATATATAAACATAAAATATATAAAAAGAGGGCTGATGATTTAAATCTGAATCCCACAGTCTAACACAATATCTTACATGGACTTGATTTTCAACTATTGTAAAGCACTCAGTGAAGAACTTACTGACCCATGCTGTCAGCTACAACAGGCATGTGTCATCTCCGGCATAATCAAAGTTTTGATACTGATCAAAATGTTTTATTATTGCATTATGTTAAACTGCAGTAGACTCCAGCCCTATTAAAGGGTACAGGAAAGAAATGATTCAGGAGCTTTGTATGTATAATTTAATACCCCAGCCACTGTCAAGTGTGGATTTAAATAAATTTTGATAAAAGCTCACTATCTTTTTGTGCTCAACATGAAAGTGCAGAAAGATTCTGAATGGTACTTAATGAGTATTTGCCAAAAAAAAAGGTTCTTTGAACATGTGACATCTCATCTCAATCCCTTTGGTGATATACCTTAAAACAACTACAAGGGGGTGGCCTTTAAATCATTGGTACATAGAACGGCGTGAAAGTTCATCTCATTAACCATTTTGATTTAATTAAATGTACAATATGTTTTTAGCAGCATCTTTTTTTTTTACATTTTCATTAGAAATGAATTGTAACAGCGATCATCAAAAATTTCTTGAGCTGGTATACATACTGCTAGGGCTGTTTACAAGCATTTCAATACTGGGGTACACTTAGAGGCACTTAATTACCTTTCAGAGAAGGAAGAGTCCCAGAATTTCAACCCATATCCAAGTATGGGCAATGCAAAAGAGTCCTGCCCTTGGTGCCAGCAAAGGGACCCTTGTAATCTACTGAACAGTTAGTTGTCTGTGGGCTGACAGGTCCAGAAACTGCCACTGCCGCCACTGATTCAGTTGTCCCCAAGGCCTACTGCTGATTTGCTGGGGTCTGGCCTGCCCTGGACTAAGCTCCACCCTCACCAAGTTGCAATGGTCCTTTCCAGCCAATCTTCTAAGCTGTCTTGGGCTGGAAATTTATTTCACTCCATCTTTTTGTGGGTTCCGTCACTCCAGAATTTGTTTTGTGGCATTATTTAAAGTTCTTTGGAGGGGTTTTAGGGAAAGCTCAGTCAAGTCCCTGCCTTTTCTCCACCTTCTTGGTACTGACCTTAACGACACATAAAAGAAATCAAAATTTTGGGCAGCTAAACAGCTCAGTGAATAGAGTGCTAGGTCTGAAGTCAGGAAGACCAGAGTTCAAATCCTTCCTCAGACATTTGCTAGCTGTGTGACCCTGGGTAAGTAACTGAGGCAAAACCCATTTGCCTCAGTTTCCTCATCTACAAAATGAGCTGGAAAAGGAAATGGCAAACCACTCCGGTATCTTTGCCAAGAAAACTCCAAATGAGGTCAAGAAGAGTCTGATATGACTGAACAACAACAAATGTAGCCAAGATCAGAAGGAAAGAGGAAAACTGGGGAAAAATTTTTTATAGGTAATTCCTCAGATCTTTAAAGGTTTCCTATCTCAAATATATAAAGAACTTTGTCAAAACTTTAAGAATATGAGTCATTCTCGAATTGATAAATGGTCAAAGGATATGAATAGGCAGTTTTCTGATGAAAAAATCAAAACAATTTATAGTAATATGAAAAAATGCCCTAAATCATTATTGATTAGAGACATGCAAATAAAAACATATCATATTACCCCTACTATATTGAGATATCATATTACCCCTATCAGATTGGCTAAAACGATAGAAGGGGAAAGTGACGAATGTTGGAAGGGATGTGAGACCTTAATTAATTGGTGGATCTGTGAGCTGATCCAAGCATTTTGGAGAGAGATTTGGAATTATTCCTAAAGAGTTATTAAACTACCTATATTCTTTGACCCAGTCATGCCACACTATTAGGTCTATTTCCCAAAAGGATTAGGAAAAATGGAAAAGAACCTACATGTTCTAAAATGTTTATAGCAGCTTTCTTTGTGGTGGCAAAGAACTGGGAATTGTGAGGATGCTTGTCAGTTGGGGAATGGCTAAACAAATTGTGGTATATGTTCATGATGGAATATTACTCTGCTATAAGAAATGATGAGCTCTGTGTATAAACAAAGCCAATGAAACAAAGATTAGGAGGGAAGCAGAAAATTGGGAAAAAATCTTTACAACCAGTGTCTCTGATAAAAGCCTCATCTCTAAAATATACAGGGAACTGAACCAAATTTAGAGGAATACAAGTCATTTCCCAATTGAGAAATGGTCAAAGGATATGAACAGGCAGTTTTCAGAGGAAGAAATTAAAGATATTTATAGTCACATGAAAAAATGCTCTAAATCACTATTGATTAGAGAAATGCAAATCAAAACAACTCTTAGGTACCACATCTCTCCTGTCAGATTGGCTAACATGACAAAACAGGAAAATAATAAATGCTGGAGAGGATGTGGGAAAATTGGAACATTGTTACGTTGTTGGTGGAGTTGTGAACTGATCCAGCCATTCCGGAGAGCAATTTGAAACTATGCCCAAAGTGCTATAAAAATGTGCATACTCTTTGACCCAGTAATACCACTTCTAGGGCTATCTCCCAAAGAGATCATACAAGTGGCAAATAGACCCGTATGTACAAAAATATTTATAGCAGCTCTTTTTATGGTGGCAAACAACTGGAAATCAAGGGGATGCCCATCAATTGGGGAATGGCTAAACAAGCTATGGTATATGAATGTAATGGAAAACTATTGTGCAATAAGAAATGAGGAATGGATGGACTCCATTATAACCTGGAAAGACTTATATGAACTGATGCTGAGTGAGGGGAGCAGTACCAGGAGATCATTGTACACAGTGACGGACACACGGTATCTGTAAGGACTAACTTTGATAGACTTGACTCCTCTCATCAATGCAAGGTTCAAAGACAGCTCCAAAAGACTCCTGATAGAAAAAGCTATGCCCATCCAGAGAAAGAATTATGAGTCTGAATGCAGATTGAGCCAAACGATTTGCTCTCTTTTTTTCCCTTCTTTTTTGGTTTTGTTTCTTCTTTCTCATGATTCATTCCATTGGTTATAATTCTTCTTTACAACTGGACTCTTGTGTAAATAAGTTCCATGTGAAGGTATACGTAGAACCTACGTTGGATTATGTGCCATATTTGGGGGGGGAAGGGGGGAAGAGAGGAAAGGAGGGGAAATTTGGAACCCCAAAACTTGTGGAACTGAATGCTGTAAGCTAAAAATAAAAAATAAATTTATAAAAAAAAAGAAATGATGAGCTCAATGAATTTAGAAGTATGGAGAGACCACGAAATAACGAAGAGTAAAATGATCAGAACCAAGAGAACATTGCATACAGTAACAGCAATTTTGTTTTAAGAACAACTTTGAGCAACCAAATAATTCTATTATAAATACCCAAATTAACCTCAAAGATCCTATGAAGGAAGATACTGTCTGAATACAGAAAGGAATATTACTGTGGCATAGGAAATGATGAGCTGGTTAATTTAGAAAAACATGGAAAGACTTGGACTTATGAAGAAAGATGCTATCCACCTTCAGAGAAACATGACAGGAGGAAATAAGCATAGTACAGTCATATATGTGTGTGTGTATATGTCTATGTTTATAGATATCTATGTATATGTGTATATATATATCCATGATAATTGTAGCCTTCTTTATGGTAGGGGAGGGTACAGAGAGGAAAAAATAAAGTAAAAAGTACGCATCAGAGAACAAAAGGAAACCAACAAGTTGTTGTTTGTCCTTCGTTCTTGAAGAGGACGATGGCCTCAGACACATGATGCCATGACATGCAAGTGAATTGGATTAAAATGAAGGAGGGCTGTGCAGAGCCACCAGCCTCACTTTCTCCTCCAGGTCCAGTGGCAAGATGTAGATCACGACTGGAGATGGCCCAATGTTTCAACAATCCGGCTAGCAGCTTCCGTGGGGGTGTAAGATCCACCAACAACCAGCACCCAGAAAGCTGCCAACACAGGTCCTTTTGATCTGCTTTATTCAAGGAAAGCAACGTCAAGGGATTAACAATCTCACTCTAATGCAACATACAAATAACATCCACCTAGTTCAGGGGAAAAAGCCAGCCCCCTGCATTAGAGACAAAATACAATTCGTAGTTTTCAACATCTGGGTGTACAGCTGGGGAGCTCATTAGAATGGCTGGCCCAGAGTCACAGGACAATCCTGCTGGGGCTCAGGGCTCCTAGAGGGAACGCTAACCTCTGAGCTTATATATCCTGTTCAGGGCCCGGCCTGACCTCACCCAGGCTGGGCATGGAGAAGTTCCCTATCCCCAATATCACATCAGATACAAATCAATGGCTCCCAATTGTCTCAGTGCCGAGAAATACAAAAACATCCCACTTTATCTGCCCCACACAAACAAAGGCCAGAATCATTTAAAGGTCAACAGCAATAAGTCCCACCTTAATTACTATTACATCCAGTGGGGGACCTTGGCCTTTTTAAGCTAAGGTCTTTAACAGGCCTCAGTTTGGAGAAGATGCCCATTCAGTGATTAAGGCTAAGTAAGAAATGAGACAAAGAATGGCTTTGACAAATAGACCTTACAGAAAAAAAGTGCAAAAAGAAAAAGGAAACAGTAATAAAACTGTGCATTTCTTAAGTCTCATACTGTTCAGCCTTCTGTTCCTCTGGAAACATCTGATGCAGTTTTGTGGTTTGGGTGTGGTCTCAGAGCAGCTCTTCTCTGGTTCAGGTCACTTGGAGAGATCCTCTTTGCTAAAAATCCCCTATGACATTGGTCTTAACACAATTTTAAATTTACTTTGCCAATAACCATGTCAAATAATGAATTAGCTCAAACCTTATGGATCTTTACTATATAGGTTTTCTTGAAATGGAGATGTATTATTTTATATTGAATCCCCTCTTATGGTCTGCTTTGTACGTGGTGATTTTTTTCTTTTCTCATTTTGTATTTAAGTGCAAAAAATTTTTTACCAAAAAAATGACAACAATAACACCATTATTAGTGTATGTAATACTTCAATAGCATGTGATAATTAAATAGAAAGGATATTATTCACTGATTTTGTTACAAAGTCACTTGATCTGCTTAAAAAATCTGCTTAAAAAAAATGTTTCCAACCCTAAGCAGATTCTGATTCCCTCTTCCCCCTCACTGGAAACAGCTCAAAGTCCCAAGTCATTGTTAAAAACTTGTTTACACCCGAACATCAATGGACAAAGCTAGACAAAAAGAAAAAGACAGCTTACATAAAACACTTTGGAAAATATAAACACTCATGTAAATTTCTAGAATGCTACAGGTGAAATTAATTTACCATGAACTTTTGTTAGTTGACTTCTTCGGGAGAGCTTTATATATACATCTAATACCTCTTTCTCTCTGCCCCCTCTCTCAGTCCCTTATCTTCATAGTGTGGTTAACTGGTTAAGGTCTTCCCACTGCACAGTTTAACTCTGGCTAACTGTATGCTTCCAGCAAAGACAGCCTTCCTGGGAGTGTTTGACTTAATCTAGTTCATCAGCTCCACTGCGTCTGGGTCAAAAGAATTCACTAAACTCTGATGGTTCTGTTATTATTCCTAAACAAAACTTATAGCAAAAATAGCTGAATATTAATATTGGTACTGAATACCTTATCATTTTCATCCTCTTTGGTCTGTAGAGATGGACCAATTTTAAAAGTAACTCCAGCGTGTCGCTGACGCGTAAGCCAAACGACGCAAACATGTGTGCATGTGATACGTCTTAAATGATAAACGTCCAAACAGACTAGAGTGCATTGAGTTGTAGGCTGTTCCAGTCTTCAATACAACTGTGCATTTTCCCTTATTATCCATGGACTGCACACTGGTAGAATCAATGTGGTTCTGAACAACAGTCACTTTTACCATAATGAAAAGAACAAACATGTCAGCATAAAAAAAAGTGAAACATGTGACAGTCTTTCAAGTGTATGGAAGGGTAGGAGACCAGAAGCTTCTTCACAGAGATACAGACTTGCGCTCAAATCCCTTATTGCTCGATATCCAAATTTTGCCCTCAGAAATGTAGATATGTGACTTTAGATTAAGGAAACTGTTTAATAGGGCTATTGAGAAAAACTGTCAACTATGGCACCAGAGCCAAGTGAGACAAAAGTTTCCTGGGCCTATTAAGGAAGCCTCCAGTTTTCAGATTTTTTTTCTGAAAATTTCCTGCTATTTACACTGAGAGATCAAGTGATTTGCCCAGGGTCATTGCCAAGGAAAGTACCTCGGAGGACAGGCTTGAACCCCCAGAGTTCCAGGCTTTAAGATCATTTCTCTATCGAGTACTCCATGAAGCTTCTCCAGTCTCCAGGCCCAGCAGGCTTCCAATACACCTGATAACCTTGGCAAGGCCCATTTTCCTCAGATTCCCAGGTTTTGATTCTACCTAGGAACTCTTTGGCTTAGTTTTTCTTTAACCTAGGCTTTAGTACTTTAAATTATCACATTAAAGACAAGTAATTAACAAAGATTAACTAAACCAGGGTTGTGAACCACAGTGATCCCTTCCACATGAGACTTTTCCCATGGCAGTTTCGATATATCTTGGGTCGGCATAAGAAATTAAGTGGGAATTTGGGGGGAGTTTTGCAGAAGCCACAGATGACACATGAAGGCGAGCAAATGATATAGGAAAAAGTTTAGGAACTCAAAAATGCATAAAATATATATACAATATTGTATAATGTCAGTAAATTTTATCTTTTAATTTATATAAATTTATATTTAATCTTTTAATAATAATTCAGACTTCTTCTCTGGTATGAAGAAGAGGGCCAAAAAATCTTGCGTGGATTTTCCAAATTGAGGGGGGTGCCATGCCCCTAACCCCACCAGATGTGGAAGGGATAACTGTATTCCTAGCCCAATAGCTCTCCCATCCCCTCCAGGGCCGTTCAAGAATGTAAATACACTAGGGAAAGGTTTTTGCCTCTGAAGATTGCTGGGTATTTAAACCTTCTTTTACTTGTTATACATCTCTCCTGTAATCTGAAAACCCACGCTTTCTCTCTTTCTAAGTTAAGACTTTAATACAGCTAAATAAATGTAGGTGGAACTTACTTTCTTAATTGCAAGCTGATTGGTAGAGTTACTCATTCTAGCTGAGTGTGAAGCTAGTTGTTACACCTCTGAATCTTGCAGCTTTCAGACTCAAGCATTATAAAATCTCATACTGATGAGGTTAAAGAAAATGATGAGGGTAAGGAATCACATGTTTTTAGGAGTGCTTAAGACCCCAAAATACCAACACACTGGGTCATGCCAAATGAATTTGACTCAAGCCTTCTCAAAGCCAAAGAAAAAGACAGTTTATTAAAGATTCACCATATTGGGTTGGCTTAAGAAATCTCACCATTTGTGACATTTGTTTTCACAAGCGGGCCAGATTGAATCTGAGTGCCTTCATGGAGGCAAAATGAGATTTATATACAGAAAGATTGTGAGAAGGATTGAGGGGTGGTCAAGTACTCTGGGGTGACTAGAGGAGAGGTGTAGGGAGGGTCTTGAGGAGGAGTTTAAAGAAGGTCTTGATGGGACTGGGGTGACTAGAGGTCAAGACTCCAGGAAAGAAGAGAATGGGATTTTGATGGGATCAAGGGTGAGAAGCAGCTGGACAACAGAGGGCTAGGCTAGGTAGAGATTTGGGCCTAGGTAATGAAAAGCTTATGGTCTCAGGTGAAGGTCAGATCAAGTGGGAAGATTCAAGGGGGTTGCCAGAGACTGTACCCCCATCAATACCATATCACCAGCAGAGCTGAAACAAATTTATAACCATGTCAAAAAGCAAGTCTCAAACATCTTACTAGATAAAACAATGAAGAGATTTTACAATCTTAATAAAATAAAATTCATTCAACAAAAATCATATAAAGCCTTTGTTAAATCTGAAAGTTTGGTTGAAGGAGAGCAAACAAGCTAGGCGATAGAAAAATCTATGTTGTTTATTATTTTCCCTTAAAGCATAGCTAAGCTAGCTTACTTGTATGTACAAGTAATCAGAGCATAAGCTCTGGCTGTCTGAACAAAGAAATGAGAAAACTTATATATGTTATTTTTAGCAGACTCAGCAAGCCTGTGTTACCTCACTTTTATGATCCCCATGTATGTTTAACCATGATACAAGAAGAGGATTTTCCTTAATGGAATAGGTTTGTAAAGACAAGAGTGTTGACAAAGGTCAGTTAAAGTATATACCCATAGAATATTAAGTGGGGTAGTTTCTCTCAGGATTAGGGTTTCATCCCTTAATGGTTAACAGGGGAAAGAATGTTCTTAGGTCAGCCAGATCTGGCCTTGTTGACAGAGAAAAGATATTCTCTGAGCAAACTTGAAAGAACAAAGAAGCCCAGGTCCAGCTGATCATTAATTCAGGCCCTGGCCCTTGATTGATAAAATGGCATAAAATGTTCCACATTTCCTCCTTTTGGTCAAAGGCAAACTGGAAGTTTCATCTGTAGACCAATAAGATATGGAAAAACCTCTATCTTCTTCAGGGGTGAAGTTCTAAAAATCCTTATCTAGGTGGACTGAGGTTTTTTGTTTTTTCTTTCTGTGGTTGGACATCCCCAGAGATGGACATTAATTGTAAACTAATTGTAAACAAGTGGAGGGAGCGAGTTGCAAGGGGGATCAGGGTAGAGAGCATAATGGCTAAAGATACCAAAGACATAGGCAAACAGTCTTGGGAACACAAGGGACTCAAAAAAGGAAAGGGCAGTTCTTTGTTCAGGTTCTGGTCCTGACTCTTGGGAAAAAGCTGTCTGCGTCTGATGCTGTCCCCTTCAGGCTCTTTGCTCAGATGTCCACTTGGGAGCAGGGGTAGTCCTCAGCTGTGACAGAAGGATCAGAGGTCCATATCCACAAGTTGGCAGCTGTAGAAGTAGTCAGACCTGACAGGAGCTCCCAGAACACATGCGATTTGATAATTGAGAGAAAAACAGCACAACTAACGTCCCAGCCATGCAGGGCTAAGTTCAAACAGTGCAATGAATGGTTTGGTATCCCAGACACACAGGCCTAAGTTTAGACAAATATAATAAAGTTTTTCTCATAATTCACAAAACTGCACAATTACATTGAGTCAGGTACAGACCAAACCACTTAGATGGCTCACAATAGACTGGTATTGAGAGGGGGAAGTTTGCATGTCACATGTTTTCCATTTACACATTAGATACCCAAGAAAACAAACATGAACCATACAAAGTAACGCAATCATTATTAACAATGTTGAACATCATACACTTTTAGTCATGCCATGTCTCTTTGATGGGCATTTACAAAATAAACCACAAGCCATTCTTAACAAAGCTTTAGACAGGCATGGTATTAACAAAATAATATTCTCACAAGTCTTCATATAATTACCAAGAATTAAAGACCCTAACTTCTACAGAACACTAGTTTCAGTCCTGTAATAATCTAAGATGTTCCATAATCAATTATTTTAATAGATTTGTTACTGTACTTACAAAACCTTCTGAGTATAGAAATTTGCCACTAAGAGATCAGGGACTTAGAGTAAAGGGATGATATTTTCCCCAGTTTCCTGTCAACTCCAGGCAGAAGTTGTGTCAAATTGCAAGCTGCATTGAGTCAGGCTGCCCAGTTTAACTCAAACCTGCAGTTCACACCTGCCTTCCCTGCAGGGGCTGCTGGCATCTTGGGTCCACCTTCCTTGATATTCACACCTGGAGTTAGACTCAGAAAAAAAAATAGTCAGTTAACAGTCTCATTAAGTCTTTGAATGGCAAGTCCCAATGATCAGTTTTAATATATGACTATCATCTCACATTGCTTAAGGAACATCCTTAAGATTAGCCTTAAATAGCTTGCGTGATGTTTCTGATTTAATTCCAGCAATTAATTGCACAATTTGTATACAAAATAACTTTAAATCCCAGTTACATATTCCCAATGTCCATTTAAAGCAGCACTTTTTTTTTTTTAAATCCCAGATGCCTGATGGTAGTTATCTGGTCCCTAGATTGTAAAAGAGAGTTCTGCTTCTCTGGTTCAGATCTAGAAATTCTCAGACAATTCTTATTTAATACAACCTAGTAAATCACTTAAATTTGATTCTCCTTTTTTTTTTTTTGAAACTTCCGAGTATTTCAGTTTAAATATCATCTGCTGTTTCTATTCTTACCTAAATTTTGTACCTGGTATAAGAATCCTTTAAAATATGAAGGTCCAACCATAAATTGAACTCATCTTCCTTTTAAAATTATCCAACAGATACTGTAATAAAGGAGATATAATTTCACTTGTAACAATATCTTATACAATCTTCTTGTGCAAAAATCCTAATTTACGATCTTTTTACCAACACACACTTATTAGCTTGAATTTCCATGACTGATAAATTTTGGAGCCAATCATACACATCTGTATATAATTCTTAGGGGAATCAATCTGATCCTATGGCTTTTTCTCAAAATTTGCTATCCCTTTTCTTTTTTATTAGACATTTATCACATTGCATCTTTGCCTTATTACTTTATCTAATCATTTCCTCCTTTTGGAGGATGTTATCTCTGTATTATTTTAATTTTTATTTGGCCATGAACATAAATTAAAATTGTTTAAAATTGTAAGCTATTCATTCTTGCAACCTATTATAATAACTCGGAAATATTCCAATATCCATCTATTACCTAATAGATTTAGCATTGTGCTTACAAAACTTCTTGACATATAAATTTGCTAGAAAAGGAAAGAGGGATAATGTCATATATCTTAACAGAAGGAAAGAACTTCCTTAGCTCTGTTTGATTCCAGGCATGAGTCATATCTGATAGCCAATCATATAGCCATTAGAAGCTGAAAGCAGGGCTTAAGAGTAATCAGATGGGGGAATTTCCTTTTCATAAAGGAAATAGCAGAATTGGAAAATAGAATCAAGAAGATCCTACCTAGTCCGTGTCCAAGGTCATCTTCAAAACTTTTTTCTTAGGCACAGACATCCACCTTTAAAGTTCTCAGCCTGTAATGCCTGCCATTATGCTACTGGCTTCATGTGACCTATCCCTGTAATCAGAGCTTAAAACAATATTAAATTGTAGTCCCATAAAATCTTAAATAGCAAATAAAAATCCTTCAGATAGGACTGTCCCAAATTTCATTGGGCCAATAATTATCAAATCAAGGTACATAACTTTTCTGTCTTCTAAAATACTTTCTCATACTCTCTCAACTTACTTAAACCATTTGAAACTAGTATTTTCTTGGTTCAGGAGAGGCTTAGCTAACTCCCATTTGTTCCCAAACCTTCTTATCTGCCTTTTGTATTTCCAACCAAACCTTTATTTACCTTTCCAATCTCTCAAACCTGTTATTCAGTCTCCCTTTACATTTCAACCATAAGACAAAATAGCTCATAAATTAGTGATTTTTACTGACATAACTGTCTGTACTGGAATCCATTCCAGCTTAAACAAAGCAAAGAGATTAATGACCAACCTCACAGGTTGATGGATTTATGTCCCCTGTTTCCTCATTCTAGAGGAAAGGGACACTTTAGGAATCAAATCTTATACACATTGATAAGTTCTAACACTTGCTTAAAATCACAAAAATATTTTTCAAAACATTTCTAGAATTATTTCCCTTCCTTAAAAACAGTTTAAAATTTATCCTGACGTTAAAAGGAATAGTTACTAAACTTTTCTGAAGAAAATTATTTAGAAGGTTTTAAAATGATAGACATCTCTTTCTTTCTCCTTAAAGCAAATTGACCCTTAAACACTGGAATTCATTAACTAAGTTGGTGCCAAATGTCCTCTTTCTCAAATATTGCACAGAATTCCTAGATATTACAAAGTTCCCTAGTCAAAAAGGTGTTGTAATGAGGAGGACACTTAGTTTCTATAAATTACATACCCAGTTAAATTAACCTTATTACAATAACAAAGTTTACCAGGACTTTAAAAAACTTACTACATAGGAATTCTTCTACACAGAAAACCACACAAGACTGATAAGAATTCATGGCTAGATGGTTTCAAAAGTCTTTGTTTCAGTTAATAACCTCAATTTCTTAATTAAGTACAATTCCTAATCTAACAACATCTAGATTATAAGAGGAATTGTTTTTTTTTTTCTGTCAATATAGGTAATACAACGTTAACCAATTTGCACAATATAAGAAAAATTAGAAATATAAGCACACCTCAAGCAATTATCATGTATGGAAAACTTGAAACAGAATCTATTGATTAACAATCAGGTGACTATAACTTAGTTGGATGAGCAAATCAAATCTGGATTCATAATCACTAGTGGTAACATTCTAATTTCTAAGGCCCAATATTCTTTGCATTGTAAAAGAAAAGATTATTGTCTATGAAACCACATGTTTTTTCAATATTGCTGATACCTCTGTTTGCCAAATTATACAATTTAGAAATGTAACAATGCCCAAAATATAATTATGCATTTTAAAACTTGAAACAACCCATTTATCAATTTAGGTGAAAGCATTTCTAAATCTCCTCGCACAGAGAATCTTTCACCTCATCATTTGAAACTATAACTTTAAACCACCAGATGTATTCTCATAATAGAAAAGTTTTCACATGGAAAGTCTGTTCTCATGGTTAAATATCAGTATTATTAATTATTTCTTGTTATAACCAATTATAATAGCTCCAAATTATGAAATTTTATCACATCCTTTTAAAAACTCAATTCACATGTATCAAAATCAGATTAAAGTTGCTATGATATCATTTCTTACCACACAATGGTCTTTTCAAATTTCATAATCTAAGAGAATTTTAGAGATACAATGCAATTTTAGAAATATGGAAACAATAAACTTCAGATGACATCAATTGCATTTCCAGATTACTACATATAGAAAAATTTTCAACTTATTACTTTCGGTATTCAAAAACCACTTCAAAAGTTAACAATTACATTAAATTAGAGAGAGATAATAATAATGTTGTGTATAACATATACTAGACGTTATGTTAAGCATTTTACAATTATTATCATTTTGATCTCATAACAGCCATCATTATGATTTTCCCTTTATAAATCAGGAAATAGGTCAAACAGAGATTAAAATACAGTTTTGCAATTGGAACAAAGAAGTGTGAAGTTACCTAGAGCAGAGGCTTTTCTCAGTGATGACAATTCTTGGAGGCAGAGTTTGGAGAATGCTAACCAAAGTCCAAATCCATCTACCTTTCCCTTCCCCCACAACAGCAGAAGTTACTGAGCCTAGGGCAGTTTTGCAGCGGCTGGGGACAGAGTGGGCAGAATGCGTAGGACCTGGGTGACATTTCCAAGCTTTGCCAAAAAGGATGGGCTACAAAGGTATCCAGGGGGCACAAGACTGTCAGGATACTGTCAGTCTGTGAATTTCTGCCCTTCTCCTTTTGCCAGGTGGGGAAGGGTGATTTAAGTTTTCCCTACAGTTCTCCTGCATTCTCTTCTCCTAATCTGATCTGGGACGAAAGGAGTTTGTTTTAGCTGCTCTAACTTTTACTGCAGTCCTGGCTTGGTCAGAGACAGGACAACAATGGTGAAAGAGCTCAATGATTGTAACTCAAGTAAACTTCACCTTTTGCTCACTCCTTAAAAACTTTTTGTACTTAAATCTAAGGGAAAAGATTCCCTCTTAACTCTGGGGAGGGAGTGGGGAATGGTAAGTGATCAGTGTTGAGAGGGTGTTTCAGCAAGAGTGTGCTCCTGGAGTGACTTTACAGTCTCAGGAGTTCTCTCTCCCAAAATCCAACTAACCAGTTTCCAAACCTTTAATGAATAATCAATCCCAGAATCTGCTAAAATGTTTCAGCTCTATTGTTTTCTGTAAATCCAATTGGCCAGACCAGATACTACAAAAAAAAAAAAAAAAGTCTCTGTTTCCCTAACTGCAGCCTTAGAGATCTCTGGCTGACTTTATTTACGATTTTACCAAAGTATAGACATTTCACAGCACACGCTCTAACACAGACAATTAACAAAACAAATACAGAACAAATACAGACTGAGCTTAGAGTTTAAACAACAGAGAATTAGAAGCTTTCATGAGTTGGCTATTAGCACCCCTATGGTCTTTGGGGAAGCCTTGGCGTTCCTGATTTTTCTGACTCTCCATATCCTATCCCTTAGGAAGGGGGAAAGGGGAGATGGAGGAGGACTAGGGCAGGTAAGGGAAGGCTAGGAGTAAGGATAAAATGCATTTATCCTCCCCATAATCAGAGCCTTTAAGGGAAGGAAGCAGGAATAGGGCAGAAGGCAAAAACAGAGCCCTTAAGGGAAGGGGGAAAGAGGTGGGGGAGGAAGAGAGAGAAGGCAAGGGTAGCAGAAGGGAGTTACCTCCCTCCCAGTTGGAGCCTTTACTAGGAGGCAGTGGGGGAGGGGGTAACAGCAAAATGCAGTTTTTCTCCCCAGGATCAGGGCCTCCAAGGGAAGGAAGGGAGGGAGGGGGTGAGGAATAGAGTGGAGGGAGTAGAGGAACGGTTGGATTTCTAATTCTAGTTTTTGATTGAGCCATAGCTAATCTTCTAGATCAATCAGCCTTTAGAGGGGATCTATGTGCGTTTGACTGTAGATCTGCATTTTACCATAGATTTGATTCCTGCCCCGAGAGCTAGCTTAAAGGGAATTTTCAGACTTCGACCAATTTTGTGGGAGTCCTTTTTGGAAGCTGGGAATGGAGACAACTTATCCCCCACCTTGTCAAGGCCTAAATTCCAGGAAAAATTAATCCTGTGGCACCCAAAGCTTTGGCAAGGTTGGGCTGCTTTGTCCCGTTTCCATCATTTCCATCCGAAGTTCATGGCACCATAACTGTTAAACCTGAAAGTTTGGTTGAAAAAGGCAAACAAGCTAGGGGATAGAAAAATCCATGTTGTTATTTTTCCCTTAAAGCATAGCTAAGCTAGCTTACTTGTATGTACAAGGAGTCAGAGCATAAGCTCTGGCTGTCTGAACAAAGAAATGAGAAAACTTATATATGTTATTTTTAGCAGACTCAGCAAGCCTGTGTTACCTCACTTTTTTGATCCCCATGTAAGTTTAACCATGATACAAGAAGAGGATTTTCCTTAATGGAATACGTTTGTAAAGACAAGAATGTTGACAAAGGTCAGTAAAAGTATATACCCATAGAATATTAAGCGGGGTAGTCTCTCTCAGGATTAGGGTCTCACCCCTTAATGGTTAACAGGGGAAAGAATGTTCTTAGGTCAGCCAGATCTGGCCTTGTTGACAGAGAAAAGATATTCTCTGAGCAAACTTGAGAGAACAAAGAAGCCCAGGTCCAGCTGATCATTAATTCAGGCCCTGGCCCTTGATTGATAAAATGGTATAAAATGTTCCACACCTTACTCATTTCATAACTGTTATTATTAGGTTAGCTCAAGATATGTTAGGGCAAGTATTATTGTTCTAGGTACAGTGTAGGGTGTGTTTAGGGAAGACTAGCACCTCTTGTGTGAAAGCTGTCAAGCCCTTTTCAGGGCTGCTCACCTACCTTTGGTGTCCACCTACCATCCAACTTGTGGCTCCAAAAAGCTGTAGCATGCTCAGCGGCCACATCCTAATAAACCATTTCAGCAGATGGGCTTAAGCAGGTTTAGGGTAACCAAGGGGTCTCAAACCCGTGGTGAGTTGTGAGGGGTATCTACGCCAAGCATGTGAAGACTTCCGCTGGCAAAATGGGAAGATGAGAACAATTTGTTCCAACAGTCATGAAGGAGACTGAAACAGGAGCTGTGGAGCACTTAGAGCTTGGTTAGACATAGAAGACACCAAGGTCATCCACTGCATCCTAAATCATCACCAGTTTTCTTTACTCTGGAAGAGAAAGTGAGGCTGACAACTTTGTGCAACTCTGCCTCACTTAATTCCAATTTATGCATGAATCAAAATATATCACCCATACCATTTTACCATTTTTACTTATCTTGGCAAGCGACAAAGCAGTAGGTACAGATACATTGGGCGCTATAGTCACAACCCTGCACACAGGCAGCACAGGCCATAGGGTCACCTTCCGATAGCAGTGGGATTTGGCAGCCCCCAGAGTGTCTGAGCAGCCTTTTTAAAGGACCACACTGCTTACCTCCTGGTGTGAGGAAAGGGCTAGAAAAAGTGACCTAAAAATTGTCTCCTTCACCCACCCCTGGCCTACTTACTCAGGCAGGTGGGTATTATACCCTGTGATATAAGCATCAAAAAAGGTACAAAAACTTTTGCAAAGATGATTCCACTCACCATCACTGCATGCATGGAATGTGTGCGTGCTTATGGACAACATGAAATCCAGTAGACCTGAAAGACAAACAGCTCTTGTGAGAGAACTCAGCAGGTATCATATCCAAACAGCAGCCTTGAGTGAAACAAAGCTGGCAAATGAAGGCCAGCTTACTGAAATTGGAGCTGGATACATTTTTTTTTTTCTGAAATAGCTGCAGTAAAGTAGAGTCCCATGAAGCTGGCGTGGATTTTGCTATCAAAATTAATGTAGTTAACAAGCTCGTATGCCTACCAAAAGGAGTGAATAACAAACACTTGACCCACTTGCAGGAAAACACCATGCCGCCATCATCAGTGCCTATGCTCCTACCATAATGAACCCTGATGAGGTCAAAGAAAAATTTTATGAAGACCTGGAGACCCTCATCATCAATGTGCCAAAAGAGGACAAGCTTGGAATTTTGGGTGACTTTAATGCCAGAGTAGGCACAGACTATATACATGTCAGGGAGTCCTTAGGAGGAATGGAGTCAGAAATAGGAGTCACTTACTCCTGAAGATTTGTGCAATTTGTGACCTTCTAATCACCAACATCATCTTCCATTTACCTAAATGCGATAAAACTTCACGGATGTACCCTCCCAGCAAACATTGGCATTTAATAGACTATGTCATTGTAAGGAGAAGAGACAGACAGGATGTGAGAGTGATGATGGTGATATGTGATCATAGTCTTATCTTCTCCAAGCTAAATATTCACATTCAACAAAAGGGGCAGCCCCAGGACTGATATCTACCAGAAGACTTAATTTCAACAAATTAGAGAGCATCTCCAAGCCGGGAACAGTTTGTTGGTAATTCAAGGGAAAGCTGAGCCAAAACATGGTTGACAACAATGGAGCAGAAAAAGAGTGGGCAGCTTTCAGAGAGTTCAGCATTGCATTTTCTCATCCGGGTCAGAATACTCGCAAACATCAAGACCAGTTTGATGGGGAAATTTAGAAGCTGATAAAATAAAAATGAGAACTTCACAGGGTTTACCAGCAGGATAGTTCATTCATTCCTAAGAAGGCATTTAACTCCATCAAAAGTGAAGGGCAAGGGAGATTAGAGAGATGCAGGATTCTTGGCTCAGTAAGAAGAGATGAAATTCAGTTTTACACTAATAGTAACAATCCAAAGTGCTTTTATGATGCCCTGAAGGCTATTTATGGGCCAAAGACCTATAGTGCATCTCAACTACTCAGTGCTGATGGAGCCACATTGATTAGTGTTATGGACATGATTCTAGAAGGATGGGCTGAACACTTCTATAACATTCTCAACAGGCTATTATCAATCAATGCTGAAGCCATTTGACTGTATACCTCAGGTTGAAGTTAATCCCTCTCTAGCTGAACTTCCAACTGAAGTGAAGATTTTGAATGCCATTACGCTCCTCTCCTGCACCAAAACTCCTGCTGCTGATTCCATTCCAGCCAAGATTTACAAGGCAGGGGGTCTACTGCTCTACAAAAACTGACTGAAGTTTTCCTGGTTATATGGCAAGTGGAGGTAAACTCCCAGGAGTTTAAGGATGCTTCTATTGTCCATCTCTGTAAAGGTAAAAGAAATAGATTCTTCTGTGACAATCACAGGGAGTCTCTCTCTTAGTCACTGGTGGCAAGATTCTTCCCAGAGTCCTCCTTCATAGGCCAATCCTTCACCTAGAAGATGGTCATTTACCTGAGAGCCAGTATGGCTACAGAAATGGCCAAAGAATGGTTCATATGGTGTTTGCTGCCTGACAACTCCAGGAGAAATGCCAAGAGCAGAACAGAGGTCTGCATACAACATTCAAGGCCTTTGACACTGTCAGTCATGAGGGCTTGTGGAAAATTATGTCAAAATTTGGTGGCCTGGAGTTCATCAGTATTGTATGTCAATTTCATGATGGCGTGCTTGCCTGGGTTCTGGATAATGGGCAACGTTCTCCTGCTTTCTCAATCACCAATGGAGCCAAACAAAGCTAAGTGTTTGCTCCTATGCTTTTTAGCATGATGTTTTCATTAATAGTGTCAAAAGTTTCCAATGAAGACAAAAAGGGTAAATTATTTAACTTGAAAAGGCTACAAGCCAAGACTAAAGTGGAGGGAGAGTTGGTGCATGATTTAGATGATTGGGCACTTAATGCTGCCTCTGAAGCTGAGATGCAACAAAGTATAGATTGATTCTCTACTGCTTGTACTAATTTTGGCCTAAAGCTCAAGACCAAGAAAACAGAGGTTCTCCACCAGCCAGCACCACACCATCCATATGTGGAACCATCAGTTATAGCAAGTCGAGAAATTTTGAATGCTGTGTATAAGTACACTGACCCTAGCGGTCTACTTTCCAGGGTCGTCCATATAGACGATGAGGCTGGCACATGCATTGCCAGAGCTAGCTCAATATTTGAGAGGCTCTGAAGGAAGTGTGGGAGAGAAGAGGTATATTTAGGCTGTCTACCAAATGGAAGGTCTACAGAGCTGTTGTGCTGACCTCAATATTGTATGCCTGTGAAGTCTGGATGGTATATACCAGCACCAGGCCAGGAAGCTGAATCACTTCTACTTGAATTGTCTTAGGAAGATTCTGAAGATCACCTGGCAAGACAAGACACAGGACGCTGAGGTGCTAAACTGCCAAGCATTCAAACTCTATCGCAAAGAGCGCAGCTCCGATGTTCTGGCCGTGTTGTTGGAATACCAAGCGTATGTTTGTCTAACAGACTAATGGAGAAGTCACACAAGGCAGGCGCTCACGTGGTGGTCAGAAGAAGCAACACAAGACCATTCTCAAGGTCTCTCTCAAGAACTTTGGGATTGCGTGACACGGGAGACTCTGGCACAGGACCGTCCAACCCGGCACGCCCACATCCAAGAAGGCACTGTGTCCTATGAGTGAAGCGGAATTGCAGTAGCTCAAAGGAAACATGAGATGTGCAAATTTAGAGACATCTCCACTCCAAATGTTTGTACAGACTATTTGTGCCCAACCTGCGGTAGAGCCTTTCAGATTCCTATTGGTCTGATCAGCCACAGCTGATCACATTGTACCTTGACCCCAACATAGTGATTTCCTCTTTCAGAACGAAGGACCACAATTATCGTTCTAGCCGAAGGGTTGACTGTTGGCCCACACAAAAACTCTATGGAGTTTAGCCTGATCCTCGCTCCTTCTCAGATCTTTGAGAGTTTTCACAAAGAAAGGAGCAGTGAAAGTAGCCAACATTTACATAATATGGTCAAAGCCTGATGTTAAGTACTTTATAAAAAAGAACTTCTTACAAAGCATCCTGAAAGGTAAGTGGCAGGACAAAGGCGTCAAAGCTTCAGAATCTTTTCCTTTTGTCATTTCTAGTTCTCAACTGAAATTAAATAAAAACATTATAACTATCTATATACTTCTAAATGAAGTTTCAAATATTTAACATCATTCTTTTACCAATTGAATCTATAACCATTTAATTTACAACCCAAAAGCATATGATCTAAAAAGCATGTATCATTTTACCAATAGTCTTAATGCAATGAATGTCAAGTATTTTTATCCACATTACAGATTGGTAAACTGAGGTAATTCATTTTAAGATCACACAATTAACCAATTTCCAGATCTATGCATTTTTAACACTTTCTCTTAATACCAAATAAATTCTGACTTATCAAAAGAATCTTATTAGGAGAGACACATTTCACTTAAAGTAAGACCAAAATAAATTCACTTACACCTGGATCTATGTTTTCAACTGGTATCATACAGAATATTTAAGGAACAATTTTAATTATTCAGCATTATTCTTTATAAGACAAAATTATTTCAAGCACTTCATAAGGCCTGCAATTTTCAGCTAATCTAAAGTCAAAAATTTAAGGTGGCAATTTTTCATTTTAGGCTCTAATCTGCCATGATTCTTCAAAAGGAAGTAACTTTAAGACCACAGTTGGATTTAGATTCAGGACATATTATGACCAAATCAAACCTGGGTTTATAATTACTAATGGCAATATTTAAATCTCAGTTTATCTAAGGCCCATCAAAAAGAGAGCCCATTATTATCATCAATAAACTCATTTTTAAAGTCACATGGTAACAATTTCAGCTCCCTATAGCTTTTTTCCTATTTCCTCAAAAAGCTGGATTAATTCTTAGTCCCCAGCCTCCTTTACCTACCCCCTTATCCAGATAAGGATAACCAGCAGTTTCTCATTCTCATCCCTCAACTTCAGAGCCCAGGAATTCCAAGCTACACGTCACAAAGAATAACCATATGAAGTTTCCCATATCCTTTTTTTTTTCTACAAAAACAGAAAACTTCCTCAAACCTTTCTCAACATGATTAAACTTTCTTCCTTAATGTCTCTCTCGATTCTGTTATTCCCCAAAAGATGGAGGCCCCAAAAATCTGTTAAGAGGTCCTTAGCAATTACAGTTCTAAAAAAATGTAAATATGTAACCTATTATAAAAAATGGGTAAGAACCTCATATAAATTACAGCAAAATTTCTAAGTTCAAACATGTACTGATTCAAAAATAATTTCTAAATTGATTTCTATTTCATTTTAATTCGTAAAGCTCTCAAGTATCCGATAAGATTTTCTAGTCAAATCCTATTTACATTTCGGTTGGTCCTTGATTCACATAAACTTTTCTCTTTTCCACAAGCTGAAACTTTAAACTCTATTTGGTACCCGAGAAGCCAGACAGTTCCCCAGATTCAAATTGAACATAATCTACAAACCTTAATTTTGGGGTTCAATTGAAGCTGGATTTGCAATTTCTAATATTCAAGATAAGGATAAACTCCCAATTAAAGTTTTAGTTGGAAACAAATACTTAAAAGCAAGTAAAAAAAATCAAGCTGTCGTCACTCTCTAACTGCTTCTCTACATAAATTACCTTTCCCACAATTCTGCTTTTCCTGGGAGACAGAGGTTATAACTCAGGGATCAACAGTATCAAAGGTAAGAGGCTTATTCAAATTAATTGTTTGGAAAGGGAACATCTGGAGAAAAAGCCATCAAGTGCTTGTCTCAAACTGGCTCTCACTGCTGTTTTTGCTACTTATTCCCATTATGTGCTATTACCACACCCTCCCCTCCCTCTTTATCATAGAGGGGGAATAAGGAAAAAAATCCTGCCCACTTTTTACTTATGGACACACACACACACACACACACACATCCCACACTTAACACAAGTGACACTCCACAAAATACAAAACATATGCCTGGCAGCCTTCCTTTTAAAAGGGGCTTGGTGGAGTGGCCACATATGGGCTACAACTACAAATTCAGCAGCCATCCCTTTTTCAGAGGGACTTGTCTGAGTGGACAAAAAATTGCCCTTGTGTCTTTACCAAATCCTGGATTAAAGAGCTAAAAACTAAATCAAAAGGAGATAGGAGTTCAGGAAATTCGATAAACTGACTTATCCAGGGCAAACCAATGAGTTGAGTCTGGACTGAAACACAAGAGATGCCGGCTGGTATTGGGCATGTGATGTTGAAGATAGCAGCTGGCCCAGCAGGAGTCTTCAAATCCCACTTCTGACACCAGATGTCTCAACCTGAAGTAAAGAGTGCTACTAAAGTAGCAAAAACTAGGATCTTTAACGGAGGCAGGGAAATTGTAATTTAGGGCCAAGACATAGCACCAAAGTACTGAAGTACCCCAGAGGGCCATAGAGGGGCAGGATTAAATACATTTCAACAGGGAAATAGCATCCCCTGAGAGGGACAGCCTTGGGATACTGTTTTGCTTATAAGTTGTTTTGGATAACAATGGAAAATCCATAGAGAAGGCTGGAGGAGCCTAGGGAGTGGTAACACCTGGTCAGAACAGGGGATCCTTTTTTTTTTTTTTTAAACCTAGTTTTGATTGCCAGCAGGCAATTTGCAGTTCTGGGATCAGACAAGGTCAGTTCATAGTCAGCTGTATTCAACATACTCCAGTATCTTTTTTTTTTTTTATTATCACTTTTAAATTTATTTTAAATATGTTTGGTTTTCAGCATTGATTTTCACAGGCGTTTGAATTACAAATTTTCTCCCCATTTCCACCCCCCCACTCCAAGATGGCATACACTCTGTTTGCCCTGTTTGCCCTCCCCTCTGTCACCCTATTCCCCTTCTATCCCCCTTTCCCTTCCTTTCTTGTAGGGCAAGATAAATCTCTATGCCCCATTGCCTGTGCATCTTATTTTCTAGTTGCATGAAAAAAAACCGTTTTTTTTTTTACTTTTGAACATCTATTTTTTTAAAACCTTGAGTTCCAAATTCTCTCCCCTCTTCCCTTCCCATCCACCCTCCCTAAGAAGTCAAGCAATTCAACATGGGCCACATGCGTATCATTATGTATAACCCTTCCACAATCCTCATGTTGTGAAAGACTAACTATATTTTGCTTCTTCCTAACCTATCCCCCTTTATTGAATTTTCTCCCTTGACCCTGTCCCTTTTCCAAAGTGTTTGTTTTTGATTATCTTCATCTCCATCTGCCTTCCCTTCCATCATCTCCCCTTTTTTTTTATCTTCTTCCTCCTTCTTTCCTGTGGGGTAA